>OX457036.1:62339009-62389009 GCA_949752735.1 Lumbricus terrestris
CATCCGGACCTTCCGGACCAGCAGGACCTAGTGGCGGCACAGGACCTTCTGGGTCTCCAGGTGCCCTAGGAGTCTCAGGACTTCCTGGGCCATTGGGTCCTGCAGGGCCCCAAGGAGACAAAGGACCACAGGGGCCAACTGGCTCTAATGGGGCTTCGGGACAACCAGGTCCTCAAGGACCTTCAGGACCGAGTGGTCCTGCTGGACCAGCAGGACCACTTGGTCCGTCTGGAGCTACAGGAACTCCGGGAAACCAAGGACCACTAGGTAATGTTCTCGCACAATACTATAGATATAAGTTAGAACCTAATCACATTACGCTGACAGAATTTAGAATCGCATAGAAAGGGGCATACTTCAGTACAGCCATGCATACTTATGAATTGCATGGACATTTTTTCTACGTACATCTATTATGTTGCTCACGTAAAAAGCAATTATTCGTGATTGTTAGATCCCATTTGAAGAATATCAATTGAACAAAAAGATACCCAACGCCAGTGTTTAGCCAATTAACTGGGAAAGATAAAGTTGAAACAAACGGTCGCAACAGCCATTAAGATGTTGTTAAGTAGGCTACTGGAAACTTAAATAAGTCGACAGTCATTTCATATGGCGTTGTGTTTTCACCGCATTGCAGGGCTTTTTTAACGTGCAGTTCTACACAAAATGTGCAGTTCTAAATGGATTCGTGCAGTTGTAGAAGCACTTCCGTCACGTTCCGTGCAGTTAAAACTAGTAAAAAATAGACCATTTTCCTCAGATTGGGAGTAATTTACCATGGGGGACGAGAAAGGAGAGAAGAGGATGTGCAGTTCTAAAAATTCCTTAAAAACAGCCCTGCCGCATTGGTCTTCTTGTTTTTTATAATAAATTCTGACAATTTTAGACAAAGTGTCAGATATCTAAGCAAGTTTCTTTTGTTGAGTTGAGTCGATTCCAGCAGAAGCTTTGGAAATAGACTTAGATCTAGCCTACGTTACCATTATTTCTTTGATCATATTTGCTAAATTAGGGCAGTGATAATTATTTATTAAAGAAAGCATGTTTAACACATGAAAAAGCGCAAAACAAACGCAGACGCTGCACCAGACAATTATAGAAGACAACAAAACAGAACAACAATCAATGCAATACAATTTATTGCAGTGAAAGATGATGCAATACAATGCAACAAAATGCAATACAATGCAATACAATGCAACACAATGCAATGCAACACAATGCAATACAATGCAACACAATGCAACACAATGCAATGCAATACAATACAATGCAATACAATGCAGCACAATGCAATACAATGCAACACAATGCAATACAATGCAACACAATGCAATACAATGCAACACAATGCAATACAATGCAACACAATGCAATGCAACACAATGCAACACAATGCAATACAATGCAATGCAATGCAATACAATGCAATACATAGGACTAATATTAGAGCGAAACACAGCAGATTGACTTCTGCAAGGCGGCTCAAATGAGCGCATGTCCGATGACATGGCCACGCTTAACTTGACCTCATCTTGACCTCACACATGATAATAATATTATATCCTTTTTGTCTAACGACAGGACCCGCTGGACCAATCGGTCCGTCTGGAAACAGCGGACCTTCAGGACCGCAGGGAGCTACAGGTCAACCAGGAGATGTTGGGCCTTCCGGACCAGCTGGAAACAAAGGTGATCCAGGTTCAAAGGGTCCGAACGGACAACCTGGACCCTCGGGTCCATCTGGGCCAGCTGGTGCGAGTGGTTCGTCTGGAGATAGTGGCCCAGCAGGATCGCCAGGGCCTCAAGGTTGGTAGTTAAGACCATAATATTGCCAATATCATGTCGTATGCGATACATTGTCACTTGTGAGCTTAAGGATGATTGCAAATAATATTGCAGTGAAATGTAATGGAAAGCAATGCAGTAGGCCTAGGACGAACTGATACAGTAGGTGACCGGACAAAACGGTAGCGGACAAAATGGTACGGACAAAATAGTATGGACAAAATGGTATTAGGACAAAATGGTAGCGGACAAAATGGTAGCGGACAGAATGGTACGGACAAAATGGTACGGATAAAATGGTACAAGTAAAATGGTAGCCTACAGGCGGCCGATAACTGATAAAAAAAACACCGGTGAATTCCCGGAAACTGGCCTCAAGCATTCTGCTATGATATTTTGTACCGCGCTTTTTACAGCGCCTGATATTTATGATTTAATGATTATAAATTTTCAACGTAGATGAGGATGTCACAGTGTTTCCTCTTTTATCTTTAATCTATAGCGAATTTTTTATATTATATTTGTTATTATGACAAGTTTTTGACAAGATTGTTGCTTTTCAACTTACTGCTTATTTTAGATTTGAAAAATCCGCTTTCGGTTTATCAAACGGGTTTTCGCAAGGGACACTCTTCTGAGACCCTTCTAGTTAGCCTCTTATCAGATCGCCTACATAGCCTACGGGACTATTGATAGGTCACAGGTGTTTATTAGAGTTCCACTGTTTATATGCCTTATGCCTCGGTCTTGCTCAAATGTACTTTACTTCAGCTTTAAAACTTCTTTTGAACCGGGTTGGGTCGGAGGCGCTACTGCGTAGTAATCTTGAAAATACGCTGTATACCATGTATGAATATCTTCATGGAGAAGACAGTTGTCCCCATGTCACACTATTTTAAACCCACCTGATAAGTATGACAATAACTATAATTATTCCTAGTTTACTGTAGAGATGATAATTTCTGGCTAACTCTTATTTTGTGTTTGTTATTTATCTCTCTTGTCACTACTGATTATGGCTTCTCACTCAGGGTTTTTAATAAACGAATATATGTATAAGCTTATATATAATATATATATATTATGTATATATATATATATAGAATAATTTATGAATATGATCCGTTCCATGCGACTCTGAGTGGGTAGCCTATTTTGAAGGGGCGCTAGCCTACACAGATCTGTTAAATGTATAAAATAAAATGAATTAAGTCTAGGAATCTTTATCTGTACCATTTTATCAAGATCATTTTGTCCGCTATCATTTTTTCCATATACCATTTTGTCCATATAGCGATATGTCCGTACCATTTTGTCCGCTTCCATTTTGTACAGGTACCATTTTGTTCAGGTACCATTTTGTCCAATACCATTTTGTTCCAATACCATTTTGTCCATACTATTTTGTTCGTACCATTTTGTCCGCTACCATTTTGTCCTAGAACCATACAGATTATAGTAAGATAATAATTATTGGAATTGAGGTTCTTTAGTATTAAGGTTCTTTTGTGGTGCTGCACATTTTAACAACGTTAAATAACAGAAATAACTAGCGACGTAAGGTAGGAAAAGTGGGTCATGCAAAAGAGCTTTTCTTTAGGCTATAGACAGTGTATCCGACTATATGCTCCACATCTATTACTAGGCATTATGATAGATTATATCGAGTCATAATAATGTTCTATTGATCTGCTTTAAAACCGTACATATAGGCTATGGCATGACTCTCATGACTCTAGGCTATGGCATGACTCTCATGACTCTTATGACTCTCATGACTCATGACTCTCATGACTCTTATGACTTTCATGACTCTCATGACTCTTTTGACTCTCATGACTCTTGTTCTTGTGTTTCCTGTTAACAGGTCGTCCAGGTCCTGCTGGTCCTTCGGGTCTTTCAGGAGACCCAGGGCCTTCTGGTTCAATAGGACAACCAGGACCAGCGGGTCCACAGGGAGATCGAGGACCACTGGGTCCAGCAGGAAATCAGGGTCCGCAAGGTCCCCAGGGTCCCCAGGGATCATCCGGTGGAACAGGATCACCAGGACCAGTAGGTCAGTCAGGACCAACTGGCCCTAGCGGTCCAGCAGGGCCCTTAGGACCTGCAGGACCCGCGGGTCCATCAGGCCAGAAAGGAGATATAGGACCACAAGGTCCCGCTGGACAATCAGGTCCTCTTGGACCGGCTGGTCCTGCTGGGGATATTGGAACACCGGGAAGTCAAGGCTCTCCAGGATCCAGAGGTCAACCCGGTTCAGCAGGGCCAGCTGGACCAGCGGGCCCTCTGGGAGACGCGGGTCCGAGTGGACCTATCGGACCAGCCGGACCAGCCGGGAACGCTGGACAGATCGGAGCCGCTGGTGATAAGGGACCTTCCGGACCAACTGGAGCTAGAGGTCCGGCTGGTCCAGGGGCTCCCGCTGCCAAGGGAGAGAGCGGACCTGCTGGACCTCCTGGACCAGCTGGGCCAGCAGGACAACCTGGACCAAGTGGTCAGCCGGGATCCATCGGTCCTGCTGGCTTCGCAGGACAACCTGGAGGGCCAGGTAAGTGTGATCCAATGCGAAATCGTCCATTGGGGACGACTATAAAATAGTAGCAGAGATGTTCAGATCGAGTTTCAAGGGAGTTGGACTTACGTATAGCCTCAGCCTTCGAGTGCAGTTCAGTCAAACAGCAGCACACTGAGCAGACACTACTGTGCTGATTCATCATGAGTAACGAGTCAATAATTAATAAATCATGGATTATTTCAATTATAGGTCTATTCGAGCAGGTAGAATATCTTGTTCATATGACGTGGAAGAGATGGAGAACAGGAGAAATATCCAATGTGGGCAGATAAAAATGGGGGAGGGGGGTTGTTCAAAGTAAGTAAGTTTCTTGCAGTTGTTCCTTGTGAATAACGTTTACACATCGCGGAAGGGTTTTAGCCTATCTTTAGTTCAGCACAGCGTCATGGCAAATAACGAGATTATATCGATGGTGCTATTCACTGACATATTCCTTATAAATATATATCAGATATATAAGATAACGATATATATATATATATATAATTATATATATCATTCAAGGAAGAATCGTAGAAAGAACCAAGTTAATGACACACTAACTGATAATGCAGAATAGGTCAACTGCAAATAATAAACGTTTTTTGATGGAACGATATTTAAGAATTTAAACTCCTTCAAATTTCCCTCTAAGCTCTTTCCCTCTGTCGCTCGGCTGGACATTTGCTGCAAGCTTTACATGATCTAAACGCCCGTGTTTGAGAGTTTGTAAAAAGACGTGCAGCATATTTAGCTAAAGGTGCTCCGTATATAAAGCACAGGACAAAGACAGATGGAAAATCTCCATAAACGAGCGGGTGTCGAATGCTCGATCATCGCCAAGGCAATAATCAATCAATCAATCAATCAATCAATCAATCAATCAATCAATCAATCAATCAACCAATCATTCATTCAATAAATCAATCAATCACTCAATCATTCAATCATTCATTCAATCAATCAACCAATCAACCAATTAATCAATCAATCGTAATTTATAAGTCATAAATTATATAAATAAATATACATAAGTCATGTACATGTATATTGTCAAGAATCATGGATATGAGTTGAAGCACCTCTTAAAGTTTTCATAGAATGAATAGACACTGCATTACGATGCTCCATTGCACCTGCCATCACGTTTCCTTGTTTCTGTTTCAGGACCAACGGGTCAAAACGGACCCGCTGGACCTGCTGGACTTTCAGGCTTTCCAGGTCAGCCGGGCCAGGCTGGACCCAGCGGACCTCCCGGTCCACTAGGGCCAGCTGGCCAGAGCGGTTCTACAGGATCTCCTGGTCAGGCTGGTCAGCAAGGACTTTCTGGACTCGCAGGACCCGCAGGTCCCTCTGGAGACAAAGGACCACAAGGTCCTTCAGGGCAGACAGGTCCATCCGGTAGTCCCGGGGATAAAGGGCCCTCGGGTCCTTCTGGACCTGCAGGAGATCAAGGTTCTCAGGGTCCTTCAGGACCTCCAGGACCAACAGGTCCCAGTGGACCAGCCGGACCATCAGGTTCTGCAGGTGCTGCAGGTAAGAGACCATTGCAGTTAGATATCTGCTAGACTAATAGTTATTGTTTACTGTTGTTAAGTAAGTAAAGTCCACCATGGGCCGAAGGCCCGTAGGAGAAGGCGCTCATCCCCTTTTCTTAGCCCTGAGCCGGCAATGGACGAATCCCAAGGTCCTGGACACGGGGCTAGTGTTTTCCAGGACTTGCCGTTTACTTCCCAGCTTACGCCGGTACCAAATTATACTGCTTGGTGACAGAGGCACGTGTGCGTAAACAACTTGCCCAAGGTTGTTACCCGGAGTCGAACCCGCAACCTCCCGCTCCGTAAGCGAACGCGTTACCGGTCCGCCACCAGGTCGCACATTACTGTTGTTAGCAGGTATTAATTGATACTAATAAGGAAGGCTACAGTGGCTACTAATAGTCACTAACTCACTGCAGTTTGTGAATAGACGTTGGCTATTACTAATAGTTTATTCTTGATAGAAAGCTATTAAGTGTTAACTGATGTAAAATATTTATAGTTATTATTTTCTATGAACTAATTACTAACTGGTGTTAGCCACTGTAAGTGATTTAATATGTTCTAAAATACATGTATTAGTGTTAATTTGTTATTTGCGGTTAACTGTTTTCTTCTCTTGTTTTCAGGAGGTTCGGGAGCCCAGGGACCTTCAGGACCTTCCGGCCCCTTGGGACCGGCTGGACCAAGTGGAACGCCAGGTGATGCGGGACCCGCCGGGCCTCAAGGCCCCTCAGGAGACCGAGGACCAAGCGGACAGGCGGGCAGTCAAGGTCCCTCTGGACCAGCGGGACCAAACGGTGACTTAGGGCCTGCAGGGCCTGCTGGAGATCGGGGCTCACCAGGACCCTCAGGTGAGCTCAGATGTCTTCAAAACGGTTTGACCATGTAACTTCTGCCTCTAAGCTGGGGATCCGATTGAATCTGGTTAAATCACTGCTCATGGTTTATTTTTAGTTGCTATGATGGGTGTCGTGTTGACGTTCAAGTTCTACTAATTCAAGGACTCCACCGCGCTACATGTGTGGTTAATGTAAACGATTATAAGATTATGTAACCAATGCAGGCCCGCATTAAGGTAGGTGCTAAGGGTGCTGCAGCACCCGGGCCCGCGGCTTTAGGGGCCCGCATTTTCGGAAATGATGAAATTTCTTAGCAAGAATACTGCAACAATAATGAAAGTTATCGTCGATGACATTTTGGCACAGTTCTTCCACACATCCGATTTATTAGCTCCAGCATTTGAATTGGTTGAAATCGCAGGAACTTATTGTTATTGTAAATTTATCTTTGGGAACAGGGTCGGATTAAGAAATGTGGGGCCCTGTTTGAAAACTTTTTGCGGATCTTCGGCCAAAAGTTTTGATGACCTTCTTTAGTCGTTTGGTTGAAATTTACTAAAAATCTTTAAAAAATTCCCGCATGTGTAAGTGTGGGCCTCTGTTCGGCCGAACATGCTGAACATGCCTTAATTCGGCCCTGTTTGGGAAGTATCAACACAATTCAACAGTGATGGGCTATTTTAAATTAGACCATGCGGGTCAATCATTTTGACTGGCTTCTTTAAAATAATAAGAGAAATAACGTTAGAAGACTTGTTATTGGATAACTCTTAATTTCTTAAACCTATTATATCTTATCATCTTCTTCTCTAGTTTTCTGTCTCCAATCGAGGCTGGTTGAAATGTCCGATGCCTCTTCCTCAAACTTTCCATAGGCCTATCCATTTGTTATTATCCAATCCTGCAGCATAAGCTGTCGTGGTCCTCCTCTTGTTCGCTTCCCTTCATTTTTTGTTCATGACCATTCTTCGCAGTGAATCTGCCCTCAGCCTGTATCCTACCCACTTCCTTTGTCTCGATCTCTTTCACTGTGTAGACCTATACTCTTCTCCGATAATTCCTAGACCTAGATATATTCAAGAAGATCATGACGCTCTAAAGAGCGGTTTGCCAGGATATTATTGGAGTCCGCAAAAAGAAATATGATACTATATTTTATTAGACTTGAAAATAGGAAGAACGAACTTAATATAAATTTAAATATAAGAATTACGATAAACTGAAAAGAAAAGAAAAAACAGGAATCCATAGAAACGGATGATAAAACATTGACATGGGGTGCACGTGGTGTTGTCTGGATGTGAGACATGAACCATGAGAGCAAGCAATATAATCATAAGAAGACTGGAGGTCTTCGAAATGTGGACGTGGGAAACAATGAAGAAAATCAACTGGGAGGATCATAACAAGCATATTGGGCTTATAAATATAAATAGCAATTGAAGAAACTAGTCGTTCGTTCCTTCTGTCACGTATTGTAGACTTATATCTACTAGTGTAGGAAACTTTTCCTTGGAAACAATTACATGCGTACCAAAGGAAAAGTATCCCTTGGCTGTATAGTGTATACTCATTAGTAAACACGGTATAATTACATGCGTGTGTGAGAACTTTGCCAGTGGCTGACAGAAGACTGAGAGGAGGGCCCGCAAGGTTACCACAGCACCCGGGCCCGCACTAGCCTTAATGCGGCCCTGAACCAATGAGAATATAATCAACAGTGATTAAGTTCCCATCGTATGACTTTGCATTACGCTACTAGGCTATATATCTCACCTTTCCTACTACTACAGTACTTTGCCTATAGTTTAATCGTCTTAACTTTAGTTCGTCTTATCTTCACTAGGTTTACACAGCCTCAGATGAGCAAGATGAACTGGATTCGAGCAGAGTTGCATCATACTAAAGTTGTCTTACCACTCTTTTCAGGTCCCGCCGGCAATATCGGACCCGCAGGACCATCAGGGCCAGCAGGACCACTAGGGCCAGCTGGAGACATTGGCCCACCAGGGAATGCAGGTACTCAAGGAACACCTGGATCAGCCGGAGCCCCAGGGATTTCGGCCTCTGGAGCACCAGGTGCTCAGGGCCCCCAGGGCCCTGCAGGTCCAAGTGGACAGCCTGGATCTCAAGGACCACTCGGACCAATTGGTCCGTCCGGACCAGCTGGATCGGCAGGACCGTTGGGTCCGCCTGGTCAGTCGGGACCAGCAGGACCGGCAGGGCCTGCTGGACCAATCGGTTCAGCGGGTACTCCTGGTCAACCAGGATTTGCAGGTACACTATATGAAACATTTGACATCAGAAGATGATGATGACATTAGCGTTGTTTAACTGAGATGTGCGTTCTTATAATCGCAGGCTATAACTCTCGATGCTACAATGTTTGCATAACTGGAAGGACTCCGTGATTGCGGCATATGGCGAGTTGATTGCTTTGTAATTCATGGGATCAGAGAATCGTAGAACGAAAATGCTTCAATATCTATATTTTTTCACTTTCTGTTAATATACATATGTAGGCCTAGCTCTATTTTAGATCTAGGCCTACAGTAGGCCTTATAACGGTTCGCGACCAGTCGAGCGCAGTAGATTGTAAAAAAAACGCTAGCGTGATCTAATTTCTGTGAAGTTTGGTCTAAACTCTAAACAGCCTTGTTTCTAGAATCTGGGAGTGAGATTACAAATCCTGCTTCAAACTTCTAATGTGCGCATAATAATATTGCCAAAGACGTTTAAAAATCTGAGCATTTCGACGCAATAAATTGCAGATAACTTTGAACTTAGCCTGAAATCATTCTGTGAATTTAGGTTCACCTGGTCCATCCGGGCCAGCAGGTTTGTCTGGAGATCGTGGTGGCCCTGGTTCTGTTGGACCAGCAGGCGACAGAGGGCCATCTGGTCCATCGGGACCTAAAGGAGACAGAGGACCTTCTGGCCCAAGTGGACCTACCGGTTCACTGGGTCCTGCTGGTCCTTCAGGGTTACAGGGTGACCCAGGACCGCAAGGAACGCTAGGAACTCCCGGCCAGCAAGGTAAATAATTTTTTACGTTTCCTCTGATAGTCCTGTAAACAGGTCTAGCGTCGAAATTGTGGCATCAAGTCGCATTATGAACAAAGCTACATTGTACACCGCAGTATGTTTTTCCCTTGCTTCATGTTGCTGATATTCATTAGAATGTGAACGCTGTGCATTGCAGTAGGCTGTATCATACGTGGAGGTATCATTGGTGGGACACTGTTATAGAGCGCTTTCTGATTAGAGTAGGCCTATTAGACCGTTCTTTTGGAAGATATTCTGCTCTTGAGTGCTGTAATACGCCGAGCAAATTTCTGTCCAGGGTAACGACCTCTGTTGTCATAGACCCTGGTCAAATCGGATCCATCCATATTCTGCCACTGAGCATTCGAAATTCATCACTAAAATTCGCAATATTTTCTACCAATTTGAAAGTGCAATTTGTTTTTATAGCCTATGCTTGATGGCCTGGTTTCGTTACTCGTTAAGGTTTCTGTAAGTTGGCATATATAGCCTAAAATTAATGTTTGCTTACACACATTGTAAGTTTGATGCCTGCTGGGCTTTATCCTGATGATGTGATCATATTAATATGATATGACATAATAGCAGTACTTACATGCTCATCTTTAGTTGACACCTGGCTTCGTATATCATGCTAGGTTCACAGGGTTCCCCAGGACCCCAGGGACCAGCAGGTGACCGAGGAGAATCCGGACCGGCAGGAGAGGTAGGTCTACCAGGAGACAAGGGATTGTCGGGCCCAGCTGGGCAACCAGGCAATGCTGGATCGCCTGGCTCAACCGGACCTGCCGGACAGCAAGGTATGGGGTCTTTCTGGATTAAAATGCCAGTCATTACTAGTCCTCCAATCACAATTATTATATAACTCATTTTGTTGTAATAACTCATCCCATTGTAACGAACCAAAGACTAGAGCTTATCTACCCTATTTATTCATCTAATTATCTCTTCATGACTCAGTTTAACATTGTGTTTAAAATGTTGCATCTCATGTTCATTGTGTTTAACATGTTGCATCTCATGTTCATTGTGTTTAACATGTTGCATCTCATGTTCATTGTGTCTAACATGTTGCATCTCATGTTCATTGTGTTTAACATGTTGCATCTCATGTTCATTGTGTTTAACATGTTGCATCTCATGTTCATTGTGTTTAACATGTTGCATCTCATGTTCATTGTGTTTAACATGTTGCATTTCATGCTCACGATTGACTTTCCACACTGCATCTTACAATTGCTTTATGTTGCAAGCAGCACTAACAATAGCAAATAAACTCAGTAAGTTTGCTGCATGTAATGAAACACTTCTGAAAATCATGTTCGAATCCATGTTTCTTAAAAGAAAAGCTCGATTTCATATAGTAATTTTTTTATTTTAAGCACAATTTTAGTTTTATCTTTTAAAACAATTTTTCATCAATCTGTATTCGAAAATTCTTAAATGTTTTTTAGCAACAACTACTTGAGTGTAAATAGGCTTAAATATAATATTTCAGTTTTCCACTCAATTGAAGTGTTCCAGTATTTCCAATCTTTGTTCGAAAACAACATCATTTTTTCAAGATGAATTTAGCTTCACTAATTTTGTACTTAAAATACAATGTCATGTTAAGCAGCACTTAAGTCATGTTTCAATTTCTATCTTGAACAGGAGCAACTGGTGCAACGGGAGCCACTGGTTCAAAGGGGAATGCAGGGCTATCGGGTAGCCCGGGCACCGATGGGCAGCCTGGTCCTCTGGGTCCAGCAGGTCCTGCTGGACAACAGGGACCACGTGGAGACTCTGGTCCAATTGGACCTGCTGGAGACAAAGGAAACGCCGGTTCAGCTGGAAGTCCAGGTACACCAGTTCATAAACGTTCAATGTGAATTTGATTGACTGGCATAATTAATTATTATGTGATGAATGATCGACTTATCGACCAATTCCTTGAATGGTTCATTGAATTACATTTTGACTACTCACTGACTGATTGACCGACTGATTGATTGACAAACTGATTGGTTGACCGTTTGATTGATTGACAAACTGATTGATTGACCGACTGATTGATTGACAAGCTGACTGGCAGTAGATGAAGAAGTAGAAGATTAAAAGAAGTCAATTAATTATAATTATCTGCATTTAGTAAGTCAGAGTTGGTAATTATAAAGTAATCAAAATCTGCGATCATAAAAAGTTAGATTTAGCATACAGCAGTTGCTAATATTGCTTGGCTGATGCTTAAATCACCTGCTTTGAATTCTCAGGTCAGCTTGGTCCACCCGGACCCTTGGGCCCAGCAGGAGACAGAGGTAGTGCAGGCAGTGCTGGGTCACCAGGAGACCGCGGCCCTACTGGGCCTGCGGGACAGTCAGGCGACAGAGGACCCACAGGCCCAGCTGGCTCGGTTGGTCCTGCTGGACCACTTGGACCAAGCGGACCCACTGGTGCACTTGGTACTCCCGGAGGGACAGGAAGTCCCGGTCTGCCAGGTGATCTTGGTCCTGCTGGACCAGCTGGTCCTTCTGGCGACAGAGGAGCACCAGGACCGACGGGTGCTGCGGGTTCGGCGGGGCCAAACGGGGCTCAAGGTTCATCTGGACCTCAGGGTTCAAAGGGACAGGTCGGTCCACAAGGACCTGCAGGAGCAACGGGTTCTCCAGGGCCTGCTGGACCACTTGGACCGAAAGGTGACACAGGACAACAAGGAGACGCTGGACGACAAGGTTCCGCTGGACCTCTGGGACCGGCTGGGGATCGTGGTCCGACTGGACCTGCTGGTCTTCAGGGGTCTTCCGGTTCACCTGGATTGGCGGGGCAACCTGGAGGAACTGGAAATCAAGGTAATCCATACATATACATGTAACAAGACTTAATATCTAAACGTAATGTAACGTTAAAAGAAGTCAATTAATTATAATTATCTGCATTTAGTAAGTCAGAGTTGGTAATTATAAAGTAATCAAAATCTGCGATCAAACGTAAACGTTTCCGGAAAGACCACTCCACAGAGACTTTACTTCTTCGCCTTCTTTCGGATATATATACGGCCATAGACAACTCCCAGGTCACCCTTTTGGCATTGTTCGATGTGAGCGCAGCCTTCGACACGGTTGACCATGATATCCTTTTAACTAGACTTTCTATCTCTTTTGGCATCTCAGGAAATTTTCTCAACTGGCTTACTTCCTACCTTCAGGACCGTTCTTACTCTGTCGCTTGTGGGGCTACTAGATCATCCTGGGCACCTGCCCCGTTTGGGCTGCCCCAAGGCTCTGTCCTAGGCCCCCTATTATATATAATATACACTGCAGACCTTGGACCACTCTTACTGGCAAATTCAATCCTTAGTCAATCCTATGCTGATGACCTCCAGGCATATGTTCACTGCCCAGCATCTGCCGCTGCTGATGCGGTTCGAGAAATTTGTAGGGCTATGGAAACCCTGGAAGCCTGGATGTCTTCTAACCGTTTGCGACTGAACCCTACCAAGACGCAATATATCTGGTTTGGGACTCGTCAACAACTTGCAAAAATTGACATGAAAGCCTTAGCATTAGAGTTTCCTCTGATTACTTTCTCACCTTTTGTGCGGGACCTTGGTGTTATTTTAGACCAAGAGCTAACTTTCACTCGGCATATAAACCTACTATGTCGAAGCTGTTACTACCAGTTACGTCAGCTTAAGGTGGTCTCCCGTTCTCTGTCTTTTAGTGCCGCCTCTACTCTTGTTCACTCTTTCGTAGTTTCCCGCCTTGACTACTGCAGCACCCTCTATCATGGACTTCCGGCTGACCGGATTGGCTGCCTTGAACGGGTCCTCCGCTCTGCGGCGCGACTTGTTGGCCATATCCCAAAATATGGCCATGTCTCATCCTATATGCGGGATACCTTACACTGGCTCCCTTCTCCTCAGCGGATTGCATACAGGGTCTGTGCGCTGGTTAGGCGGTGCATTGAAGGACTAGCTCCACCCTACCTTCGAGAATTCTGTTGTTCCACCTTGGGAGTTCAGCGTCGATCGACCCTTCGATCGGCGAACCACGCTGAGCTTCTGGTTCCCCGCTCACGGACTGCTATCCGACAGCGTTGTTCATTCTCTGTTGCAGGTCCTACAGCTTGGAATGGTCTCCCTGTTACACTGCGCTTAATTCCCAGGGGTCACTCCGCTCTGTTCCTTAAGAACCTAAAAACTGTTTTATTTAGCCGTGGCTGGGCCGGGAGCGCTTCTGAGTAGCCTACCTTGAAGAGGCGCTATATAAATTTCTGAAATAAATAAAATAAATAAATAGTAATATCTTATGCACGCTGAACCAGAATCTAATTGCAACGTAATGCAATCATCATTTGCATCGCCTGTGGGAGGAGCCTTGAAGGGCGGTTGCTGCCTCTTCTCTGCTCAGGTAAATCATGGAATTCGTGCAAATCTCAAGCGTTTTTCCAGAGATGTACAACCCACCATCGACCGATTTTTGCCACTTTTTCAGCAACATGTACTGGAAATCTGTCACAGTAGACAAGCGGCAGTGAGGCGACGATAAGGTTAGGTGGCAGAAGAAACTCTGGCCTGAGGATGCAAAGCAGAAGCTTTTTCAGCAGCAGTTCAATGGGTCCTGCTAACCTCGGCCTTGGGAGGGCAAGGATATGCACAAAATTGGCAAACTGAATTTATTATGTAATCTAACCTAGCCTAATCTAATCATATAAGATTTTGCAAATTATTAATGATTTACCAGAATATAATTACATATAGAAAATTAAATACGATATATATTTTAGCATTTATGTAGCAGTAGTGTCGGTTAAGGAAGTAGGTATTGGAACCCTGGACGTTGTGTTGCAGGTGCGGCTGGTCCATCTGGACCAACAGGACCCCAGGGAGCAGCCGGATCCACTGGAGCAAGCGGAGACAAGGGTCCTGCTGGAACCGCTGGATCACCAGGTGAGAACTCGTTCAAAGTTTTCGTTACCCTGGTTTAATCATCTGCTGTTGATTATTGTCAGCATAAATTACATTATATATATATTTTTTATTTTGTTTCAATTATCATGTTCAATTGTAATAGATGATGATAATGATTATAGTGATGAAGCTGTTTTTGTTGTTGTCGTTGTCGTCGTCGGTGTTGATGATGATGATGATGATGACGATGACGATGACGATGACGGTGACGGTGACGGTGACGATGACGATGACGATGATTGATGATTGACGATGATGATGATGATGATGATGATGATGATGATGATGATGATGACGACGACGATTGATGACAATAATGATGATGATGATGATGACGAAATCGATTATGATGATATTTAAATAATTATGGTGACGATTATGATGATGGTGATGCACCTTATTTTGATCTATTTTCTACACATTTCTACATGCAGTGTAGATCTCCTGCAGGCACAATCACCAATGCTCCCAAACACCGTCAGATAACCGAACTTCTCAGGTCGTTTCATTGGCTAAAGTCCATTGGTGTATCCACTACAAAATTGTAACTTACCCTTACCCTTACCCTTCAAACCTCCCAGCCTTCTTATATTCGCCAGATATA
This sequence comes from Lumbricus terrestris, assembly GCA_949752735.1. NCBI lineage: Eukaryota > Metazoa > Annelida > Clitellata > Crassiclitellata > Lumbricidae > Lumbricus > Lumbricus terrestris. The sequence continues at coordinate 62,354,332 of OX457036.1, forward strand.
TCAATATCCAACCATTTTAGTTTTTCTGTCACATCTTTCTTTGTTTCGACCTTCAGTCTCGTTCTCGATTGTAAATTCTTAAGCTACGCGTCACCAGCTCATCAGAAGGAGAAGTCGCCAATCTTTCTCTCTCCCGTCGTCTGTCAATTAATTCAGCAACCATCAGCAGCTGACCGTCTTTCCTGCGTCTGTCCGTTGCAGATTGAACGGAATTCAACTCCTAATAATAATTATTCTGCCATGGCACTGAAAAAGAAACCAGCCTGATGCTGATTTCGTTTTATAGGCCTACAGTGCATCTGAAGACGCTGATATTTCTGAATCTTCTGTGACGCTAAGGATTTGAGGAGATTTACATTACATTACATTGCCATGGAGCCGGGCAGTAAGATTATTATTTTATTTCACAGGTGACAAAGGTACTCAAGGACCAACTGGTCAGATTGGATCGCCTGGACCAGCTGGCTCACCTGGACCATCGGGAGCATCTGGCGCACCAGGAGACAAGGGCAGCATCGGTCAGCCTGGACTGCCAGGCTCGCTGGGTCAGCCTGGACCATCCGGCCCAGCAGGTGACCGAGGTCCTGCGGGGTCGGCTGGACCTGCTGGTGATATCGGGGTAGCAGGACCACAGGGACCGGCTGGACTACGTGGAGATGCTGGACCAACGGGACCGTTGGGTCCCTCTGGACCCGCGGGTCAGAAGGGACCTTCTGGAAACCAGGGAAGTCCCGGGCAACCTGGTTCCACTGGGCTGCCTGGACCTCTTGGTCCGGCTGGTGATGTTGGACCCTCGGGGCCGATTGGCCCAAGTGGGACTCCTGGAGGCACGGGGCCACCAGGACCTGCAGGCGACAGAGGTGATTCAGGACAAGCAGGAACACCAGGATCGGCAGGTAAAGTCATCTACGCATAAGTTCTGTTAACAGGAGGGAAGTTAAGCTGTAGTACGCACGTTTTTCAAATTGTGGATTTCACATAATATAGGAGAGTAGCAGATAGGAGATGAACTGAGTACACTAAAGGAAAGTGTTTCCGAGGCATATTAGAACGGTGGATATCTGATGACGATAATAGAGCAGTGGAGAAAAGGTGATTAGGGAAAGAAAGTGGAACTTCGGCCATGCAGGCGAGAATATGAGAGAAAAGTAAAAGAGAATAGAGAATGAGAGATGAGAAAGGCAGATCAGATCAGAGGATGGGGAAATAGTGTCGGGAAGAGGAAGGGATGCTAGAAGGGAGTGGAACAAAGGATGGGAAAGGAAAGGATAGGAGAGGATATGACAATGTATGGGAAAAAGTACAGTGGAGGTAAGGACTAGAGCAGCAGACAATAGTTGAGCATAGCTTGTAGCATATGTAATGACGTGGTATAAGACATAGCATACAAGCAGCATAGCACAGGATGACTGAATACCACCAAAGTATTGTATGGTATTATAGAGCATAGCACAACATAACATTGCAGCATGATAAGACATTGCAAACATCACTTAGCGTAAAATAACAAGGTATAGCATATGAACTTATCAATGTTTATTGAAAAACGATAGCATCACGTTACACATATCATCACAGTGTAAAATCTAATTAGAGTTTATAAAGCCCATCATATTTAACATGGCATGTTGCATAGCATAAAATAGGCATAGGGTGTGATGAAAACATAGCGTTCAATATAATCGGCAAGCATATGCAAAAGCATAGCACTGCATAAGAACAAACAGCAAAGCATATGCAAAAGCATAGCACTGCATAGAGCAGACAGCATAGCATAGGCTATGCAAAAGCATAGCAGTGCATAAGAACACACAGCATAGCATAAAAGAAGTATAACGCAGCAAAATCCGTCGCAAAATAATACTATTTTTTTAACATTCCAAACTGCATAATGTATTGCAAATGGCATAGCTTAGCATACGATGACGCAAAATATCGTAACCTTGCATAGCATAGATTATAAAATAACAAAATAACACAGACAAAAAGTTTTTACTGTCGTGTGTTGAGGTTTTAAACGTTATGTATTGTTTTAAAATAGGAAGCCAGGGTCTTCCTGGATCACAGGGACCTTCAGGAGATCGTGGTCAACCAGGACCAGCTGGTAATGCTGGATTACTTGGAGATCCAGGAACTCTTGGACAGCCTGGACCTCCAGGACCCTCAGGTGACACTGGGTCCCCAGGACCATCCGGTTCACCGGGACAGGCCGGAGGAATAGGACCAAAAGGTCCGACTGGACCAGCTGGTCAGAAAGGATCGCCTGGAAACGCTGGGACACCTGGAACTGCAGGTAAGCATTTAAGGACCAAAGGAATTTGTTTGGGCAACAGGTCAATTAGTGAGTGACGGTAAGAGTGAAGGTGAACAACTAATTATCACTTACCGGATATCCTCCTTGGTTTGGCGCTGTCTCGCGGGTGTGGCCCCTGTCTATTTACAGGAACTCTGTTGCTCCACCCTAAACATCCAGCGTCGTGGCTCTCTCCGCTCTTCTAAACAGGCTGAGCTTCTTGTCCCCCTGGCACGCACTTCTATTACGCAGCGCCGTGCCTTTTCTGTCATTGGCCCTACAACCTGGAATGGGCTTCCTGTGGAATTACGTCTAGTGCCTAGAGCCTTTGAGACTACGTTCTACTCTGCTCTTAAGACTGTTCTCTTTAGCCGTGGTTGGGTCGGGAGCGCTTCTGAGTAGATACTCTTGAAGAAGCGCTATATAAATGCCTTAAATGAATGAATGAATGAATGAATTGATTGGCTGATTGATTTTTGATTGAATGACTCAGTGACATAATCAGGGGCATCAGCTTATTCACGAGCGCTGTGTCTAGCCAGAGAGTTGTCCAGAGTAGTTGTTCAAGGGAGACAATGTTTAATGCTATCCGTGCTTGTAGACTGTAGTAATAGTCAAAATACTCCAACAGATTCTGTCCACTTATTTCGATGATGCAATTTTGCTTTCATTGATGTGCGATGTACATGTATTGTATGCATTGTGAATCACAAGAGATCTATGTAGATCAAACTAAATAAACTTGACCGTGTTTTCTTTTATTAGGTCGTGCTGGGTCCGCCGGCAGTACTGGTCTTCCGGGTCTTTCGGGTCAAGCTGGGTCTCCGGGCAACCAGGGACCCACAGGACCTTCGGGACCAGCTGGGCAACAAGGTGCATCAGGTGACGCAGGAGCATCTGGAGACCTAGGACCACAAGGTCCCCAAGGTTCAATTGGACCACAGGGACCGGCTGGAGCAATTGGACCGGCTGGTCCATCCGGACCAACTGGTCAGGCTGGAGTTGCAGGTCTGGTTCAGCAACAATAACTGCTCCTCTATCAATAATTATTTATTCGTACATTTATTTTGAAAGAACCAACCAGCAGTTCATCATCTTGTGAATGGGTGAAAAACTGAGTAGGTCTGATGATGCTCTGCTCTTTGTGTTGACTGCATGATGTAAGTGGCTAGTGCCAAAAACAGTCTCTACAGGAACCTAAAAACCGTGTGTATTGTTAATTGTAAAGTCGATTTTCCAAGTGCTTCTCAAAATTAATTTACCGATTCTTTACTAATTTACGAATCTCACTATTCACTCGTTCTATCTTTGGGTTCTTTAACGAATTTGGAATTCTACAATTTTAGTGATATAAGAATTAATTCACATAAAATTAGATGTTCATTTTTGCATCATCTTTTGTGATTTCTTCTATGCTCCTTTGCATTGAAATAAATAGATGTATATACTTATGCAGAAACAGTTAGACAAATTATTGTATTCAATAAACAATTAAAACATATATAAATGTTCATTTTATTATATAAATTATTTCATAGGTTAATGAGTAGTCATATAAAGAGATGTTCTACCTTGCCTAGTTTTATAAAATATTTTTAATAAGCGAATAAATGATCTCATAAGGATATAATATTTATGAAATAATGTACATACACTATATTTCATAAGATAGGATATATAATTATGTAGAGACCTATATTATATCTTATGAAATCATTTCTTTACTTTAACTTTATATATATTTATAATATTCAATTTATTTTCTTACAAAACTGATTTTGATATTTTTAGGAGGTACTGGATCTCAAGGACCGGTGGGTCCCCTTGGCCCGTTAGGGCCAGCAGGACCAGCCGGGCCGAAGGGCCCATCAGGTGACACAGGTAGTCCTGGTCCAACAGGTCCTTCTGGACCAAAAGGTCCATCAGGAGCCAGCGGTCCCATTGGACCAAGTGGTAATCCTGGAACCGCAGGTCAAAATGGAGCAACAGGACAGCCAGGACCAAGTGGAGATCGAGGACCATCTGGCCAATCAGGACCATCTGGACCAACAGGTCTGTTGACGGAGCAGATTTTGGTCTACAATAGAACTGTATTTGATTAAGCAAGACAAACATACAAACATAATGGTTGGGCGGTTTAGTCCTGTTTTGTTTGGGAGGATCGTCTTTAAATTCATTTAGTTATAATAAAATGTTCTGAGTTCCAGATTGGATTTCAATTAGATTGGATTTCAATTAGATTGGATTTCAATTAGATTGGATTTCAATTAGATTGGATTTCAATTAGGTTGGATTTTAATTAGATTGGATTTCAATTAGATTGGATTTCAATTAGATTGGATTTCAATTAGAATGGATTTCAATTAGGTTGGATTTTAATTAGATTGGATTTCAATTAGATTGGATTTCAATTAGATTGCATGGATTTCAATTAGATTGGATTTCAATTAGATTGGATTTCAATTAGATTGGATTTCAATTAGGTTGGATTTCAATTAGATTGGATTTCAATTAGATTGGATTTCAATTAGATTGGATTTCAATTAGATTGGATTTCAATTAGGTTGGATTTCAATTAGATTGGATTTCAATTAGATTGGATATCAATTAGATTGGATTTCAATTCGATTGGATTTCAATTAGATTGGATTTCAATTAGATTGGATTTCAATTAGATTGGATTTCAATTAGATTGCATTTCAATTAGATTGCATTTCAATTAGATTGCATTTCAATTAGATTGCATTTCAATTAGATTGGATTTCAATTAGATTGCATTTCAATTAGATTGCATTTCAATTAGATTGCATTTCAATTAGATTAGATTTTAATTAGATCACATTGAATTGAATTGTAATAGACGACATTTGATTTAATTAATCAAATATTGAATTAGATTATTTTGCCTTCTTCCTTTGCCTCAGAATTAGATGATCAGTGGCTTCCAGTCTTGTAGGCCTACGCATCCCTTTCAAGTCCATCGTCGTCGTCGTCGTCGCCATTGTCGTTGTCATCATCAGTTGATTATCACTTTAGATTATATTTGATTTGATTAGATCAGTGATGGCACAATTATTGTCATCATAATGCTCGTCAGTTTCATCGATTTGCCTTCATTCACTTTTGCGTCATTGTCATTATTTTGCTCTAGGTCCCTTGGGGCCAACCGGGCCACCCGGACCCGCAGGAGCCAGTGGATCTCCTGGTCAGTTGGGAGGCCCTGGAGCCAGTGGTAATATTGGACAGTCCGGGCCTTTGGGTCCACCAGGACCTTCGGGCGACCGAGGAACTGCTGGTAGCCCTGGATCTCCAGGACCTGCTGGGGACCAAGGACCTCAGGGAGCAAAAGGCCAATCTGGGTCGGCAGGGCAGCCGGGACCTCAAGGTCCGTCTGGCGACCGTGGAGCTGCAGGACCTCAGGGATCTGCTGGACCTGCAGGTCAGTTGATCTTCTTGTTCATAGATTATTTAACCTATCATTTTTCATATGTCTAGTAGAATAAACGCGGTACATTATGTTTACACCGATGAACATCAGACTGTGGGTAAGAAGCGTGAGCATCTTAAATTTCTTGGTCTCCGCAATTGGTATCGAGTTGCCGTCCGCTCATAACTTTGTGTTCCTTCCACTTTTATGGTACGGTCAGTAGGCCTATGCCCATTTTAAAGCTAAGTTACCTACATGTATCGGAGCATAAACAGAGCCGAGGTCTCAAAATTCGTCTTTCAACCTCAACATCTGTGGTGATAGTCTAGCACAATAAACGCTAGACTACAGGCTTCACCGCATATGCTTCATAAGCAGCTTATAAACCGATGCTAGAGAGTTCTGATAGGACAGGATGTGTTCACCTACGACAGCTTATTGCTTCTTCACCTGCAGTTGTTCTCTGAAAAAGAAACCAGCAATCTAATCTGGTCCTGCTTGTTCCATGTCCATGATTCTCTGACATATTTAGTAGTCGGGTTGCTGTGTGGGAGTGTGTGTGTGTGTGTGTGTGTGTGTGTGTGTGTGTGTGTGTGTGTGTGTGTGTGTGTGTGTGTGTGTGTGTGTGTGTGTGTGTGTGTGTGTGTGTGTGTGTGTCCACGGTCTTTCAGTCCATTAAGCCTAGCATACCTGGCTTTCGCTATTATCTTCGATCGTCCAAATTAATAGAGACATTAGTGCAACTATTTTTAAAAGTCAATTCGTGTCTACTCTGCTACCGATGTATTCGAAGTATAATAATTATTGCGTTGCGCAAAGGATGTTCATACTTCATACTACATATAACTGATAAGACATCAGTTAAAAAGTCTTCTCAGTTTAATTTTGCACTGATTTGTGCTAATTTGAAAAATGGGGGACACTACATGTAATAGTCAGACATGATAATTGAATAAATACGATAAATCAATAATAACGATAACGACGACAATAGTAATGATTTAGTATATATAAGGGCTATTTTAGGGACTATTATAATACACACTAATTAATATAATAAAAACACTTGGAACGTCACTGAATTATTATCATTTAATTAATTAATAATAATAATAATTATTATTACTATTATTATTATTACTATTAATATTATTATCGTCGTCGTCATCGTTATCATTTATGGCAATTATAGCATGAATCTATTTTTGTGTAGGTCCTCTCGGTCCACAGGGAACACAAGGTTCAACCGGTCAGCCAGGACCAGCTGGGCCTCTGGGACCCGCCGGTGACCGTGGTCAGTCTGGTGACGCTGGAACTCCGGGCACTCCCGGCGATAAGGGGCCAACAGGGCCTGCTGGGCCACTAGGTCCTGCTGGTCCTGCAGGTTCAGCAGGCCAGCCTGGTCCTGCTGGAGATCTGGGGTCCCCAGGTGATGCTGGACCACAAGGACCACAGGGCTCCAAGGGCCCTCAGGGCAATAAAGGAACTGCTGGAGGAACAGGAGCTGCAGGCCAACCTGGGCTAAGAGGAGATGCAGGCCCATCTGGTCCGTCTGGTAATGCAGGCCAGCCCGGTCCATCAGGCCCTCAGGGGCAAGCGGGAACGGATGGTGATAAAGGTCCAGCCGGTCCGCTTGGCCCTGCCGGACCTCAAGGTATTAACTTACTTCTACGATCATTTATTTAAGACTTTCTTCAGACTGCAGTGAAATAGTTTACTGTTGACAAATATGAACAAGTGTTACCATCTTAAACAAAACAGAAAGCAATTAGAAGAAAGTTTGATTATGATTATTGTGACTGCTGCAAACAGCCAAACATTGTAACAATGAGCACCATAAAGAGTAATGAATATGATTAACGAAGAATGGTTTCCAGAAAGGATTTCAGTATAACGTATACTGTTTTCATTGCTGAGGAATTAGTCTTAACTGGGACTAACCAAGACTAAAATCGAACTTTTGTTTAGGACCTTCCGGGCCAATTGGACCAAGTGGACAGGCTGGAGAGCGCGGATCACCTGGACCTTCCGGTTCCATAGGACAACAAGGGCCACAAGGACCATTAGGTCCTAGTGGTCCATCAGGATTGCAAGGCTCATCAGGCCAGCCTGGTGCCATCGGACCAAAAGGACCAACAGGACCTCTTGGTCCTGCAGGTCCTTTAGGCGATGCCGGTACACCTGGTCAAGCAGGAACAAATGGACAGCAAGGTGCTTCAGGTTTCCAAGGTCCTACTGGACCAACCGGTCAAGCCGGGAACGCTGGCCCTCAGGGAGCTCCTGGAGATCGTGGCCCCACTGGTTCGAACGGTCAGCCTGGAAGCCAAGGACCTCAGGGTGACAAGGGACCAACGGGTCCTTCCGGTAGCGCTGGGACACCTGGTCAAGATGGGGCAGCAGGAGCTCAAGGTGACAAGGGTGCAGCCGGTGACAAAGGTCCATCTGGAACTCCTGGAACAGCTGGAACGCCGGGACAGCAAGGTACTCAAGTAGTAATACTTTCCCTCTGACATGAATGCCATTAGTTTTTATTATTTAACATTTCAATAGTAATTTATTGCTTTTGCTAGTCTAGTAACAATAGCACTTTGTAAAATGGTATTTGTAACTTTTGTAACTATAGACATTAAAATGATAGGATCTCTTCAAGGGATATGCTTGGTGATGTTCCAGACCTGAAAACAGACGACCAAGATCAAATTATTTTGGTCTTCAATCGCTGCTAATATAGAAGCTGAAAAAAGGTTGCATGACAGTCTTCCGTTAAATTCCAGTAGAAGAGTGGTCGACCACAGGAAATCGGTTATGTTGCACTGTCAATGTGGTCGACCTGAGAACCCGTTGGCATTGCGTTAAAGAACGAAGCTGTCTTTGCACAGTTGGATGACAAATTGACAATGAAATACGCGTCCTCTAAGACATGAAGGAGCTCAAATGAAAAGCATGTAGTCTGTTACGCATCAACTTCCGGGTCCTAGACTTTTAACGAATCTTCGAATGAACATTGAACAAAGAATAATGTAGTTTGTTTCGGCGGTCGCGCATAGAGTAGAAATATGGCAAAATTTCTTAATTCCACCAATTACCTGAGTCGCAGACTCGCAGTCTCTCTAACAGGTTCATGTTGGCGAATGCAAACAGAAAGTAGACTTGCAAAAAATTAATCACATCACTAACGCAAATGAATGAATGCACGGAGTAGAAGAAGCTCTAGCAAGACAACTGGAGGTGCGCAGTGTGGATCAGAAGCCGGTAAAACATACTAATTTGGTATCTTCACATGCTGATAGAAGCAGTGGCCATATTCTGAATATTGTTTTCTAATGCTAATACTAGGAGTGTTAACTTGTAGTATATCCAGCAATATTTGGAATTTATTAATAATTCTAGTGGTTTACTCAATTATCCGTATTATTTTTTATTAATTTTTTTTATAAATTTCAGTGATTACATATTAAGCTTATGTTAAGACATACTTGCATACTTGCATACTTGCATACTTGCATACTTGCATACTTGCATACTTGCATACTTGCATACTTGCATACTTGCATACTTGCATACTTGCATACTTGCATACTTGCATACTTGCATACTTGCATACTTACGCGAAGCTTATTTGCTTATCTCATCATTTATTTGCAGGATCCGCTGGAGCCGCAGGGGCCACGGGGCCTCAAGGCCAGTCCGGACCAAGTGGACCCTCTGGACCACAGGGCACTCAAGGACCAAAGGGAAATCCAGGTCAAGCGGGTCCAAACGGGAATCAAGGCGACATTGGACCACAGGGACAGCAAGGTTCTGCAGGTCAGCCAGGGCCAGCAGGACCCGCAGGAGATCGAGGGCCGGCTGGCCCAAGTGGTCCATCTGGTCAAAGAGGTCCGACTGGATCTGCTGGTACCAGAGGGGACATTGGTCCAGCTGGACCATCCGGAAATCCAGGGGCGTCTGGATCAGCTGGGCAGCCTGGATCACCTGGAGCAGCAGGTCCCACTGGACCGACTGGTCCTGCTGGAGACAAAGGCAGTCCCGGCCCATCTGGGACATCGGGGCCAGCTGGAGCTAGGGGATCAGTTGGCCCTGCTGGTAAACGAAACACTCGATTTTTCAATTGTTTATTCAAGTTTTCCACAACTGATTCTTTTATTTATTCATTCATTCGTTCAGTCGCTGGTTTTGTTTTTTGGCTACTGGTAGTGGTAGTGGTTTTGATAGTAGTAGAAGTAATAGTAGTAGTTGTATTACTAGTAGGAGTATTAGTGGTAGTAGTAGTGGTGGTGGTGGGGTGGTGGTGGTGGCGGTGGTGGTGGCGTGGGGTGGTGGCGGTGGGGGTGGGTTGGTGGTGGTGGTAGCAGTAGTAGTCCTTTCGCAGTCAGGTCATCCATTCATTTGATCATATTTAAATTTATTACTAGTTCCTGTCCTTTTGCTTCCATTAATATTTTTCGCTTTCAGGAACAAACGGGTCACCTGGTCCCGCAGGAGACAAGGGCCCCACAGGAAACGCAGGACAGCAAGGAGGCCCAGGCGCCCAAGGACCTTCTGGACCTGCGGGACCGAATGGACAGTCAGGTCCTGCGGGAGATCGAGGCCAAGCCGGTCCAACCGGTGATAAAGGTCCAGCAGGACCAGCAGGACCATCGGGTACCCCTGGCGATGCTGGTACGCAGGGTCCCTCGGGATCTCCAGGACAAGCTGGGCCAAATGGACCATCGGGACCAAGCGGGCCCGCTGGACCGTCAGGAGATGTTGGAACTCAGGGACCGGCCGGTCAGCGCGGGCCTTCCGGGCCACGTGGACCATCGGGTAGTGCTGGGCCTCAGGGTGACAAGGGCCTGCCTGGAAGTCCGGGACCGAATGGTTCCCCAGGACAAGCTGGAGCGAGTGGACCCGCTGGAGACAAGGGATCGCCTGGAGATATTGGCCTACCTGGATCACCTGGAAATGCAGGATCTCCAGGAAATCAAGGTAAGCAAGAACTTATTGCAAGACAATGAAGTTGATTGCTTACTTGCCTCTCTTTATGGCTGCCCCCTCCCCATGAATATATTGGCATATCAATGACTAATGAAAATTTCTTATTCTTACCAGATAAGGGATTATTTTTGGGTAAACTTTCTGCATATTAGCACTTGTAATAATAATAATAATTATTATTATTATTAATATTATTGCAACAATTATTATTGGTTCTTTGAAACTAATTAGAGTAACGATAAATGATATGATGATGTTGCATAGACAACTTTGTACTTTGTATTATTTTCAGGAAGTCCCGGTCAACAGGGTAATGCAGGACAGCCAGGTACAGTTGGAGGGACAGGTCCGCTTGGGGCGACAGGTGCCACTGGCAACAAAGGATCACCTGGCCCCGCGGGAGTCCAACACCTGACCGGATCAAAGGGTGACGTTGGAGTACCTGGTGCAACGGGAGCCACGGGGTTCACAGGTTCTTCCGGTGACCCAGGGACACCAGGATCCGTGGGAGCTCCAGGAATCATAGGCGCGTTCGGACAACAGGGTCCGAAAGGGGACAATGGACCACAGGGTTTTGCCGGATTACCGGGTGGGCTTGGACCAGCTGGGCAACCTGGACCGTCTGGTCCACAGGGCGAGAAAGGCACCGCTGGAGATAAAGGAACTCCTGGACCGCAAGGACAAGCAGGTACGGACCTATCAATATGCAGTGCACGGTAGCCGATATGTTAGAGCGCCCAGCTTACGTCGTGATTATTAGAGGGTCGAGTCATTGTCGAGGCGATTACTGTGCAAGGGACTTAACTTTAGCAAGTCCGTATTCACTCACATTTGCTCAGCTCCACTGGTATTCGGTCATATTATTATGGTCGAATGTGCATTTCTGAACTCTGAAAAGAAGACATCGTCGAACATGGTTATATATATATATTTATGATAGCTTACAAGCATTTTTTGTGGGTATGGTGCAGATGTAGAGTCAGCTTCGGAAGGGCAGAACGAGAGAAGATCGAAGAGGCAACCTATACAGAAGGTTAGACGCTGAAATTGAATGAGAGTAATTGGAAGTGAGACTGACAAGCTACGCAACAATTGGAATGGCAAAATGAAGCAACGCAAGATGAGGTAAAGTGAGAATGCACACATGGTAGAATTACTGGAAGAGGGAAGGTAACACATTTCCTACAATGTACACTATTATAAGATTATAGAAATATAATACATTGTCAGTAAATCTGAATGTAGCTCCACATTAGAGAGCTTCGATGTAGCAATATTATATTCCTCAATTATAATTGATCAACGTGGGTTTTTTCATGCAATGAAGACAATACTTGCCTACCTTGATACCAGTGAGGAAAAGGCGCTGCAGTAGTTCATCTAATCTTCTAACGTTTTAGTAGTGTTTCAGTATTTTTCCGATTACATGAATCAATAATTACGTTGTGTTTTCCAGGTAATATTGGTCCTGCAGGCCCTGTTGGCGATAAGGGTTCACCAGGCCCAGCTGGTTCACCTGGATCGCAAGGCGCATCAGGGTCTGCCGGCCCACAGGGCCCAACCGGAGACCGCGGACCCGCTGGTACTTCCGGCCAGCCAGGTTCTGCAGGCGACAAGGGACCATCGGGCTCTCCAGGCCCTGCTGGTCCCCAGGGAGAAAAAGGTCAACCTGGTACCCCCGGACTCAATGGCGTCCAAGGCTCATCCGGTCCGACCGGTGCAAGCGGAGCAATTGGGCCTCTTGGCGACAAAGGCACCCCTGGCTTGCCAGGTGATAGAGGACAGACGGGTCCAAACGGGCAGCCGGGTAACCCTGGAGCCCAGGGCGATAAAGGACCTATTGGGTCGCCAGGAACTCCTGGAAGCAATGGACAGCCAGGTCAGCAGGGAGCGGCGGGTGACCTGGGTCCAGCGGGCCCAAGTGGACCCAGTGGACAGAATGGACTTCCTGGGACTCCTGGAGCCACGGGTGAGAATGGCATCAATTGTGAATTTTTCACTAAATACACGTGTATTGCGGTCATTTGAATATCGAATTTATCAAAGCATGAAATATACTAAAGTTATAGTAATGCTTAGATAGAAGTTTCAAGAATAAAAATCTATCAAGGCCAAATGTTTCTCTGAAAGGAAAAATGACATGAGCATGTTTATAATAAATCTGATGAGTACTTTCTTAAAGTCGAAATGCAGGTCTAGAGAGAATTTATTTATTTCTGTTTTTCACTGAAGTAACATTGTAGGGCTTAAGCCTTAAAGTAATTTCGTGTAAATTATCGTACAAAAGTTGTGCTAACTAGTGGCTAGAATTTCAATTCTTTTTTCGCTTGAGCTATAAGTAGGCTATGAGAACGCCTCTGAGTCGATTTTGTATGGGTGCTATATAAATGTCCGAATGAATCAATATATGAACGAAAATTTAGATAATTTTGTGGTTTGCTAAGAATCTACACGTACTGTATTATAGAATTATATGAAAGCAATTTAATCCTCTGCTAGAGATATATCCCATTAGTTCTGACTATTTAAAGTTCGTTTTCGTTAGAAATATATTGTATGATTAAATATATTAATAACTGACATGTAGGACAAACTGAAAATTAGTTAAGAATTGAAATTATTTACTTTTCTTCAGGTGGAACTGGAGCCTCTGGTCCTCAGGGACAGAAAGGTGGACCCGGTTCAATTGGGCCCCAGGGACCGGCTGGTCCAACGGGCCCCGCTGGAGACATCGGCCGAGCTGGTAACCCCGGATCACAGGGTCAACAGGGTGATCAGGGCCAGCAAGGGTCACCGGGATCTCAAGGCCCTCAAGGTTCTCCAGGACCGACGGGTGATAAAGGAATCGCCGGCCCTGCCGGAACCCCGGGACAGCAAGGCGATCAAGGATCTCAAGGATTTGCGGGTGATCGTGGGGCTGCTGGAAACCCAGGGCAACCTGGACCAGTAGGAGACGCAGGACAGCAGGGATCCGTTGGGCCTTCTGGACAGATTGGGCAGCCAGGTCAACAGGGGGCATCAGGACCCATAGGACCAAGTGGTGATAAGGGCCCCAGCGGCAACCCTGGACAGGCTGGATCCCCTGGTGCAACTGGGTTTCCCGGACCTAGCGGTCTTCCCGGTACATCTGGTGGTGTAGGTCCTAATGGAGCAATTGGTTCGCCAGGTCCGTCGGGAGACCGTGGAACACCTGGAGCCCCTGGCGCTCAGGGATCAACAGGCGATAGAGGAGCGGATGGCACGAGCGGGTCACCTGGACCCCAAGGGTTGAAGGGAGACCAGGGATCACAAGGTGCGCCTGGAGATCAGGGAACACAGGGCCCGGCTGGGCAGATTGGACAGCCAGGATCACGTGGGCTGACTGGAGACCCTGGATCACCCGGTACAGCTGGAAATCCTGGATCACCAGGAACTGCAGGCAGAGATGGTAATGAACGAGTTTAATTGCGTCAATTAAGGTCAAATAAAAACGTAGCCTACAGTAAAAATGACTCGGACAATCGGTGATTTCAACCGTTCGTTGTTTTGCTGTCTAATTCGCTCATTCATTCATGAATCCAACCATACATGTATTCCGACCTTTAAACAGTCTTTAAAGCTTCATCCAGTTGCCTAGTTGAGTGATTTATTCAATCTTAATTTAAATCCAACTACTTATCTCTCCATCGAGAGACATTGGACTACATAAATGAATAGACCTATATGAATACATAAATGAATCGACCTATATGAATACATAAATGAATAGACCTATAAAATATGATCGCTGTTACGTGTAGATTCTCATTCATCCTCAGTAGCTGGTCCAATTCGATGGTTATAATTTATAATTCACTGCCCTGTTCAGTGAGTTCGATATTGGTAAGCGGGCCTACATTTGACTATGATTTGAGACATGTTTTCGCAAATTCCTGATCCACTGTAGCTTGACATAAGATTTCTTTGGATCAATGGATTTCGTCCCGGCTTCTGCAACGGATAATGAGTTTTGAGCGACTATTGACTGATACCTTGTCGGCTACTTTATCATAAGAGTGTTATACTTTATCATAAGAGTGTTATACTTTATCATAAGAGTGTTATACTTTATCTTAAGAGTGTTATACTTTATCATAAGAGTGTTATACTTTATCATAAGAGTGTTATACTTTATCATAAGAGTGTTATACTGTCTTTATCATAAGAGTGTTATACTTTATCATAAGAGTGTTATACTTTATCATAAGAGTGTTATACTGTCTTTATCATAAGAGTGCTATACTTTATCATAAGAGTGTTATACTTTATCAAAAGAGTGCTATACTTTATCATAAGAGTGTTATACTTTATCATAAGAGTGCTATACTTTATCATAAGAGTGTTACACTTTATCATAAGAGTGTTATACTTTATCATAAGAGTGTTACACTTTATCATAAGAGTGTTATACTTTATCATAAGAGTGTTATACTTTATCATAAGAGTGTTATACTTTATCATAAGAGTGTTATGCTTTATCATAAGAGTGTCATACTTTATCATAAGATTTTTATACTTTTATCATTTTATCATAAGAGTGTTATACTTTATCATAAGTGTTTTATACATTATCATAAGAGTGTTACACTTTATCATAGGAGTGCTATACTTTATCATGAAAGTGTTAGTGAACTACATAAGATTGGTATTCAATCACTTATTGCATTCAGTCACTGAATGAGCTTCGTGCATTGTAGTTCATTTGCTTCCTTTCTAAAATGTAGGCTCCACCGGAGGACCCGGAGCTCCAGGACCCCAGGGCCCTCAGGGTCTGCAGGGAGCCGTGGGATCTCCCGGTCTCACCGGACCAGTTGGTAGCGCCGGCTTCACAGGTGCCACAGGCTTGCCAGGAGATAAAGGAAGCCCAGGTTCACAGGGACAACCAGGATCACAGGGACCTGCTGGCCAGCTTGGGCCCAGCGGAGATAGAGGGGCTCCTGGAACTCAAGGAGCAGCTGGAGACAGAGGTCCAACAGGGCAACCTGGTTAGTACAGTAATTTAAACCTATACAGGGCACTCTTTACTCTTTTAAATAATAATAATCAGTGTTATTATTATTAAATAATAATAATTAGTGTTATTATTACTAAATATATTGTTATAAATATAGGGTACCTTATTATTACTTTTTTTTATTGTTTACACAGTTTAGGAAATACCTCGATATCAGTCAATTGCTGACCATCAAAACTACTGTCAGCTTCTCATATTCTGATTTAACTGCTCTATGTAAAGAAATTATTTGAGATAGTTAAGTGCCTATAGATGAATAAGTTAGTTTAACAGCACAATCTTCTTTCTACAGTGTTGCCAGACTCAATGAATTTGTGCAACTTTATACACAGTTCGTTATTACAGGTGACCATCTATCTATAGCATGCTAGAGTAGAACTTTGTTGTTGTTGTGTTGTTGCTGTAGTTGATAATATTATTTGTCTAATTATTTTTATGGCAATAATTGTGATTATTGTTGTTCTTGTTTCTGCTGGCGTTGTTTATTGCATCATCATCATCCTCATTGGTTCAGAATCTATTGTTATCATGTGTTTGGTCAGGTTCTGCTGGACAACAGGGACCACAGGGTCCTGTTGGCGACGCAGGTCCAGCAGGATCAGCAGGCCCACTAGGGCCACCGGGACCTATAGGTCCAGCTGGACCCATAGGTAATATAGGTGCTGCCGGCCAACCAGGTGGAACCGGATTCGCTGGACCAGCTGGACCAGCCGGCCCTATTGGTAAGAGTTGCTCCAATACTTTTGATGTTGTATAGCGGTTAATGTTTGTCCTATAGGTATATATATAAATATATATATATAGGTACACATATATATTTATAGGTATATATATATAGGTACATACATGTATTATCCTTGGCAATTCCTTGCGCATTCTTCTCTGGTCTGATGAAATGCGATTCAGTCAAGTCTGTTCTGATATAGATGTGCATTTGATATTAATTCATCATCTTTCAATTTTATGTAGTCTGATCAAGTCCGTTGTAGTGACATCTATAGTGTCTTTCTGCGGTTGATGCAGGGTTTATGCAAAGATTTTCGCATACATTCACACATAATACGCAACTCAATGAAATTTGAACTCTAACGGAATCAAATTTAATTATTGGTTAAATCTAATGTGATTCATATAAACCAATGTCATCAGATACAATTAGACCTCAAGGTTAATCTTTAAAAATCTAGCAATGGTTTGATCTAACATCATCTCATGCTGTGATACCTTAGATGACTCTATTGCGCCTGATGTGCATTATCTTCTTCCTAATCAGAAATCGTGATATCTAATCAGTCGGCATGATGTCTGAGAGTAAAAAGTACAAGCGATCTGATCGTCTGAAACCTGATCAATGTGATCATGTTAATGTAATCTAATCTGTTTTATGACGTTTAGTCTGATGTTTAGCCACCTCTTATTCTGCGACTCCAGTTAGTACCAGCTTCTGTCAATAGTGCCACAGATAATCACAAACACCACAGAGTCTTGGAAGCCCATCGACTCCTCTATAAATGCATGCGAAATTGTTTATGGCACAATTTGGTGCCACAGCTGTGACGTTTAGCAGAATGTAGTTGGAAGAGAAAATGACAGAGTTTGATAACAGGTGTCTTAAATTTTTATAGGTCCTCAAGGCGATCAAGGATCCCAGGGTCTTCCTGGACAGCAGGGTTCCTTAGGTCCTGCCGGCCCAGCCGGACTTCAAGGCGACAGAGGTCTGGCCGGAGACCGAGGAGCGGCTGGAGATCGTGGCCAACCCGGAGCAGCCGGTCCGTCAGGAGACAAGGGACCAGCTGGTCCTCAAGGACCTGCCGGACCAGCTGGACAAACTGGGCAACTAGGACCTCAGGGTGACAAAGGAACGCCTGGGGCACCAGGAAGTGCTGGGAGAGATGCCCAGCCAGGTAGGCCTATGCTGTTACAGTCTGATCATTTCTGTTGCTTTATCTGTAGGATACGCGTGTCTACTTTGCTCTCCATTAATTTAGTTTCTTTTAATGTTTTGCAAGCAATTTTGAGCTGTGTAGCCTATTCCTACTTCGGTTAGGCTAATTAGGCTACATTCTCATAAATTTTTTTGTTGGGTTGCCAGTGTTGTTTCCCCCAAATATTTTCGACATTTACGTAAATGAAATATATTCTTATATATATATTTACAGGATATATTTATATATATTTACTCTATTAGCTTTACTTTAACTGCATGCTTGATTACTAGCCTCATGGAAAGCCTCAGGGCTCCATAGTCTTTTTTATAAGCTCAAAATATTTGGGGGTTTATTTCACAAGCTTCATAACTATTATTGAAATGAAACTGTCTGAATAATTCTATATTCTGAATAGCTAAATATCTTACTGTTTCGATTACTTGAATTTGCGCTGCTGTCTGTTTTGAGTAACTGATTGGATACATATTTTGTAGATCCATGGCTGATAAATCTGTTGGATAAAATAGATGTTTGAATGACTGACTGACTGAAGAATTAATGGATTGATTGATTTTGATTGAAGTGATTTATTGCCTGGTTTATTGATTGATCGACTATTGATCGTTCACTTGAGCGCTGGCTTGATTGATTAATTTTATGATTGAATGATTGACTAACTCCATACTTTCCATGGCTCTTGAAAAATGATGTTAACATAGGCTATTGTTCATTTAATGATAATCGAATGTTCAACGTTATGTTTCTAAGGTGTCCAAGGAGCTGTCGGAGGCACGGGTCTTCCAGGGGATCGAGGCCTACCAGGTCCATCAGGCCCAGCTGGGTCCATTGGCCAACCAGGTGACAACGGACTTGCAGGACCAGCAGGACCAGTTGGGCCGACCGGAGACGCAGGGTTCGCTGGGGGTCCTGGCTCCATAGGTCCTGCTGGAAACCCAGGCGACGTCGGTCTGCCTGGAGACAAGGGACCGACTGGTGAAAAGGGAGATGTTGGTGCTAAGGGCGATATTGGAGCAGGTGGTACCGCTGGTCCCAAGGGCCCCAAAGGTTCATCAGGTCCTCAGGGCACACAGGGCTCCATAGGCCCTCAAGGTCCGATTGGACCAGCGGGCGACCGTGGCAGTCCAGGGGATTTAGGACCAGCAGGAGACGTAGGTACTGCGGGAACCCCGGGTCAGCAAGGTTCTCCTGGTCCACAGGGACCAGCTGGCGATCGTGGGCCCGCGGGACAGAGTGGCTCCTCCGGTGCTCCAGGATCTGCTGGACCTGCTGGCGACCGCGGGCAACCAGGAACTGCAGGAGACATAGGACCGGCAGGTAATAAGGGACCCTCGGGCTCAGCAGGTTCAAGTGGAAGTCCAGGATTGCCTGGAGATCGCGGAGGCCAAGGTGCCGCCGGACCACAGGGACCTCCTGGTGCAGCTGGACAACGAGGACCAGCGGGTGAGAAAGCTTTCTATGCTGCTAATCTACTCTTAGTCACACATTTTATCTGGTTCAATAAAATCTTTTCTTTGTTCATTTCTGTTCAATTTTATATTGTAATTTTAAATGTTCTATTTTTTATATTTTATTGAAATATCATCATCATCCTACTCTAATATAATTTATGGCAATGCTTTAATGTGACTTTTAGGTCCACAGGGGGCAGCCGGTGATTCTGGCACACAGGGTCAAGCAGGACCAAAGGGGGATATTGGTTCTCCTGGAAATCCAGGAGCTGCAGGATCAATAGGTTCTCCAGGGCTGCCGGGTGACATCGGACCTGCCGGATCACCTGGTCCTCGTGGTGTTGGTCCTCAGGGAGCAACCGGTCAACCTGGACCGGCGGGAACTTCGGGCACACAGGGCCAGCCAGGTGATAGAGGGGCCGCAGGACTTCCGGGGCCAGCAGGACCTGCTGGACTAAGTGGAGATCGAGGACCCGCAGGACAACAAGGAAGCAAAGGACCATCTGGTCCAGCAGGAAATGCAGGTAAATGATTTTTACATTTTTAAATGAGTGAGCGATTGTATTAACGAAGATAAAGTGAGGAAATAAATATATCCAAAAATATATAAATAAATAAAGAATTACATATGTTGTAAATTATTTAATAAATAACTAAGAACTACATATAATTTTTTATTGAATTGATCAATTATTAGATAATTAAACAGGCAAATAAGTAGACTAACCGAATGAACGAATACCTTAAAAACAGAAAAAATTAAGGTTTGAATACAAAGTTTTCTATCTGTATAAGTATCTACTGAATTGATGACCAATGTTATAGTAAGCGAGTGGAACACAGCATTCTATTTCGTTTGAAAGAGCTCGTTATTTCGTGAATTAATAATTCATCTGATTAATTAATAAATTCTAAATGTTTGACATAAAAGAAGGGTGTGGGCCTGAATATGTGGCAAGGTTTGATGCTGGATTTTATAATCCAATGATCGAGGGTTCGAGCCTGACGAACAACCTGTGCAACAACTTGTACTCGGTGTTCACACTGTCTCAACTTAGATTTATCATAATAAATAACAATCATAATAAATGCGTTAAAGAAACAAAGCAAATATATTTGTCTCTTTTTGTTCCACAGGTAGCCCTGGAGCTTCAGGTTCTCCTGGGCCTTCGGGAGGAACGGGTTCTCCGGGGCTTCAAGGACCAGCCGGAGATATTGGTACCCAAGGCCCCCAGGGCGACCGTGGTGCAGCTGGTACTCCGGGCGCTATTGGTGATGTTGGGTCTAAAGGGCCATCTGGCCAACCTGGTCCCGCTGGACCCCAGGGACCTCAGGGTGACCGGGGCGGCCAGGGATCTCCTGGAGCCCAGGGCTCTCTTGGTCCCGCGGGGCCTTCTGGATCCACTGGACCCGCTGGTGATGCTGGCACTCAAGGACCTCAGGGAACTAAGGGACCAGCTGGGCAACCTGGGCCAGCGGGTCCTGCCGGTGACAGGGGTACACAGGGAGCATCAGGAGGACCGGGCCCTGCAGGAGATAAAGGGGTATCGGGACCGGTTGGGTCGCCTGGGCCTCAAGGTGCCTCGGGAAGCTCGGGTAAGTAACTGTTTTAGAGATGATTGTCAGATGTATTGCATTATAGCACAGACGATACAATGGATGGATAGGCGGATGGATGGATAGATAGATAGATAGATAGATAGATGGATGGATGGATGGATGGATGGATGGATGGATGGATGAATGGATGGATATGCATTTGAGAGTGTATGGAATGCCGCTTTTGACTGCAGCTCTTTCAACAACCACTGGTTACATTGAAATAGGTAAGTAGTTAAGTAGGCTATGTTTATTTGTGTGCATGTACATGTTGTGGATTCGTTTGTGTACACAATTACACATGGTTTGGTTATCAAGTATGTGTGGATGTATGTATGATTGTGTATAATTATGTACGTATGTGTGCATGTCGGCATGCATGCGTGAGTCTAAGCATGCATCGTGCATGTCAGTGGCGTAGGCAAGGGGGGGTTTCGGGGGTTAAAACCCCCCATTGGCTCCGGGAAAAGGTTTTTTAAGGTTATTTTTCCATTTAAGTAAGAAAAATAACAAAAAACAGGGTTTCCGGCCATAACCCCCCCCCCATGAAAAATTCCTGGCTACGCCACTGGTGCATGTACAATTTGTACATCCTATCATGTGCATGCGCCTTTGTATACGTGTGCATGTCTATGTGCTTGCTTATGTGTATGCTATGTTCTGCGTCAATGTTCTGTATTTGTAGGTTGTATAGAGTCCATTCTAAATGATGCATACGCTTCAAATGATAAGATTCTAATATGTTTTGTTTGCCTCACAGGTGCTCCTGGGCAAAATGGTGCAACCGGTTCTCCAGGCCCGGCCGGTCCTCTGGGACCTGCCGGAGCACAGGGCGACAAAGGAACACCGGGTCAAAAGGGACAGCAAGGCGACAAGGGTCCGGCAGGTAATGCCGGATCACAGGGATCGCCCGGACTTCAGGGCTCTCCTGGAACCAATGGTTCACCAGGGCAACCTGGACCCGCTGGACCGGCAGGGGACAGAGGTCCATCTGGTGGCCCTGGATCATCGGGAGACATAGGACCGGCTGGAGCACCGGGAAATGCAGGTGAGCACTGATCAAATCTCATCGGATCAAATTAATAGGATAAGGATAATTAAAATGCATCGTTAAAAGATAATTATGATCAGTTTTTAGACTCACAACAGACCGTATCATCCTTTCATTACATTATAATTATAGCATAGGATAATATTAGTTTTGCAATCGGTAACATATCTCAGGACCGTGAGAGTTGTTTCGTAGCCGTAATCAAGCGGCCATTACTTTTGTTTTATATTTGACTCTTTAGATTGCACTTCTTTTCTAAAGCGTAAATTGCCATCTTTACCTTTCGCTGTGCTGTACTGACTGTAATATACTGCGTTGCGCTGTTCTGAATAAATCCATGTGAGCTTCCCTTTTCCCTTTGTGTAACGTAATATGATTACTTTACTGTGGTTTCACATTGAAATCATCCATCGACGATTTCTTAATACCTGTGAAAGGAGGTCCGTTGGAGTATAAAGATTAGGTGAGATTACATCCATTCGGCTATAACGAATTTTCCCCCGTTCTCTGCCCTTAGGCAGGTTCGAATGTTTGACGTCTCCATTCTTCTCTGTTCTGCGCTTTCATTTTCAGCTTCTGATAGCCATCTTTCATCATCCAGTCTAACAGTCTTTGTCTTGGTCTGCCTCTCGTTCTTTTTCCATCCATTTTCCCCTCTATGGCTACAACAGATAACAACAGATAAAAATCAGGTAAGAAATAATCGACTGGATAAAAATGAGCTTAGGTTGGATAAGCTCTTAATTGTTGGATGGATTGTGACAAGTGCTGTGCGATTCCAGGTCAGGCTGGAGCAACTGGTCCTTCTGGAGCCATCGGTGACGCTGGACAACCTGGAAGTGTCGGCGCAATTGGGCCCGCAGGACCCATCGGGGCAGCTGGAAATCCTGGAGCTCAAGGTCCACAGGGAGGTCCAGGACCTCGTGGAGATATTGGTTCACCCGGAAACCCAGGCCAGGCCGGCAGTGCTGGACCCGCAGGAGACCGAGGTCCCACTGGTCCAGGTGGAGTTAACGGAGTTGCTGGACCACTTGGACCAAGCGGACCGTCTGGAGATCGAGGAACTGCAGGATTGCAAGGAGACAAAGGTCCAGCTGGAACACCCGGAAATGCAGGTAATTAATAATTATTGGCATTGATCTGGTGATAACTTAGCTTAGCTTTGTTCTCCGACATTGAAAGTTAACAAGTAAGTAAACTGGACGAAATAGCTCCGTTGGTGTCGATTCTTAACTCTTCCAAGCTTTTTAAATTAAAATCTGTTAAAATCCGAGAGGAATTCTAAAGATGTAGGCCTACTAAAATTTATATAAAGTCTCAAGCATTTAAACTGCAGAAAATGCAAAGCTCAGACTTTCCTGTAAATGAGTATGAAATTTAGGCTAGTAAATGAGTTCTTCAAGGACTTCTAAGCATACAGTCTCTAAAATTATACTCATGCA
The DNA here is from genome assembly GCA_949752735.1 of Lumbricus terrestris. Classification (NCBI taxonomy): domain Eukaryota; kingdom Metazoa; phylum Annelida; class Clitellata; order Crassiclitellata; family Lumbricidae; genus Lumbricus; species Lumbricus terrestris. Next base: position 62,377,550 of record OX457036.1, read on the forward strand.
TTTTACTCTTCTATAGACTTTTCATTTAACGATTAGCCTGACCTCTAACTTACCATCTGGATACCTCGAATGGGTTGCGACTTTTACAATAATTTGATTTCAGTTTAAATAATCCACGATTGACGACGATTCTTTCATCACGATGACGGACGTGCAACAGTCTTTAGAATAATAGACGACAATAGAATCAGATTTAACCCTTACATCTTGAGAATTTTATGCTGTATTCAGGTAGTCAAGGACTTCCTGGAGCAGCCGGTCCAGCAGGTGATCGAGGAGCACTGGGCCCACAAGGGTCTCCAGGATCTGCAGGTGATAAGGGATTACAAGGCCCGGCAGGACCAGCAGGATCTCCAGGGGATCGAGGACAACCTGGTCCATCAGGTCCCGCCGGACAACCAGGACCCAATGGCCAGCTGGGGCAGAGTGGACCAGCAGGCCCAGCCGGGCAGAAAGGACCTACTGGACCGCTGGGTCAGGCCGGTCAGAACGGCGCTATCGGCCCTCTTGGTCCAGCGGGACCAGCAGGCAGCATTGGTCAGCCTGGTCAACCCGGTCCTACAGGACAAGCAGGACCTGCAGGGGACAGAGGCTTGACGGGAGACCCAGGAACCTCTGGATCTGCTGGCCAGCCAGGGCAACAAGGACCTCAAGGATCACCTGGACCCAGAGGACCGGCAGGACCTCAGGGAGCATCGGGTGATGCTGGAACAGCCGGTGGCAAAGGTCCAACTGGACAGCAGGGATCTACTGGACAGCCTGGGTTGGCTGGTAAGACCTGCAAGCTTTCTTTGTTCAGTCGCTTCACAAAGGTTTAAATCAATGATTTAGATTTAACGATATTAGTTTCGTATTTAAATTTAAATGCAGATGGTGAACACCTTAACGACGAACCGCATTGGTTATTTTGATCAATTCTATTATAAACACGTTGTTGAAATGCTTGCAAGCTTAATGCTTATTCGAAGGGTGGAGCTATTCCATTACAACTGCATTTGATGGCAATTATAATTATACCTTTTGACTTGGCTCATTACCAGTGCAATCTAAATGCATTATTTACCCAAATAAATTGTGGAATTTTATTGCTCGTGGCTAATGAATTAATTGAAGAATGACTTGATTAATTAATCAGTTTTCAAGGCGACAACTCACTCAGTGCCGGCGCTAGCACCCCCCGTACCCCCCAATTGGGGGGGGGGGGGCCCGAGTTTGAAAGGGGCCCCCAAATTTAGCTGGTCATTATGCCTATTTGTGACTACAGATCCGGTCTGGTGTATGCCTCAACTAACCATATGGCACTGCCATAGCAGACCTAATGCAAATATCATACTGGTTTTGGGCATAAGTATATAACCATTAGAGTTTGAAAGGGGCCCCCAAATTTAGCTGGTCCTTATACCTTTCATAACTGTTCAATCCTGAAACCATGCACCGAATTATGTTTTAACGCAAAGCATGCGAAATAATATCACTCAAACCAATAGAGCATTGTACTTCAACCAAAGAGGAGACTTGGGGGTGTGGACAGGGGCACGGCCCCACAATTTGTGGTTGAGACGGAATCCTTGTATCCCCAATATTTCAGAAATATTTCATAAGTATCATCCACTGCCCATCAATAATGATCAATTTTGTTCAGATGATAGCCTATAAATGCTACCACTACAGTTGGCAAATCGGATAAATTTAAACAATGGAGAGGGACACTCTGAAGTCCTAAACCACGACTAACAGCAATGAAAAATAGCTTTTTTGTAAAGATGACGGCTTAAAATTTCTACCATTACAGCATGGAAATTCTAAAAAATTTAACAATTGGGATGGGGCATCTATTGAAGTCTTACACCATGTCTTTCAGCACTTATATTATGAGAAATTTTGCTGAGATGACAGCTCAAGGTATGGGGGCCTCAAGTTTTTTGGGGGGGCCTCCGGTACCCTAGCGCCGGCACTGAACTCACTAGTAGAGGATAATTTTTGTTCGGTGCTGCAGGGATGCTTTTATTAACAAAACTTCACGCTCTATACTTTCGATGTTTTCAGGATCGCAGGGTTCACCAGGGGCCCAAGGAGACAAAGGACCAATAGGAGGAGTGGGTCCCGCTGGATCCACGGGCCCAGCGGGCAGTATTGGATTGCCAGGCGACCGAGGAACTCAAGGACCAACAGGACTTCAAGGACAACCAGGAGATCGTGGTAGCGCTGGTAGCAGTGGAGCGCCCGGAGATATAGGAGCACCTGGAACTGCTGGAGGCATTGGTAATACAGGGTCCCCTGGTCCCGCAGGTCCCTCGGGAGATCGCGGTGCACCAGGGTCACCTGGCACCATCGGGCAACCAGGCGCCCAAGGACCTAAAGGGCAATCCGGACCTGCTGGACCTGCTGGAGCAGCTGGGCAGAATGGAGTTGTGGGGTCGCAGGGTGACAAAGGACCCCTTGGACCAGCCGGACCGCTGGGACCTCGTGGAGATATTGGATCACCTGGTACAGCAGGATCTCCTGGTACTGCTGGTGACAAGGGTCCAGCTGGACCAGCTGGTCCGCAAGGACTTCCAGGCGATAGCGGACCACAGGGGAATAAAGGTCCAACTGGACAGGCAGGACCTGCAGGAACATCCGGTAGTGCTGGTCCCAAAGGTACACCTGGACCGTCTGGGACGCCAGGTCAGGCAGGATCTCAAGGACCTCTTGGTCCAGCTGGAGCTTCAGGGCCAGCGGGTCCAGCAGGGCCAGCTGGACCTATTGGACCAGCCGGTGATAAAGGTTCCTCTGGTCCAGCCGGACCAAGGGGTCAACCTGGAAGTGCTGGACCTGCTGGAGATGCAGGACCTCAGGGTCCCGCAGGAAGTACAGGCTCTCCAGGACCAGCAGGTGATGCTGGTACCAAAGGACCCAAAGGCCAGCAAGGAACAAAGGGACCGCAAGGGCAGCCAGGTAAAACATGCACTGTCTGCATTTCTTTTTATATTTTTTATATTTGGAGTGGTGCCTAATAATCGTGAATTGTATATGTGATTGGAATCTTATATGCCATTATTCTATAGGATAAATTCAGCTGAGTCTTTCCTTGCTAGCCTAAACTAGGCCTATGGTAATCGTTGTCGAACAGAAATTCCAGCAATAGCATAACATTATGGCTGCATTAAAGTTAGTGTGGGCCCGAGTGTTGTGACTGCCCTCCAATGGTCCCTCTGACAATCCACCAGCCCAACACGTACATAATTATAGCTGTGGGCCCTCAAACTATGGACCCATGTTCTGCCGCACTCTTAGCACCCACCTTAATTAACTCGTACCTGCATAACATAAATGAACATGTGAAAGCGCAACTTTGAGAAAAATTTAATTAGCTGCGCTCCTGACAAAGCGGGATTTCCTCGATTACCACTAATTATAATTGACTTATTCGCTTTAGACTTTGTGAACCGACTTAGCAACTCTATATATCTATAGCTGCGGACTTTTAGGTAAACTGGTAGACCTATATTTCTGGCATTTACATAATCACTATAATGTATTCCATCGCTTACTGTACTGACTGAACAGCGACTGAAATGTTAATGTGAATTTATGGAAACAAAATGCATGTGATGGTTTATAGTTTTATAGAAGGAATAAAATGAGTTATCTGAGATATTTCTTATAATGAAACCCAGCTTGGCTTGAGGACTAATAATTATAATCATCTTATTCTACATGTAATAGGCTATATTTTATGTCAATGCTTTAAGGTGACTTTTGAACTGAATGCAAACTGTAAGAGGAAGTCAGCCCCATCCATACAGTGTATATGGACACCGTGTGCTGCTACCATTTCATTTGCTCCTTGTGTGTTAACTTAGGTCCATCTGGACCAGCTGGTCCAGCTGGAGACAAGGGAACTCAAGGTCCAGCCGGAAACATCGGACCAACTGGACCATTGGGGGCCAAGGGTGCGAAAGGTCCTATAGGACAGTCAGCACAGAGTGGTCCTCCTGGTCCAGTGGGCAGCACTGGAGGTCCTGGACCAAGTGGACCGGCTGGTCCATCGGGTCCAGCTGGAGATAAGTAAGGGCCATTTGTTTCATGTCTAATGCATGATTTCTATGATGCTATAACAGCTGTTAGAATCAGATAAACTGACTTTGATGAGTGTGCAAAGAATTTAATTAGCAGCAACGAGTTGATGATCGTTCTTATGCTATTGACGATATTGATTAGAAATTGCTGCTCTTCAATTGGTTCAGTTTTGGATTTTTTACAGTCATTTGGTGATTTCAAACATCATGTAATCAATAACTGAATGAGAATACTTAGTTGATTAGTGAAAGTCGGTGATTTATTCAGTCTACTTAAAAGTCGCCTCAGGAGCAGAACCTATTTTCACCAATTTTGCATTCATTAACTATTAACCCGAGTCCGATAATAGTTCTCAAAGAATTACATTTATCCAACGATCTCCGTCTGCACTTGAAAGGTGTTCCTTCTGGCCGTGCAGGAGTCGGGAGCACCTCTGAGTATTTTCTTGAAAATGTGCTGTGTAAATACTTGGATGAATGAATGAATTAATGAATGAATTAATTAATTAATTAAAATAATTTGCAAATACAGAGGACCGTCGGGGCAGTCAGGATCGGCAGGTTTGCCAGGACCATCAGGCCCGGCTGGAGACCGTGGTCAGCCTGGAGCAGCTGGGCCAAGTGGATCTCCAGGTCCTCTGGGTCCTCTAGGAGAGAAAGGCCCTGCAGGTACTCAAGGATCACCAGGTGATGCAGGAGCACAAGGACCAATCGGAAGTGCTGGACCACCAGGTGAGCAGGCAGTTGAACGTTTTATATCCTTAAGTCGCTAATAATTCATAAACATTCATTCGTTAATAATGTACAGAATGGGCAAAAAAACCGTAGAGGGTTCTTTTTTGGCCCACCCTGGAGATCTCTTGGTTTTTCTCACGATTACAACATAAACCAGGGCTTTCTCTCCATGATATTTAATTATAAGAGCATTATTTGCAAGGCCTCCATGTGACTCCTTCAAACACATCTGCAGCTTTGCACTCGTCCCAGTACGACCCAATAGCAATCTAAGAAGCCACTGTACAATCTGGAAACAGTCAAACCAGAATGTTTGAAGTAGACGATCCTGCTGAATGGGGTACTCTGCCAGAATAAATCAGAAGATCTTCCTCAACTAATTTTTTTAATTTAAACTTAAAACCCGTATCTTCTCCAAGTTCTATGATTAGTCAATAGACTGTAATGCATCCTTCGAATAGAATTTTGTTTTATTAAGTCGCGCTGTATCCTAAATACATATTGTTCGCAATCCCAATTATGAGTTCAAGCGTTCAGCATGTCCGGTCCAAGCCCCACACCAAATAGCTTCAGCTTACATAATAATTGCTATGGTGGCTCGTCTATTTTAAAATGCACGAATCAATCCCAACTCCAATAACCATTACCATAGAGTTGCATCGTGACGAATGTTTATTCATTCTACATCACTATAGATATTGCTTTTAAGATAAGTAGGTTACCCTAATAAAGTTGGACTCTTGTCACTTTTTGAAATCCCTTTGTATCCTGAAAAGCTGTATATATACCATTTCTTTATATGCAATTTTGTTTCAATGTATTTGATTCGAAAAATGATTTATTGATTCATTCATTCATTCAGTTTATTGATTAATTGATTAATTGATTCATTCATTCATTCATTCATTCATTCATTCATTCATGTATTTTAGAGAGCATTTGCATAGCGCAATTTATTATTTTTAATTACCAAAGCTCTTGTATTCTTCATCATGGAGTGTAATAATTATAGGCATCGCTTGTTTTCAGAAGTGACCAGTATTTTTTACTTTGTAAGTGCGTCGGTAGATACAATTATACATAGGTCCTGCCAGCCATCCGTAGAGCAGCTAGCTGTTCTGGGCATTCTTGCGATTAATCTGTTCTTTCCTTGATATGTACCAGGATCTGCTGGTCAGCCTGGGTCGCAAGGACCAGCTGGGCAAAGAGGTCCACAGGGAGGCACTGGATCGGCAGGTCCTTTGGGACCTGCTGGTCCAGCGGGAAATCCAGGGAGGAGCGGTTCGTCTGGAGATGCAGGACCAGCCGGACCAATTGGTCTACCCGGAAGAAACGGCGTGGCCGGATCTCCTGGAGCGCAAGGAGACCGAGGACCAAGTGGTCAGCCTGGATCAGCGGGAGCAGCCGGGCCACAGGGACCATCTGGCCAGGCAGGTCCCCAAGGACCAAAGGGTACAACGGGTGACGCAGGACCTGCAGGAACTGCCGGAACACCAGGAACCCAGGGTGAAAAAGGATCTCAGGGTCCTACCGGACCAGCTGGATCAATTGGAGCAGCTGGTACAAAAGGTCAGACTGGACCGAAAGGTCCGACTGGTGATAAAGGTCCATCTGGACCTGCCGGACCTTCAGGTAGACACAGCCGTTGTTCTGCGCTTTGTCTCTATTTACATAACGAAGTCTGCAATTTTGACTTGTCTGATGCCCTAAATTTAAATAGCCCAACTGTGCAGCAGTTAAGCAATTCCGGGTTTCATAATAATTTACAGCAAATACTGACTCTATGCATGCAAATAAGTACTACTTACTTAGCAGAGAGAACTCGATATATATATATTAGGGCGCCCGTTAAGCCAATGAGAAAATTTTAAATTCGTAATTTTCTACACGGTACCCTCTGAAGTTGTTACACCTGGTCTGTGAAATAACAGAGTGAAATTGCAGAATTTTATGTTAATATTTACTGGGAGCTCAACATGACTAAAGTTTATGCTATATCGCAATCTTTCGTACCTTTTCCAGTTTCGTTGTTAACAGCATTTTGTTTCACATTGCACATGTTACTTAGACCTACTGTGTTGTTATTATTCTATTTAGACTAATTAATGTGGTTAATATTACTGCTGCTCTCTCAGTCAACATTTTATCCTTGGATTCTTTCAGCTAGTTCATGTATAAAAATGAGTCCTTGTCATTGCAAAATCACAACAAACAGCTAAGGTTTTAATGTTAATTTTAAAATAACTGGACCCGCTGCAAAACCACAAAAAGCACTAAGTTGTAAAGAAATTGCATTTAAAGAGAACAGAAAAATGTAATATTCACAAAAGGTTACTGTTAGTAGGTTTTAGCTTATTATGGTCAATGTCCATACAGTACTCACAAACAGAGTAAAATTGCTATTATCTATTAATTGTGCAATTAGCATTCTGCAATCTGCACCATCACTTTCATTTAGCTGCAACATGTTCCTTTTGTTAAAAAATATGCAATCCTTTTTTATTTAGTGTGCACACTGTTCTGCGCAATTGGGGCAATGATGCAGTAACTGTTGTATTTAGTGTGTCAATGTCATAGTTGTCATACTAAAGCAGCTACAGTATATCTAAATCACTGATAGTGCTTTCAGTCTTTTGGATTTAAAATCTTAGATTGATTACTTAATTACCAATAGAAAGTATGGCAGAAATAGCTGCTTCACGGCTTGTAACAGTCACACGTATAGTTCCGCTGACATTTGGTTGATTGATCCGGTATCAGAAGAAATACATGTGAAAGCAAGCTTCCAACTTACAATCAGGTGTTGTCTGTCTTTTTCCATCGGCACAAGATTCTTGCTAAGACAGTCAGAGACAGTTCAAGGGCTGTTGTACATGAAGTTCTTCACATTTGGTCAATGGCCCGTATCCCAACAACACTTGATAGGAATGCCATTGAAAAGTTGGAGGACATGTTTTATAGATGGGAGAAACTGAATAAGAACATGCCATGCATCGCAGAACTGAGCTAATGAAAGTACTATGATCGGAGATTTGGAAAAACTTTTGACATGGCACATACAGATGCTATGTCAATGACCACCATTGCTGAAGACAGGTTTTTCTTGGATGACCAACGCTGTCCACGCATAGGCTAAATGGGTGGTGTAGACACAGCTTTGTCTAGAACAGAGGGCAGAAAGTTAAAGAGATTGAAGTGTGAGCATTATCTCAGAAGTAAAGAAGATGACAGAAAGAGAGCGAATATCACAGTTCAGAAAGATGATGAATTGACTTCAGAAGAAGAATTGGCCACTATGGCTGCTAAAGTTGAGTCTACGCTGCTCACATAGAGCTACCAAACGAGAACCTTGGACATGACATGTCTAGTTTCAACATCAATCCTGAATCCATCAGAACAGCAAGACTAAAGTTTCGTCAACATACCGCTCAGGCTGGAAAAGCCATTTTCAAACCGTCCGTACCTCTAGTTGTACATTGGGATGGCAAGATGTTACCAGATATTGCAGGCAATGAGCAGGTTGGCGCAGTCTTGGTATCAGGTTTGCATGTGGAGCAGCATTGACGTGACAAAGCTTCTGGATGGTAGGGGGAAGCAACTAGCAATGCTGTTGTTTCAATGATGCGAGAGTGGGGAATAGAAAATCTAGTCAGGGCCATGTGCCTAGACACCCCAGCTTCCAATATGGGCAGACAAAGTGGGGTTTGTGGTGTGAAGATTTCGAGCTAAACAAGAAATATGTTAACAGTCTAGTCTGGCAGTGGTAAATGGCAGAGTAGAGTGAGCTGTGTAGCTGATATATGACTTCAACACCTCCATTACAACAAGTGATGAACAGAAACAATTTTTCAAGTCACAGAGCCAAGTGCCCAAAAGCGAGAAAGTCACTACTTGTCGGTGATGATACAACAACAAAATACACTGACAACTAGACCCTAGTGACTTACAGCTTAAAAACGAAAATAAATGCTGCAATGTACTTTGTTGTGGCAGTATTGTTATTAGTATTCTGAATAGTTCAGTTTTGATTACCATTTGACAGTGCTGTATTGATTTTGCATTGAAAATATTTGAATGATAAATAACTGTGAAATAAGTCAGAATAGCATGCTGTCGGATAATATTTCGCTAACTTCACATATGTTGAGCTCCCTCTAAACATGCATCCAAAATTCTTAAAAAATTACCTGGAACTTCTCTCATGATAGACAACAAAATGAGAGGGTACCACATAAGAAATTCAGACAATATTTTTTAACGGGCACCCTAATATATATATATATATAATATATATCCAGCTGAAGTTAAGTTTCTACCAGTCCCGTCTACAGCAATTAGACCCATAATAGAATTATACCCTCACGCGACGATGCTTCCAGAACCTTGACAGAAATTACTAAAACAAATCGATTATTATCGACGCACTCTTTTGTGCGAACACACGAACATACACATGCATATATTATTTATATATTATATATAATGTTGTACGCACGCATACATAACACAGACACATCATTCAGGATAAGTGATTTGTTGAACAGGAAACGCAGGAACTCCCGGCAGCGCTGGACCTGCAGGAGGACCCGGTACGGTCGGTGCAACGGGTTCTGCAGGTCCTGCAGGACCAAGTGGTCAGGCTGGACAAATAGGTTCGCTAGGAGACGCCGGTCCACCCGGTGACAAAGGACCGTCGGGACCCTCTGGACAACCGGGAACTCAAGGTTTGAAAGGTGCCCCAGGTGTCGCAGGATCCTCTGGCCAGCCGGGACCTGCAGGACCAGTTGGAGATAAAGGCATCCAGGGTCCCAAAGGACCGACTGGTCTAGCAGGAGATCGTGGACTTCAAGGAGCAGCAGGACCAGCTGGGGATAAAGGCGCACAAGGCGCTACAGGTTCAGTTGGACCTAATGGTGACATAGGCCCGGCAGGAGATGCAGGAACTGCTGGAACCCCAGGAGCGACTGGTGACAAAGGGTCTCCAGGTCCTTCAGGACCTGCCGGAGCATCGGGAGACATTGGACCAGCTGGACCACAGGGGCCTGCTGGAACGCAAGGTCTTCCTGGTGACAATGGAGCTACTGGGGATAGAGGACCTGCTGGACCAGCAGGAACACCTGGAGCACAAGGTAACTGTGGATTTTGAATATCACGGACATCATATTCGGATTTTTGGATTTACTTTTCTTATGTGTTGTATTTTCAAACTCATCTCTTAAGTACTAGCTATTGCGACATGTTTATTCGACTCAGGTTGTGGCTTTATTACATTTCTTTGTTTATCTCTTCCTTTATTCGAGCAGATGACGAAGCATACATATACACACATAGAAGTACAAACATACATATGCATTTACATACATGCATAATGCATTATGCACATACATGCATGCATACATACATACATACATACATACATACATACATACATACATACATACATACATACATACATACATACATGCATGCATGCATGCATACATACATACATACATACATACATACATACATACATACATACATACATATATACATACATACATACATACATACATACATACATACATACATACATACATACATACTAGGGTGGTCGTTAGAAATGAAAGTTTGAATTGAGTGTTCTCCAAGGCGCCATTTGGTTCCATTCTCCCCAGAAACATCACACAAAAAGTTATAAGAGAAAATATTAATATTTAGGACTAGCACAACGCCATCAAAGTTTTACCCTTATAATAGCAAGTCTTCTAATGCTCAAAAGTAGCTATACGGTTGTATAATCAACCAGGAATCTTCAAACCAGGAATTAATTCAACTGCTTGTAGTTGGTCCACACTTAAACATAATGATGCTACTGTTATCGTAATCATAATCATCAATTTATATAGCGCCACTTCAAGAGAAATTCATCAATGTCAGGAAAACCTGTATAACACACCGCATCACAGATAACATCTATCATATCTTATGTCTTTACAAATACTATCTGTTTGGCCTTGTTGTCGTGATTGATAATAGTAGCTTATTGCTCTTAGTCTGTTACAGCAAGGGAACAGTAATAGTATACAATTATAGGAATAAATATAATATTGTTGTGGTTTCATCTGTGTCCTACGTAATTAATCTATTCTGCAAAATCGCCAACATTCTTAATGAGGTCTGATTTCTCATAAATCTTTGTTTTTCTACCGTCATTGTTCATGGGGTTACTTGGTACAAGGAACTGTTGTAATATTGAAAGTAGCAACCCATTTTAGATGCGAATTTTTATCTCAGATTTAGGCCAATCTGTTTTCAACCCGAAGCATTATTACCCTGTCTCACAATTCAAATTGCATTTGGTTTGAATGGGTTTGAGCTATGGTGTAGTTTTCACGATACACTTCCCTCAAAGTGAAATCTCTGGCATGTTGCCCAAAGAAGGTGTTCATCTGCTACCAAGAGTGTAGCAATGGGTGTTGTTTTGAGGGTACTATACTTATTCCCTTGGATTGGTTGGTCGTCTCAGATGTCCTGGTTGGTGGCCTCTGTAATTTCAGCTGGATCCATTGCTGAGGATTGATGTAGAGATTTTGAGTAGCACATAGTTCATGTGTTTGACACCATCGCCTTTCATGAAATTTATAATAGGTAGTTAATTTATAATAGCTAATAAAGGGAGTGT
>OX457036.1:62391509-62471509 GCA_949752735.1 Lumbricus terrestris
GGCAGCCCTGGAACTGCCGGTCTCAAGGGTGACATTGGTGCAGCAGGGTTACCTGGCCCTGCTGGTCAGCCAGGCGATATCGGAACCCAGGGTTCTCCTGGTGCATTGGGCCAGCCTGGTCCTAGAGGCCAGCCGGGCCCTGCTGGTCCGGCTGGACCCACGGGATCCACTGGAGCAGCTGGCGGCACGGGACCAAACGGGGACAAGGGCACACCGGGAGACGTGGGTCCTGCGGGCGCTGCTGGATTATCAGGAAGCCCGGGAGCACAAGGTCCAGCAGGACCGCTAGGTCCTCTAGGACCAGCTGGAGACAGAGGTCCCTCTGGGCCATCGGGGCCTGCAGGTGCACCTGGTGATACTGGATCAAGTGGTGCCGCCGGTTTGCCAGGAGATGCTGGTACGCCTGGAACCGCTGGTTCACAGGGATCTATAGGTGAGTTAGTTGAGTCTATTGTTTGCCACTAACGCAAAGGTACATATCTAATTAGTTTCATGTAATTTGAAATAATCGCCTACATACCATTCGATCTACTCGTTTCTAGTTTTCAAATATTTGTGTTGGAGAGTACTGTAGACTGTAGTTTAGTGTAATGCAGTGTGATGATGTAATGCAGTCGCGAGCAGTGGGCGTAATAATTTTATTATAGCTTGGTGATAATATTAGCTAATGTCATATAATAATTTTGCTTCTGTCGAAGACTCAGAGCCCATTGTATTGTTTCATAGCTTTGTTGCATTGTTTGGTTTTCAACTTATAACTCCCTAGATAGTCGGGTAGTAACTGGTGAAGTAACATAGAATTTATGAGCCTATCTTTTGAATTCATTTCTCTAAATATTTGTAGTTTTCTTTGAGTAAATGCTTTGTCATTTGAAAAACGTGAACCAGTAGCCACTACTAAGCGTCATTTTATGCATCAATTTTTCATAGAGCTGCATTTTCACAATGATATTTTTAATTATACAAGAAACGAATAAAATAATTCACATATATTTTACACAATTATCGTTTTCCAGGACCTGCGGGACCTGCCGGTCCGGCTGGTCCGGCTGGAGACCGCGGACCTTCTGGTCCTTCGGGAGGCACTGGCGCTCCTGGAGCCACTGGTCAGCCAGGTCCCGTTGGTGACGCTGGCACCCCAGGTCAGAATGGTGCACAGGGACCAGGTGGCCAGAAAGGACCTCAGGGTAGTGTCGGATTACCCGGTCCTGCAGGCTCACCAGGACAGCAGGGCGGAACGGGAACCGTAGGCGCCATCGGAGATCAGGGCTCAAAAGGACCAACCGGTCCGTCAGGAAACAAAGGAGCTCCGGGACCGTCAGGACAGGTCGGTGACAAAGGAAACACTGGACAAGCTGGACTGCCTGGTCCGGCTGGGCCAGCTGGAGACCGTGGTCAACAGGGAGAAAAGGGCTCACCTGGAACAGCAGGCAATCCTGGAGACAAAGGACCAACGGGACCTTCTGGAGCGGCAGGACCACAAGGTGCGACAGGAGCACCTGGAGACACTGGGTCTACCGGTGCCACTGGTGGAACAGGAAGCCCAGGACCGTCAGGAACATCAGGAGACAAAGGGGTCGCAGGAAGTCCCGGATCGGCAGGTAACAAGGGTCCCACAGGACCGGCTGGTCCGGCAGGGAATGCTGGTTCGCAGGGTGCCCAGGGAGACAAAGGACCGCCAGGGAGTGCAGGGCCATCTGGCCAAAACGGACAGTCTGGACAACCAGGAGCGGCAGGAACCAAGGGTCCTACAGGAAATCCAGGTGATCGAGGAGCAGTCGGTGCGCCCGGACAATCGGGCAGCCCTGGAAATCAGGGCCCTGCTGGATCAACAGGACCAGCTGGAGATATTGGTTCCCCTGGCCCGGCCGGTCCCAGAGGTCCGGCCGGACCGAGAGGAACTCCTGGATTATCTGGATCGGCTGGACCTATTGGGCCGGCGGGATCGGCTGGCGCTACAGGGCCCGCCGGGCCCGCTGGTGGGCCAGGTGCAGCAGGTTTGACCGGTGCCACTGGAGACAAAGGCGCTGCAGGAACGCCGGGTAGTGCTGGTCAGCTCGGTCCATCTGGACTCCGTGGAGACCCTGGACAGCCAGGCCCTACTGGTCAACAGGGGGCCCAGGGACAACCTGGTCCAGCTGGACCCGTTGGAGACACTGGGGATGCTGGTACAGCAGGCTCGCCTGGATCTGCAGGTGAGCAAAATCATTTATAAGAGAAATGTATTGTTCAGGCTACTCCTCTTAGACATTATTTCCGTAGAGATATTGTCTATTTATATAGCTCATTTCGAAAATCTTTTAACACAGAAAAGTTCCTACACAATGTCGATACATGTTACGTTAGACACACTTTGTAACGACCCTCAAGAATCTTGTCTTATCATACAATGGATGTTAAATGCAATGCTGTAGTGATTTTACGGCGATTAACATGGTTTTCTGAGATAACTTTTGCAGACTAATCAATGGAAACGCACGAGCAACACTCTGAGACAGTCTTCACAAAAAATTATTGCTAATCCATGTGTCTCATTGTCTAGTGGCATACGATGCTATTTCAGACATTTTCCATTAGCTGCGGAAGTCCAGAAACTACCTTCGTCTAAATCTCGTTGTTGAATGCAGTGTTTGCAATGTATTATCGCACGCATTTATAGCAGCTCTGAAGACCAGGCAACTATCGGTGCATTGTGAAAATTGTCTTCATGACATTGTCTCACACATTGACGGTTTTTTATAGGATCGGCTGGTCCTAGAGGACAGCAGGGAAGTACTGGTCAACCTGGTCCGTCCGGAACATCGGGAGGCACAGGAGCTACAGGATCAGCTGGACCAAAGGGCAATGCCGGACGGGCTGGACCGCAGGGCGAAGCCGGATCATCAGGCAGCCCCGGTGCTGCAGGTCTACCGGGTGCCCTCGGCGCAGCTGGTGATGCTGGTACCCGAGGTTCACCAGGGTCTCAAGGGGCCATTGGACCCACCGGTGATTTGGGACCTGCTGGACCGCAAGGTACACCTGGAAGCACAGGTGCCCCCGGAGCCATTGGACCACAGGGGCAACAGGGACCGAAAGGACCAATTGGTCCAAGTGGACAGTCTGGACAGCAAGGACCTCAGGGAGTCAAAGGTGACACGGGAAGTACAGGCGGGATTGGACCCAAGGGACCATCTGGACAAGCGGGTCAGAAAGGGCCTACGGGTCAACAAGGTTCGTCTGGAGGACTTGGTCCCGTCGGTCCATCAGGCTCCCCAGGTCCATCCGGTAGCTCTGGGTCTCCGGGTGATAAGGGGACACCTGGATCTGCGGGAGATATCGGACCACAAGGTCCACTAGGTGAGGCAATCCTTTTCTTATGGCCGTGGATGCATCGTGCACTGTGTGTCCTAATTTAGTCAATTGGCTTGAAACAGTTCCTTCTGTCGATATTTCACTCTCAGTTGTAATGCATTATCATAAACATTATTTCCTTTATTTCCCCGTTTTCTGTAACTTTTAGCCAGACGTTCTCCGTTAATTTTACCTTTTCATTTACTTGTCTGATGTTTAAACTGTGCTATTTTCAATATAATTATATTATTCGTGTATCTTAGCTCTTTAACTTTGCTCCAAATTTATAAATTCTCGACTATAGTTTCACCATTTCTGAAAGAATAAAATAATTCCATTTTATATGGCGAGTTGTTTGCTTTAAACATGCTACCGCTACCTTTGTTTTTACGTTTAACTTTACTTTCTCAATTTAACAAATTTCACATGTACATTGTAATACATTCAGATTTTCGCATATAATCGCAGGTTCACCGGGACCAAGTGGACTGGCAGGCGTCCAGGGTCCCACTGGATCAACAGGTAGTTCTGGGTCACCAGGTCCACAGGGACGTCCAGGACCTGTAGGACCACAGGGCGGCCCGGGACCGAGAGGCAGCTCTGGACCAAACGGTGTCGTTGGTAGTCCAGGACAATCAGGGCCCTTAGGACCCTCTGGTGACACTGGAGCTACCGGACCAACCGGACCGACGGGTCCTTTAGGACCATCAGGACCACTTGGATCAAAAGGAATCCCGGGACCATCAGGAGACCCAGGGCAACAAGGACCACCCGGACCAGATGCACTTGTTGGTGAAAGAGGAGGAGTTGGCGTCGCTGGTCCTCCAGGTAAGTTTTAAAAGCATTTTATCCTAGATTTTTATGATCTTTATGCAAGTGATATTAAGCAAATGTAGCCATTGACTGATTAACAGAAACAGGGTTACGGGCAGTGTACGTGTAGGCTGTATTCGAAACGTATGGAGCTGTTGACGTGTAAGAACATAAGACACATGGAAGGTCGTTCAACCCGTTTTCTTCAGTCGTTTCTTTTCCCGTTGATTGTGTCACCAGTGCTTGGCGATTTAGAAGCTTGTAGTCAAGATGTTGTACCTTAATTAAGCAAGAAAATAAACAGCAGCTTTAACACTACCCGATGGTTATAAACAGTCTTCACAGTCAATGATCAGGTAAATTAAACCAGTGACGTTTGAGTTGCGTTTTAAATTGATTGAGATAGGTATTTAATATTTATTGGCATTCATTGCAAACACTCGTGCTGCTATAGACGACATCAACAATATAACTGAAAAAAGACAGAGCTTCTACCAGCAATTAACACAGTTAATAGTACTACATCCTGTTTTTGTTGGAGGTGCTTATGAATTTGTAAGGATGATGTTGACGATATTGATAATGAGACCAGCATAGTAATGCTATTGCCATTGCTTGACACAAGTACCGCACCAATACAATGTTAATATTGTTGATGCCGATGATGATTATGTTGCTGATGATGATTATGATGCTGATGATGATTATGATGATTATGTTGCTGATGATGATTATGATGCTGATGATGATTATGATGATTATGTTGCTGATAATGATTATGATGCTGATGATGATTATGATGATTATGTTGCTGATGATGATTATGATGATTATGATGATGATTATGATGATTATGTTGCTGATGATGATTATGATGCTGATGATGATTATGATGATTATGTTGCTGATGATGATTATAATGATTATGATGCTGATGATGATTATTACGATTATGATGATTATGTTGTTGATGATGATTATTACGAGTATGATGATTATGATGCTGATGATGATTATTACGATTATGATGATTATGTTGTTGATGATGACAACGGTCGCGACGACAAAAACGAAGCTGATTATTATCAGGATAATCATCATTATCACCAATTTCAAAATCAGGAGCATTTCATATTTCCTTACTGACATACACTGATTTGCATTTGCAGGACTTAACGGTGCTCAGGGCCCAGCAGGTCCCAATGGCCCGGCTGGTGCTCCCGGATCACCAGGGACCCAAGGCAGTCCAGGAACAGTGGGTTCCAAGGGGCTGCCTGGAGACACAGGAGCCACAGGCCAGGTGGGAAGTACAGGCATTCCTGGACTACAGGGTGACACCGGTGCTACTGGGGATAAAGGTCCAAGTGGACCAGCGGGACAGGCGGGTCAGGCAGGATCACCAGGTAAGTGTTATTGTTACTTTGATTTGTTTGCAATCAATGACTGCAAGTGTGTGTGTTCGTGTGTGTGTGTGCCTGCGTGCGTGTGTGTGTGTGCCTGCGTGCGTGTTTGTGTGTATGAGTGTGGGTGCTAAGGTAAGACAGCGTCACTATGATCGTTACTATGAGTGTAAAATAACACAAATAGTAATGAATGATGACGGATTATTTACTTGGCTAGTTTATAAAATATTGATCTGATAAAGAATTGATGATTGAATTAGTGATTATAATGACGATAGTGTTAGTCTAGATTGAATTGGTGATCATAATGATGATAGTGTTAGTCTAGATTGAATTAGTGATCATAATGATGATAGTGTTAGTCTAGATTGAATTAGTGATTATAATGATGATAGTGTTAGTCTAGATTGAATTAGTGATCATAATGATGATAGTGTTAGTCTAGATTGAATTAGTGATCATAATGATGATAGTGTTAGTCTATATTGAATTAGTGATCATAATGACGATAGTGTTAGTCTAGATTGAATTAGTGATCATAATGATGATAGTGTTAGTCTAGATTGAATTAGTGATCATAATGATGATAGTGTTAGTCTAGATTGAATTAGTGATCATAATGATGATAGTGTTAGTCTAGATTGAATTAGTGATCATAATGATGATAGTGTTAGTCTAGATTGAATTAGTGATCGTAATGATGATAGTGTTAGTCTAGATTCAATTAGTGATTATAATGATGATAGTGTTAGTCTAGATTGAATTAGTGATCATAATGACGATAGTGTTAGTCTAGGTTGAATTAGTGATCATAATGATGATAGTGTTAGTCTAGATTGAATTAGTGATCATAATGATGATAGTGTTAGTCTAGATTGAATTAGTGATCATAATGACGATAGTGTTAGTCTAGATTGAATTAGTGATCATAATGATGATAGTGTTAGTCTCGATTGAATTAGTGATCATAATGATGATAGTGTTAGTCTAGATTCAATTAGTGATCATAATGATGATGGTGTCAGTCTAGATTGAATTAGTGATTATAATGATGATAGTGTTAGTCTAGATTGAATTAGTGATCATAATGATGATAGTGTTAGTCTAAACGTCCGCAACACATTCTCATGTGAATACTGCAATCCTGTAATTATCATGAATAGTCTGGACTTAATACAGAGTAATACAATAATTAATTATTTGTTCTCACAATACCGCAAATCCTAATATTCATGTCAATTACAGTAAATAATGGTGTTTATCTTAATTACGTAGAGTCGTAGACTATGTAGACACAAATATATTCATGGTGATTAATATAATCATGATGATTATGCTAATATTGCATCATTCATTCTAATCGTCTTTTCCCAGGACCATCTGGACCAAGTGGACCAACGGGACCTCAAGGTGACAGAGGAAGTCAAGGAGCAACTGGAACCCCAGGTCCAGCTGGAGCATCAGGGCTGGCAGGTACAGTCGGTCAGTCAGGCCCTGCAGGACCAACAGGACCTGCAGGTAGCCCCGGCCCATCGGGCACTCAAGGACCGGCTGGTCCGAAGGGACCGACTGGTCCGCTTGGGTCCTCTGGACCGGCAGGTTCGTCAGGAAGCCAAGGACTGCCTGGAGATCGAGGATTACCTGGTGATAGAGGACAAAGTGGGGATCGTGGAGCTCAAGGACCGGCTGGTCCAGCTGGAACACCGGGAAGTCTGGGGCCACCGGGGCCGTCTGGAGCCACGGGAGAAGCAGGGCCAGCTGGAGATAAAGGATCACCGGGAGAGGCAGGCCCTGCGGGTGGGCAAGGCGCCACAGGACCTGCTGGACCATCAGGTAAACTCTTTTGTGAATTATGATTAATCATCAGTTGACATCTGCGCCACATATTATTTATTATCTCTGTCCATCTCTTTGCTTGCATCTGCCCACCTCACTAGAACGAACATTAAACAATTAAGTTAAATTAAATTAAATAAAGTTAAATGAAACTTAAAGCTGCTGCTCTGCCGTCATAGAACGAACTATTCAACTTAAACAATTAAATTAAATTAAGTTAAATAAAGTTAAATAAAACTTAAAGCTGCTGCTCTGCCGTCATCACCCATGACACATGCCTGACCGTTGAGGCCAACAAGTCCAGCCTTCAATCTGGATCTCATGTATTATTAGCTCCATGTCGCCAACCTATATATATATAGACCGTGGGGTTCTTCTGATGTGGGTCTGCTACATGTGACGGGATACAGGACAATAATTGTGCGATTACAGGGTTTGATTTTTTGTTGCTGCTGTGCACTCTATAACTGGAGTCAGTCAACCCATACAGTCGCAGCTACATGTACCAGATCGTTGTAATCATTTCAACCAATCAGTGCTAGGAATAAGACCCTGAGCGAATAATCATTAAAAAACTCAGTCGATCCTCTCATTCACTCTGATCCTTTCGCTGATACTATGTAATAATTATTGATACAATCGCCTTATAACTGAGTTTGCCTTTGAATAGATGCTGCAGATCAGAAATCTTGAGTTGTTTTTCGGTGTGGCAAGACCTCTTGAGGGTGGACTAATGTAAGTCTAGCAGGTTAACCACTGGATGTTCAAGCGACAGAAATGGCGCTATATAACTGGAAACTTATATCGTTATCTCAATTGGTCTTTCAGGTCCTGCTGGAAACATTGGTCCTGCTGGTGATGCAGGAACACCGGGAAGTCAAGGTCAGTCTGGACCTCAAGGTCCTTTAGGACCAGCTGGAGACAAGGGAACACCTGGTCAAGCTGGTTCTGCTGGGTCTGCAGGACCTCAGGGACCACAGGGAGCACGTGGACCATCAGGACCTGCAGGAGTTCAGGGCGACATAGGTACGCAAGGTCCAGCCGGTGCCCCAGGACCTCAGGGTATGAAGGGTAACTCGGGACCAGCAGGGCCTGCTGGAGAAGCTGGAACTCAGGGAAATGCTGGATTGCCTGGATCAGCTGGTCCCGCAGGACCAGCCGGTGACAAAGGTGGTCCAGGTTCCCCTGGATCGCAGGGTCCGGTTGGTCCTTCCGGACCGGTCGGTTTGCCAGGCACACGGGGAAGCGATGGGCAGTCGGGAGCGGCTGGATCTCCAGGGGATCAGGGATCGCAAGGGCCACAGGGACAGCAGGGTCAGCAGGGAGACCGAGGTCAGGCTGGCGTTGCGGGAGCCGCTGGACCGACTGGACCGAATGGTCCGGTGGGTGAAACTGGAGCAACGGGAGACAAGGGCACAGCAGGAGATGCTGGTACTGCTGGTACTCCAGGTAGTCAGGGCCCATCAGGGTCGCCTGGACCAGCTGGTTCTTCTGGATCACCAGGACCTGCTGGACCTTCCGGGCCTCGTGGAGACCTGGGTCCGTCCGGTCCTGCTGGACCTCAGGGGCAAGCTGGACCAAGAGGAGCTCCAGGCCCCGTGGGTTAGTATTGCTTTTGCTTAATAATGCAACATAATTAATTCTAGTATTATACTTTGTAACTAATTCTTATCTATGATATGTAATGTAATAGGTAATGTAATATGGCATGTAATGTAATAGGATGTCAATGACTACAAAAAGTCGCATATTGTATAAACTTACAATCGACAGTTAATTTATCATCGCCTCTTATGCTGTACGTACCAATGTGTACCATGTCGTCCTATTACTGGAAAAAGATCACAATGATTTCTAGCTATAGGTTTCCGCCTGTCAGTGCTTATTTACACACCTTTAAGGCTGTCGTTTCATTGTGCATGTGACAAACGGCCGTTTAAGAATAGTAGCCTAACAATAAACGAAATGGTTATAATAAAACTAGTAAGCTTAACAATAATTTTAAAAGTAAGTAATGTTGCCAATAGTGCCAACAATTTATTCTAATAAGGTTACATAATAATAATTATGGCCATTACTATTGGTATACTATTATAACTATTATATCAATATAATATTACAATGATTAAATGAATTTGGTAACCAAATTTCAAGGAAATATTGAAAAGAAAGTCACACAGAATGACATGAGCTGGTTATACTTGGAGACCTAAAGAATTCGTGTAGGCTACCCCACTATCAAAACTCCTCCCCCGTGTAAAATAGGAAGCACGAAAACGGCATGATAATAATGATAACAATACTGAAAATGATAACAATAATGATAATAATAATTATTATTATTATTATTATGATATAATAACAAGCCAGAACTTTTTGAGTGAATAGCTATTTCATCGTATTGTCGCTGTGCTTAGTTTTAGCATCCTGCTGGATTAGAACTACCTCGGGGTGGAGAAAAATAATGATAGAAATAGTAAAATCATTAAAAATTACGAGGAATGAACTGCTGATGGCAGTAATAATAATAGACATAATTATGATATTTGGTGTTGAGGCTAAATTTGTGTTTACTGCATACAAGCATTACTTTTAAGGGTAGACCTACAATTATGTTTCATGATAGTTAAATGGTTCGCTTTGTAACTGTTTTAGGAGGCCCTGGAGCAACCGGAAACAATGGAGGCACTGGACCAATTGGACCTGCTGGCCCTATGGGGTCGCCAGGCTCCATTGGCCCTCAAGGAGATAAGGGCGCAACAGGAGATGCAGGACCGCAGGGCCAACAGGGTGACAACGGTATGTAGCTAAAAGTAATTTCCGTAGATTTTCAGTTGAGACGTTGGTCTTGCTGCATGCTTTAGTTGCTGTGTGAATCAATGAAACCTCATGACCTTCCTGACAAGATATACTGCATCAGATTACTTAGGCCTACTTAGAATTTAGTCTTTCCCGTGCAGGTCTGCACATCGGGCAACGCATCTCCTCCACTCGTCACTGTCCATTGCCAGTTCTCCAGCCTCCTTCCATGACATCTACAGACAACTTTTGCGTCATGTAAATGAGAATGAGATCTTTAAAAATGGTGCTGGGCCATAGCGGCGAGGATTGGAATAAAATAAGGAATGAGGTTTGAAATGGCGACGTCTGGGAAGTGGAACTTTGGAGCTTTGGGTTGTCGGAGAGTGTTAGTAAGTCCTTCACAATTGCAATTTACAAATTCCTGTTGACGCTCATGGGCGATTTGAGAATCATTGGAAGTTTGAAACGACTATACTTGATGATTGATTCGCCAAAAAATTCCTTAACCCTCACTATGCTCTGCAAATGACTAACGTGCATGCTAACTATATGTGTCACAGGTGCGCAGGGTCCATCAGGTGACGTTGGACCAGCCGGGCCTGCAGGTAGCAACGGCCAACCGGGTCCCATAGGTCCGGCAGGCAGCCCAGGAGACACTGGAGCCGCTGGCCAGGCTGGATCGGCTGGAATCAACGGAGAGAAAGGTTCTACTGGACAGGCTGGTGCCACCGGGGACAAGGGCTCGCCAGGACCTGGTGGAGCAACTGGTCAGCCCGGACCATTAGGTCCAGCTGGTGCGCCAGGGGACAGAGGAGCACCCGGAGACACCGGTGCTACTGGAAGTCCTGGACAAAACGGCCAACAAGGTACGAAAATGCAATATGCATGCATGGATATGTGTAGGTATTTCTGCATGTATATTTGCATAATAATTATTAATATTTGCATGTAGTCCGCGATATTTGACAGCACCGATCTGCAGTAAAATTTTATGTTTTCTATGCTGTTTACAATAATCATAACCCACTTACAGCAGCACGGCATGAAAGAATGAAAATCTCACGAAGACTGTGCCTCCTAACATAATTATTGCATTCCATGGATTGCGACGAAATGCTGTCCACGAAGATTGAAAAACTGCTGACGTATAACCAGTCATTACGCAGCTAAACCTGTTAGAACAGTAAACACACTAAGACCTCAAGATTTCAAAACAAGTCACACAGATCCGACAACCAAAAAATTTCAGTCTTATCAGAAGTTATATTTAAACCGCATTCATAGAAGTTCAGCAATCACCACAAAATGTAACAGACAGCATGCAACTCCAACAGTTCCTGACAGCTATACATAGGCCTAATTATATGGACTTTATGCGTGTACGGTTAGTGTGTGGTAGCTATATATAAACACGATGAAGGTAGCCTATGTCTAGTTAAATTAGATAATTTCTAGTACAGTACGTTGATTGAATGGGCCAAGTCTATTAGAAGGGTTCACTGGCGAACTTTAATCTGCTTGCGCAAAATGCGCAATGCAGTACAATACCACAGTATAGATATCTATATAGTTATATAGTTATATAGTTATAGACATCTATATAGTTATAGTTATAGTTATATATTATAGTTATATAGTTATAGTATAGTTATCTATAGGCCTACTGTGACAATACCCATGACACTAAGTTGCAATAAAGTACAGTTCGCTACAGCAAAGAAACTATTCATAGCTATATATATATTTCTCTATAAATATTATAATAAAACAATCTCCGATATTATTAATGGGCTACAGATGAATCATTTAATTTATGTAAAGCACGTTAGAAGCTTCTAAATACTCTGAGGGGTCACGTTGATTTACCATTTTCTTAATATTATTTTGTTGTTGGTGGTTGGTGATTTCAGGACCAGCTGGAAGCCCAGGAGCAACTGG
Source organism: Lumbricus terrestris (assembly GCA_949752735.1). Taxonomy (NCBI): domain Eukaryota; kingdom Metazoa; phylum Annelida; class Clitellata; order Crassiclitellata; family Lumbricidae; genus Lumbricus; species Lumbricus terrestris. The sequence goes on from OX457036.1 coordinate 62,403,632, forward strand.
TGACAAAGGAACTTCAGGACCAGCTGGAAATCCTGGCTCAAGAGGCCCGGCAGGTTCCCCAGGGGCCAGAGGTTCTCCCGGACAGTCAGGTCAACCTGGTCTTCAAGGTCCAGCTGGTTTGGCTGGTGACCGTGGACAGCCAGGGACTCAAGGACCAGCCGGTGACAGAGGTACAGCTGGACAACCGGGTTCAGCTGGACCTCTTGGTCCAGCTGGTCCAGCGGGCGACATTGGAGACGCAGGACAGGCTGGCCCAGCCGGGCAGGCTGGACCAAAGGGACCTAATGGACCACTTGGATCGCCAGGTACAGCTGGAGATAAAGGATCACCTGGTCCAGCAGGACCTGTTGGTCAAGCTGGTCAAAGTGGATCAGCAGGACCTGCAGGTCCGCAGGGACCAGCAGGACTAGCCGGAGCTACCGGTGCTTCTGGAGCCAAAGGAAACGTTGGATCTAACGGACTTCCAGGCACCCAAGGTCCGAGGGGTCCAGATGGTCAGCGAGGCAATTCTGGCCCTCCAGGTCAGCCAGGTCAAGCTGGTCAGTCCGGTTCAAATGGTGCTGCGGGTGATACGGGAGCATCAGGACCGGCCGGTCCTGCTGGTCAGCTGGGACCCCCAGGTCCTGCAGGACCTCAGGGAGACAAAGGGCAGCAAGGTCCAGCCGGTAGCAAGGGTAACGTAGGTGAGTATTTTATTTCTTTGCAGCAGATCATATTCTGATCATGTATACATAATATTATGTCTGCTGCTGCTTCATCTGTGCAGCAGATGAATGGTATACGATATACATCTGCATTATGCATGAATGGTATACAATATACATCTGCATTATGCATGAATGGTATACAATATACATCTGCATTATGCATGAATGGTATACAATATACATCTGCATTATGCATGAATGGTATACAATATACATCTGCATTATGCATGAATAGTATACAATATACATCTGCATTATGCATGAATGGTATACAATATACATCTGCATTATGCATGAATGGTATACAATATGCATCTGCATTATGCATGAATGGTATACAATATACATCTGCATTATGCATGAATACATTGAATAGTATACAATATACATCTGCATTATGCATAAATGGTATACAATATACAATTATACATCTGCATTATGCATGAATGGTATACAATATGCATCTGCATTATGCATGAATGGTATACAATATACATCTGCATTATGCATGAATGGTATACAATATACATCTGCATTATGCATGAATGGTATGCAATATACATCTGCATTATGCATGAATGGTATACAATATACATCTGCATTATGCATTAATGGTATACAATATACATATGCATTATGCATGAATGGTATACAATATACATCTGCATTATGCATCAATGGTATACAATATACATCTGCATTATGCATGAATGGTATACAATATACATCTGCATTATGCATGAATGGTATACAATATACATCTGCATTATGCATGAATGGTATACAATATACATCTGCATTATGCATGAATAGTATACAATATACATCTGCATTATGCATGAATGGTATACAATATACATCTGCATTATGCATGAATGGTATACAATATGCATCTGCATTATGCATGAATGGTATACAATATACATCTGCATTATGCATGAATACATTGAATAGTATACAATATACATCTGCATTATGCATAAATGGTATACAATATACAATTATACATCTGCATTATGCATGAATGGTATACAATATGCATCTGCATTATGCATGAATGGTATACAATATACATCTGCATTATGCATGAATGGTATACAATATACATCTGCATTATGCATGAATGGTATGCAATATACATCTGCATTATGCATGAATGGTATACAATATACATCTGCATTATGCATTAATGGTATACAATATACATATGCATTATGCATGAATGGTATACAATATACATCTGCATTATGCATCAATGGTATACAATATACATCTGCATTATGCATGAATGGTATGCAATATACATCTGCATTATGCATGAATGGTATACAATATACATCTGCATTATGCATGAATGGTATACAATATACATCTGCATTATGCATGAATGGTATACAATATACATCTGCATTATGCATGAATGGTATGCAATATACATCTGCATTATGCATCAATGGTATACAATATACATCTGCATTATGCATGAATGGTATGCAATATACATCTGCATTATGCATGAATGGTATACAATATACATCTGCATTATGCATTAATGGTATACAATATACATATGCATTATGCATGAATGGTATACAATATACATCTGCATTATGCATCAATGGTATACAATATACATCTGCATTATGCATGAATGGTATGCAATATACATCTGCATTATGCATGAATGGTATACAATATACATCTGCATTATGCATGAATGGTATACAATATACATCTGCATTATGCATGAATGGTATGCAATATACATATGCATTATGCATGAATGCTATACAATATACATCTGCATTATGCATTAATGGTATACAATATACATCTGCATTATGCATAAATGGTATACAATATACATATGCATTATGCATGAATGGTATACAATATACATCTGCATTATGCATGAATGGTATGCAATATACATCTGCATTATGCATGAATGGTATACAATATACATCTGCATTATGCATGAATGGCATACAATATACATCTGCATTATGCATGAATGGTATACAATATACATCTGCATTATGCATGAATGGTATACAATATACATCTGCATTATGCATGAATGGTATACAATATACATCTGCATTATGCATGAATGGTATGCAATATACATCTGCATTATGCATGAATGGTATACAATATGCATCTGCATTATGCATGAATGGTATACAATATGCATCTGCATTATGCATGAATGGTATACAATATACATCTGCATTATGCATGAATACATTGAATAGTATACAATATACATCTGCATTATGCATAAATGGTATACAATATACAATTATACATCTGCATTATGCATGAATGGTATACAATATGCATCTGCATTATGCATGAATGGTATACAATATGCATCTGCATTATGCATGAATGGTATACAATATACATCTGCATTATGCATGAATACATTGAATAGTATACAATATACATCTGCATTATGCATAAATGGTATACAATATACAATTATACATCTGCATTATGCATGAATGGTATACAATATGCATCTGCATTATGCATGAATGGTATACAATATACATCTGCATTATGCATGAATGGTATACAATATACATCTGCATTATGCATGAATGGTATGCAATATACATCTGCATTATGCATGAATGGTATACAATATACATCTGCATTATGCATTAATGGTATACAATATACATATGCATTATGCATGAATGGTATACAATATACATCTGCATTATGCATCAATGGTATACAATATACATCTGCATTATGCATGAATGGTATGCAATATACATCTGCATTATGCATGAATGGTATACAATATACATCTGCATTATGCATGAATGGTATACAATATACATCTGCATTATGCATCAATGGTATACAATATACATCTGCATTATGCATCAATGGTATGCAATATACATCTGCATTATGCATCAATGGTATACAATATACATCTGCATTATGCATGAATGGTATGCAATATACATCTGCATTATGCATGAATGGTATACAATATACATCTGCATTATGCATTAATGGTATACAATATACATATGCATTATGCATGAATGGTATACAATATACATCTGCATTATGCATCAATGGTATACAATATACATCTGCATTATGCATGAATGGTATGCAATATACATCTGCATTATGCATGAATGGTATACAATATACATCTGCATTATGCATGAATGGTATACAATATACATCTGCATTATGCATGAATGGTATGCAATATACATATGCATTATGCATGAATGCTATACAATATACATCTGCATTATGCATTAATGGTATACAATATACATCTGCATTATGCATAAATGGTATACAATATACATATGCATTATGCATGAATGGTATACAATATACATCTGCATTATGCATGAATGGTATGCAATATACATCTGCATTATGCATGAATGGTATACAATATACATCTGCATTATGCATGAATGGCATACAATATACATCTGCATTATGCATGAATGGTATACAATATACATCTGCATTATGCATGAATGGTATACAATATACATCTGCATTATGCATGAATGGTATACAATATACATCTGCATTATGCATGAATGGTATGCAATATACATCTGCATTATGCATGAATGGTATACAATATACATCTACATTATGCATGAATGGTATGCAATATACATCTGCATTATGCATGAATAGTATACAATATACATCTGCATTATGCATTAATGGTGTACAATATACATCTGCATTATGCATGAATGGTATACAATATACATCTGCATTATGCATGAATGGTATACAATATACATCTGCATTATGCATGAATGGTATACAATATACATCTGCATTATGCATGAATGGTATGCAATATACATCTGCATTATGCATGAATGGTATACAATATACATCTGCATTATGCATTAATGGTATACAATATACATCTGCATTATGCATAGCTGCATCTTGTGTGACGTCTTTCAGTTTGATGCTAAAAAATTTCATTTGGGAGACATTGATTTACTTTAGTAAATGATCAAATAATTTGCTGCACAATAATTGTTTAGTTACTTTCTTGTTTAATGTAGCATTTACCTTTCATCGCCTTATACCTTTCAGGTAACGTAGGAGCACCAGGATCACAAGGTTCCACTGGGGGTCCAGGAGCTACCGGTGGAATCGGTGCTTCTGGTACTGCAGGGCTACCTGGTCCAGCGGGCCCCAAGGGAAACAGAGGGACAGACGGAGTTGTTGGAGCCACCGGGCTCCCTGGCCAGCCGGGATCGCTTGGACAGGCTGGACCAGCAGGTCAGAGAGGTGACTCTGGACCACAAGGACCGAGTGGAACTCCAGGCACTGCTGGTCAAAAAGGGCCCAATGGGGCTCCGGGACAAAGAGGAACGTCAGGTACGTGGCGTCTTTTACTTGTATGGTGCTGATTATTCTGGCTAGCTGTACTTATCTGTCTGTCTCTATCTAACCGCCGCTATAAGCTTATGATTATTATATCCTTTTCCATTCTGCCTTCAGTTGTCTGTCTGTCCGTTTGTCTATCTGTTTATCTGTCTATCTGTTTATCTACCTGTCAATCTTGTCTTTTCTGTCTGTTTTTTTGTGCAATCCTAATGGTAAATTCGGATTTTATATTTTTAAATGTCATTTTTAAGCTAAGCACATGCACCCGCTTATTCATGAGTGCTATATCTATCTATGTCGACTTGTTTATCCACCGACCGTCAACTGAACGATTCATTTTATGCTACGCCTGCCTTTCTTTATTCCGTGGATCATTATAATCATCGATTAACCAGTTGATCCATCCATTCATCCATCGATCCATCCATCCAGTCATTCATTCATTCATTATGCATAGAATCTATAGAAGAATTTCACTAAAACTGCAGCCAACTGTTGCATTTAACGTCAGACGATATATTTATTTTTATATAAAAGATATACCAAAAGACACTTTTTCATTTGCTATTCGAAATCGTTTCTTGCTACAGGTCCCTCTGGACAGCCAGGTGCTAACGGGGCCCCAGGTTCCATTGGCCCCGCTGGACCGCAAGGCCAAAAGGGCCCATCAGGAAACCCAGGATCACCAGGTCAGCAGGGACCTCAGGGTCCAGCCGGAAATAAAGGACCACTAGGACAGCCTGGAGATCGCGGAACCCCAGGTGTGGCTGGAGACGTGGGATCTGCTGGAGCCACCGGAGCTGCGGGACCAGCTGGACCGCTAGGTCCTGCAGGTGACCGTGGTACTTCTGGACAGCCAGGTCAAAACGGATCTCCAGGGTTGTCTGGACCAAATGGTCAGCCGGGACAGCCTGGTGCGTTTTTCTTCACTTTCCTACTTTTATATTAAGTTTTATATTTGTCGTGCTACGACTATTATTATATTATTTAATGCTTGCTATGTACACATTTGGTCAGTTTATCATTAAATCCAGCTAACAACATCTAAAAGTTAATATTCACCATGGTCGTAAAATGAAATTCGCTCAACGGAGCAACCCACCCCCCCATCCATAGCTGTATACTAATTATCGTAATCGCTATCTCCAAATTTCTTAAGCGCCACTCGAAAGCCTGGCAACCGTCGTCATAGTCAGAGTCCCTTGGAATGGTACTCCATGCATACAACCTTTTGTTGTCATGCATCGTGCATTGATGAAAACTTTAGGACATACAAAAAAGTAAAGAATAATGAGCAGGAACCAACTTGAACGGATAATTATGGGATGAATATCGCTTGTCGTTTCAGGATCTGCCGGACAAATTGGAGCCACTGGAGATTCTGGATTCACTGGAGCCCAGGGTCCACGTGGTGCACCCGGACCAGCTGGTCCCCTGGGTGACGTGGGGCCAGCTGGGTCTGCAGGGCCAAACGGTGACAGTGGAAGCCCTGGACCTCAGGGCGCTCAGGGAGCCACTGGGTCTCCTGGGCAACCTGGACAGATAGGACCGGCAGGACTGAGTGGTCCTATTGGACCTTCTGGATCAGCAGGACCTGCGGGTCAGTTGCTTTATTAGTTTATTTGTCGGACTATGGGAGTATAGAAGTCTATGGCATGTAGGTGAAGTCATAAAATGAGACTTTTGAGTTCATATACACAGTCTGTCAACTGTCTATCAGCGTGTTTCACTATAAATTACAACTGACTATTAAATTTTGCTATTTAGAATATATTTTGCCACTCATTTATCTGTGTAACATTATAATTGCTTGATTGCAGGACAATTTTAGGTGAACAGTCACACAATTAGGTCAATAGCTGCATTATGTAGCCCACTGATTGTTGATCGATGTGGTGTTGCCTGCTGGTTTGTGTCCACAGTTCTCATAATAAGAGCAGTTGGACAGCTTAGGATATTGTAATCATGGGCAACTTTAGCTCTCTGTGCTTTGATTAAAATTTAAAAGAAATTCATGAGGCAAATAATTATTATATGTATAGAGTTATCGATTAGAACAAAATCACAAAATTCTAATCAGTTTTAAAATTTCAGTGGCTAATTCTAATTATAACTGATTAACAATTCTATAGCTAATTGTATCCATCACTGATTATATGCTGCATGCTAAACACTGACACACATACATGTACTAAGCACTAATACACACACGAGGTTATTCATATGCTTGTTTTGTCTAATGCTTCCGCCTTTATAAAGACATCGAAACATGATTTATATTTGTAACCCTTTAGGCGATGCTGGAGCAAGGGGCGACCAAGGTGCCACTGGACCTTCTGGTCCGCTTGGACCGGCTGGACCTGCGGGTCCGAACGGTCAGGCAGGACCACAAGGTCCAACAGGGTCGTTGGGCCCAGCCGGACAAAAAGGTTCTGCAGGAGTAGCTGGACAGCCTGGAACTGCTGGTGACGTTGGTCCTGCTGGACCTCGGGGAGCTCCAGGGCCGGTCGGAGGCACTGGGTCTAGTGGAACAGTTGGGCAGGCTGGATCATTAGGACCATCCGGTCCGGCGGGCCAGGCTGGACCACAGGGATCACCAGGATCGGCAGGACCAGTTGGATCAACGGGACCTCCAGGAACCAGAGGTGTGATTAGACCTGAGTGAACGAGTGACATTTAGATGAGATGAAGATGACGATGATGATATGGGTGATGATGATGATGATGATGTCGTTATTGATCATAATGATAACTTTTGATGGCTACTGATATACCCTAATGATGATGACGTTGATGACAGCGCCGGTTGTGTTGACAGCGATGACGATATGACTATGATGTTACCGATTATGATAATGACGATGATGTGACGGTGATGATTACGATGAACATGATGTTACTTTCGTAATGTACATGTATGCTATGCTTGAGCTAGGATATGCTAGATGTAGGCGTGATGCATACTAATTAAATTAGGTCAAATCTGTTTGGACGGAAGCATATTAAAATTACTACAGTAATTATAGATCATAGAAGTGTAATAAAATTAATGAGCAGCCATTTGACCGTACCCTACACCTTATGCTATGTTTCCTAATTTTAGGACACCTTACATGTAGACCTTAGTACCATATTTTTCCCGCCGTTGTCTATATATATATATATAACCTCATCCTGTTGTACTATACGTTGCTTGATCTACCTTAACCTCGTCTTTAGGTAGAACTATAATTGATCTGCTTTACCTACCCGTAAATTACCTTCTAGTTCACACCTGCTTATCTCAATGACCTTATCTTGTCTGACTCTGCATGACCTGACCTAATTTCATTATCATTTCAGGTCAGTCTGGTCCGGTTGGTCCAGCGGGAAATAAAGGATCTGCCGGACAGAACGGTCTGCTGGGACCCAACGGGGACCCAGGACCACCAGGTGACAACGGACAGGCTGGAGGTCCAGGTCCCGCAGGAGACACTGGAGCTACAGGATTACCTGGTAATGCTGGACCACTCGGACCCACTGGAGATAAGGGATCACCTGGAACATCTGGACGGAACGGACCACAAGGTCCACAGGGACCTCTTGGTATGTGAACATTATTCGTGCATTAAAGAGTCCATTACGTGCGTGCATTAACTTCCACTGAATCACGAATATAAGCGCCTTTGTGAGGTTGCTACAAGGCGCTATATAATTTAAATGTTCATATAATTATATATATATACACCGTGATTCAAAAAAAAGTAAGCCAAAATGTTTTTCAAATATCTCCAATGCCTGATGACATATCAAGCTAAAATTTTCCAGATATTTAGAGAATTGGACCAAGAATATGATTCCAAGATTTCATGACAAAAAGTTGAACGGATAAAAAGATATGTATCTTTCAACTTCATATGCCGAAATTTCAGTTTACAAGCCATTTTCTGCTAGATTCAATAAAATGTAAGTCAAACTGTTTTTCTTATATCTCTAATGCCTGATGACTAATCATGCTAAAATTGTCCAGATATGTAGAGAATTGAATAACAACATGATTCCCACAGTTTGGTTTGATTATTTAATTAAATAGGATGCTCAAAATGTCCTCCTCCTGCTTGCACGCAATACTGGAGGCGCTGGCGCCATTGGGCAACAGCATCGTCGATTATCCGCTGGTCCAGGTCATCCCACACTTCCATCAAGTGCTACTTCAGATCGTTTATACCATGGATTGTTGTCTACTCGGTCTTGCATCAAGCTCCACACTTTATGGTCGACAGGATTCAAATCTGGGCCATCATGTGGGAGAAATGAAGTCTGGCGTCTCTCTTGTCAGCATTTCCGTGGTTTCCTTGGCTCTGTGGGCTGGGGCACTATCCTGTTGAAAAAAAACCCAGCCTTCTGGGGGCTAGATTTCTGATTACAGATAGAGGATGTTGTGACAGCAGAACCTCGCGATAATAGCATCCATTAATTTTACTCCAGGGTCACTGAAGACCAAAATTGGGAACTATCAAGCGTAAAAACCGCAAAGAACGCCATTACAGACTTGCTGAAAACTGACGTTTCGGGAGATGAGGTTGAAATATTCATAACTTTCAATCCGTTCAAATTTATGATTTGATATTTTGGAATCTTATTCTTGATTCAATTCTCTAAATATTGGGAAAATTTTACTATGATTAATTATCAGGCCATAAAGATACTGAAAAAGTTTGACTCACATTTTATTGAATCTAACAGAAAATTGCTTGTAAACTGAAATTTCGGCATACGAAGTTGAAAGATACATATCTTTTTATCCGTTCAACTTTATCTCATGAAATCTTGGAATCATATTCTTGGTCCAATTCTCTAAATATTTGGAAATTTTTAGCATGATATGTTATCAGGCATTGGAGATATATGAAAAATAATTTGGCTTACTTTTTTTTGAATCACGGTGTATATGAACCTTTTATTCTGTGCAAAGATTTAATTACTTCAAAGTTCATTGCATCTTTATCCAGTGTGTTACGGTATACATCAAACAGTGCTTGAGCTCCTTTGCTCCGTGCAGTAGTGCCATTAATTTTATTTAGTTTGGAAAATCAACCATGGCAGCTGCATGCATTATAATACGACTATTCGTTTAGATAATTGACTACGAAATCAAGAGGCAACGAATCCATCTCTGCATCATGATCATCACGTCTATTGTCTCAGCAATAATAATAATTATTATTGCTGAGACAATAGACAATAATTATTATTATGAGCTTCTGCTTTTAAGCGTTCTTACATACATGTAGCGCTCCATAAGCAATAAGTTCACCAAATTCTCTGTCACCGCTTTTAAACTCACAAAACGACTGCAAAAACAACACCAATAAGCACAGCAATAAATAATGATGACAGCAGTAGATGTAGATGTAAAACATGTATCACTATGGAAGTTAGCGCGCATGCAATGGTGTCGAGAGGTGAGAGAGGTCGGCGCTTGGTAGTGCACGACGTAAAGTAGAGCGATGCACGTTTCTGAACAAAGATTTTTTACTTCGTGAAGTGTGGACATTGAATCAGAGGATCGTTTGCTAGAGTCGTGTTTGGTGTTTGCGTAAACGAATGTGGAACTTTTTCATTGAACTTTCATTTTACGTATGAAATATCAAAGAAAGACAAGATTATTTCTTGTTTTGAGTTACCGTATAACTTAAGCGATGGTGGATGCTGGCAAATCGACAGGCCCCACATGGTCCGATCATTCTAGCATTACAAAAGTTCGTCTTATAATAATAATACTAGTAATAAGATTAATGTTTTCAAGATACAGCACAGACTTTAAGTAAGTTATTCTTTTCCTATGCTTAACATTGACCGCTTAGGTTAGTAATATTAATAAGAAAAGGAACAAACGCTTATTTGAAAGATAATGTTTCCCAATTGTCAACATTATAGGTTCACCTGGAGGTCAAGGTCAACGGGGTTCTCCAGGGCAGTCAGGGCCTACCGGGCCCAATGGACCCACAGGCCCCGTCGGCGACCGGGGTTCTGCTGGAGACACCGGTAGCTCCGGTGGTATAGGAAACACAGGAACCCCTGGAGAGAAAGGTACGATCGGAGTGCTGGGGCCAGTTGGTCCTGCTGGTCCACAAGGGGCCACAGGCAACACAGGTGGCCCTGGACAGGGATCCATCGGCCCAGCTGGCCAGCCAGGACCGTCTGGAGACAGAGGAACACAGGGACCACCAGGTATGTTGCCTTTTGGAATAAACACACATATACACAGACACAACGCACGGTCTCTCTCTCTCTCTCTCACACACACACACACACACACACACACACACACACACACACATACCCGCATACACTACCTTAAGCGGACATTCCAAGTGGGTACAATTCATGAGTTCAAAACCTACCCTAAAGTACACCTAACTCTCTGGGGTCAAGGAACTACTTATGCAAATATGCACACATCTAATTAATATTCATTACTGTGTTGAACACACACACACTTGTCTCCGTATGGATGACTTATGGAGTCAGAAGTGTGTGTTGTGTGTGTGTGTGTGTGCGTGAATAGTGCCAAAACATACCTTACGAAAGCAGTGCATGTGGGTACAAGAATATAATGCTCTCTACACACTACGATGTTATACTTGAGCTGCCTATTACTACCGGTATCAGCCTGTTTAGATACAATAACACGATTTCAGTAAATTATTGTGCCTCAGAAACGGCGTCCTAAGTGTGAGACGAAACATTTTTCGTCCACTCTCGTGATCTACAACAAGAATAATTTTACTCTCGGAATACCGATGATGTTTCAGTTTAAGATGAGTTTGATTGACATATAAATCTTGCACACCAAATTCAAAAGCTTGAGTAAACCTACTGAGAAGAAAACCATTTTCAAGTTTAAATACCCGTACCCAGTCTAAAACCAGGATGTAAATAAAAAAAAATCTTTGTAATACTTGGTATAGACTTAAGGTTCTTTTTCACTTTTTTAGTAGACCCGGCTGTCCTGATTAACATGAATCTGTTCTAAATAAGAATCACTGTGTGAGTAGGGACAGTGTGTGAGTGTATGAATATGCAGGCCGTATTAAATAGATAAAATTATTGTCTTCACAAGAATTCAATAACGTGACAAATGTAAGTGTGAGACTATGCTTACTGAACTCAGATAATGAAACTTTTGTCTCCACAAAGATTCAATATGGGTACTCACACCCGTGTGTCTGTATGTGTGTGTGTGGGTGTGTGTGATAGAGATACCGACATACAGACATACAGACAGACAGACAGACAGACACAGAGACAGAGACGGACAGCAAGAGACAGAGAGAGACAGAGACAGAGAGAGAGACAGACGAAGACAGAGAGATGGATGCAGAGAGAGAGATAGAAAGACAGACACAGGGAGGCTGCTTGTCTCCACAAGGATTCTTTGTGAAGACACACGTGTGTGAGACCATGCTTTGGCCTACTGTATTCGAATAATGAAACGTTTGTCTCCACAAGGATTCTCTGTGAAGACACACGTGTGTGAGACCATGCTTTGGCCTACTGTATTCGAATAATGAAACGTTTGTCTCCACAAGGATTCTCTGTGAAGACACACGTGTGTGAGACCATGCTTTGGCCTACTGTATTTGAACAATGAAACGTTTGTCTCCACAAGGATTCTCTGTGAAGACACACGTGTGTGAGACCATGCTTTGGCCTACTGTATTCGAATGATGAAACGTTTGTTTGTTACTTGCTGCTCAGTAATTGATTTTAACAGATCATTAGCCTTATTAGTTTTCGCAGTTCACCTTGCGATAAGTAAACAAAGATTGACGGTGCGTCTGACAGATTCTAAACAAGTCGCAACAGCCAACGGGTATAATCTATTTATCTAAAAGATTATTTGCTTGCTTGCGATTGGTTGTAAACAGAAATATAATAATATTCATAGAGCAATTATATATTAACGTCCGCACATCTCTTGTGTTTTTGATCTTTGCACACCAATTTGATTTGACATAGTGCTTGTGAATAAGCTGGTTCCCGCGACCTTGCTTTTGTGGGCGCTCTAGAAATATCGAGAATACGATTAAATGATTAAATGATTTTGACACATCTGGCAGTTATAGGCCTATGGTTTCGCACAGAGACATCCCTATGAAATGATTTGCGACGAAATGATTTGCGACGAAATGAAAACGACGAAATGAACGCGACGAAATGAGTGCGACCAATTGAAACGCGACGAAATGAACACTCGACGAAATGAACACGACGAAACGAACACGACGAAATGAACGCGACGAAATGAAACGCGACGAAATGATTTTCGACGAAATGATCGGCGACGAAATGAACACGACGAAATGATCGGCGGCGAAATGAACGGCCACCTGGAAATGTTTTGGGGTTTCGCCCCTCCCCCACCCTGGCCCCCTGGTGGTAGAGATTCGCCAACCTCTCCATGGGGTTGTCTCATGCCGAGTCCGACACAGTATTGAAGGTTTGGAGTGAAAAGCTCAAAATCTGTTTAAATGCATCCCGGGCAAACAGATAGACACACAGCCAGAAAGACAGGCAGACAGACAGACAGACAGGTAGGCAGAATCTTCTCCTGGTTTTTATATAAATTGGCGTCTATTGATCGAAGAACGAACGACGGCCCAACGAGTCAAGTAATTTTAATCAAAAATCCGAATTATTTTATCCGAAAAACGGGATTCCATGTTTGTCAATCGCAGAATTTTAAAAGTCCCAGAATATGATATCCTGGGATAACATTTTTAATATATACATGTAGATAAATAAATATACATATATATATATACAAAGAGAAGATTCTGTGTGTCTGTCTGTCTGTTTGTTCGGAATGCATTTCCACAGTTTCTGAGCTTTTGACTCCAAACGTTCACACTGTTTTAGAGGTGTTTAAGGCCAGCGATTTTGCCAGTCCGAGTTTCAGGTGTAGCGTATAAAATCAGCTGTTGACCCCGTTTTATATGTGTTTAAGGCCAGCGCTTTTGCCAGTCCGGATTTCACGGGTTGCGAACCGGTGGCGGTCGGGATGGGGAGGGAGGTGGAGTGGGATGGAGGGGTTGGGGTGGGGTGAAGGTGGGGTGGAGGGGTCGTGGGTTGGAGGGGTGGAGGGTGGGCGGTTGGACAGAAGTGGGGGTGGAGAGAGTTGGGGTGGAGTGGAGGAGGGGGTTGGGTGGGTGGGGCGGAAAGGGTGGGGGCGGGGTGGAGTGGGGTGGAGTGGGGTGGAGGGCTCGTGGGGTGAGAGGGGAGGGGTGGGGTGGAAGGGGTGGAGGAGTGGGGTGGAGGGGTGGAGGCGGTGGGATGGGGTGGGGTGGAGTGTGGGTGGAGGAGGGGCGTAAAAAATTAGAAGTTCAAAGTTTGTGAAATCGTTGTAGCCAAAACTGACACTAACAAGTAGGTCGACCTACAGTACACGATACCCATTCGTTCATTTCTCTAATCTATTGAATCTAATTTTGAATTGAAACGACGCTAATAAGTCTACGAAGCTGAGACGTAGACTAACTGACGTTAACAAAACCTTTATGGTAGGACACTAAACAAATAGACTGTAGGCCTCTATAGGCTCTATACGATTCCCATTCGTTTAACAACGGCCACTGTCACCGGGGAACGGACATTAGCTCCCGGACATTAGCCCCTTCGGACAAAAGCCCCCGAAGTAGGACATTAGACCCCCAGTCCATTACATCATTACCTAAAAATTATGCATAAAATATAACAATAGGCATAAGTTAAGCGAATATACCGTATAATATATATATATAAGTCTACATTGGACATTAGTGCAACATTGTATCAATATGCAAAGTTAATAGAAGTTTTATTACGCATATTATAAAACATTTAAAGATATTAGGCTAATCGTAGAACGATGCGAACAACTCAATTTGTAAAGTCTCTCATAAATGTAAAAAATTATAAGTCCAAAGTTTGTGTAATCTAGATAAAAGTTTAATTCCTAACTGACTTTAACAAACCTTCGTTGTAGCCCAAACTGACACTAACAAGTAGGCCGCCCTACTGTATATGCTTACGATTCCCATTCGTTCATTTCAAATCTAAGTCTATATATAAGCTTAGGCCTACTGACACAATTAGTACCTAAACAAAATGGGGGGGGGGGTTTCCAGGGGCTAATTCCGGGAGGCTTTTGTCCAGGAGGCTAATGTCCTACACCCCTGTCACCAAACAAACGACCACCAGCAACACAACTCAACCAACGGCCACTGTCACCAATCGAACGACAACCAGCAACACCACTAAGCCAACTACCCATAACACCACTCAACCAGCTACCACTGCAAAAACTCAGCAAACTACCCCTAACACTGCTCAACCAACTATCCCTAACATCACTCAACCAACTGCCACTGCAACCACTCAACCAACTACCCCTAATATCAGTCAACCAACTACCACCGCAACCACTCAATCAACTACCCATAACACCACTCAACCAGCTACCACTGCAACAACTCAGCAAACTACCTCTAACACTGCTCAACCAACTACCACTGCAACCACTCAATCAACTACCCCTAAGATCACTCAACCAACTACCACTACAACCACTTAATCAACTATCCCTAACATCAGTCAACCAACTACCACTGCAACCACTCAACCAACTATCCCTAACATTAGTAACATCACTCAACCAACTACCACCGCAACCACTCAATCAACTACCCCTAACATCACGCAACCAACTACCACTGCAACCACTTAATCAACTATCCCTAACATCAGTCAACCAACTACCACTGCAACCACTCAACCAACTATCCCTAACATCACTCAACCAACTACCACTACAACCACTAAATCAACTATCCCTAACATCACTCAACCAACTACCACTGCAACCACTCAACCAACTATCCCTAACATCACTCAACCAACTACCACTGCAACCACTTAATCAACTATCCCTAACATCACTCAACCAACTACCACTGCAACCACTAAATCAACTATCCCTAACATCACTCAACCAACTACCACTGCAACCACTCAACCAACTATCCCTAACATCAGTCAACCAACTACCACTGCAACCACTTAATCAACTATTCCTAACATCACTCAACCAACTACCACTACAACCACTAAATCAACTATCCCTAACATCACTCAACCAACTACCACTGCAACCACTAAATCAACTATCCCTAACATCACTCAACCAACTACCACTGCAACCACTAAATCAACTATCCCTAACATCACTCAACCAACTACCACTGCAACCACTAAATCAACTATCCCTAACATCACTCAACCAACTACCACTACAACCACTAAATCAACTATCCCTAACATCACTCAACCAACTACCACTGCAACCACTCAACCAACTATCCCTAACATCAGTCAACCAACTACCACTACAACCACTAAATCAACTATCCCTAACATCACTCAACCAACTACCACTACAACCACTAAATCAACTATCCCTAGCATCACTCAACCAACTACCAGTGCAACCACTCAACCAACTATCCATAACATCACTCAACCAATTACCACTGCAACCACACAATCAACTATCCCTAACATCGCTCAACCAACTACCACTGCAACCACTCAATCAACTACCACTGACATCACTCAACCAACTACCACTGCAACCACACAATCAACTATCCTTAACATCACTCAACCAACTACCACTGCAACCACACAATCAACTACCCCTAACACTGCTCTCAACTACCACTACCAAGAACCACTACAACCACTTAATCAACTACCCCGAACACTGCTACCAACTACCACTGCAACCACTTAATCAACTACCCCTAACACTGCTCTCAAATACCACTACCAGCTACCACTGCAACCACTTAATCAACTACCCCTAACACTGCTCAACCAACTACCACTGCAACCACTTAATCAACTACCCCTAACACTGCTCAACCAACTACCACTGCAACCACTCAATCAACTATCCCTAACATCACTCAACCAACTACTACTGCAACCACTTAACCAACTACCCCTAACACTTCTCAACCAACTACCACTGCAACCACTCAACCAACTATTCCTAACATCAGTCAACCAACTACCACTACAACCACTAAATCAACCATCCCTAACATCGCTCAACCAACTACCACTGCAACCACTCAATCAACTACCACTAACATCACTCAACCAACTACCGCTGCAAACACTCAATCAACTATCCCTAACATCACTCAACCAATTACCACTGCAACCATTTAATCAACTACTCCTAACACTGCTCTCAAATACCACTACCAACTACCACTACCAACTACCACTACAACCAATTAATCAACTATCCCTAACATCACTCAACTAACTACCACCCCAACCACTCAATCAACTACCCCTAACATCACTCAACCAACTACTACTGCAACCACTTAACCAACTACCCCTAACACTGCTCAAACAACTACCACTGCAACCACTCAGCCAACTATCCTTAACATCACTCAACCAACTACCACTGCAACCACTCAACCAACTACCACTGCAACCACTTAATCAACTACCCCTAACACTGCTCAACCAACTACCAGTGCAACCACTCAATCAACTACCCCTAACATCACTCAACCAACTACCACTGCAACCACTAAATCAACTATCCCTAACATCACTCAACCAACTACCAGTGCAACCACTTAATCAACTACCCCTAACACTGCTCTCAACTACCACTACCAACTACCACTACAACCACTTAATCAACTATCCCTAACGGTCTTCCACGGTGTCGATAACCCTCGACGTTACCCAGCATGATGGCATTTTCCAAGGAATCCTGAGGGAGCCTAATGATATGTCCGAAATAAGAGAGTTTGCGAGCCTTGATGGAACCCAAGAGTACGGGGGAAGTTCTAGCAAGCCGATAAACTTCCTCTGTGTATATCCATGCATGCATATACGCACGTATACGTACGTGACCATGTATATATATATATATATCCATGCATAAATTTTTGTACATATTATGCAGAAGTATGTTAGCTAAAAGGTTCATAATATGTAAACTTTTTTACGTGGGGTCCGTTTAGACACCAACAGAAATGTTTTTATTAAAAATTCAAAATAAGTGTCCAGGGCCCAAGTCAGTATTCGCCCGCAGCAGAGGTCTCACACTGAAATCCAATACACAGAGAGACGGGCACTGTGCAGAGACGTGTCTATACACTACATTATGTCTGTCTGTGGGTCTACCTACCCGTCTGTCTGATTCACTGACTGAGAGTCAGACAGACAGGCATAATGTACTGTTAGAGTCAGTTAGACAGACAGACCTAATCTGGACAGACAGAGACAGACTTACAGACAGAGAAAAGGAAATAGATATGCAGGCAGGGCTATGAATCAGACATGCGAAACGTTTTATAGGCCTAATTGCTGTTCTTTTCCCTTCTTTAGAGTGCTGCACTGAGAGCATGGAAGAAAATGACAAAATTGATAGGCCTAGATAATGGAAATCCAGAACATATTCGGTAAGCCGATTTGGAAGCTATAGTGAGACAGACAGAAAAAGGCCACTCTATGTCTGTCTTTGTCATGGGCGCCTGCACACATGGGGCTAGAGAGAGCACTTGCCTTTCCTGGAAATTTTCACTTTTCACATGATTACCTTTTGATTTCTAACAAATTTCTTTTTGATAAAGCATTAGTGATGCTTGATACACGTTCATGTGGTAAACTTATCTCATTTTTTGAGAAAGTAGGTATAGGCCTGTTTCGAAAACGATGGCCCGGGTCAGAAAGCAAAGTTTAAAAAGTTTAACAAACATTAACTATACTTTATAGGCATTGGTAAACAGGAAACAATACTCATTGCCCATGAGCAGAAATCATGCGAAATAGTGCTATTTAAGAAGCCTAGGGAGTATTACGATGCCCGGTTTAGTAGATCTGTGGATCTATCTAGCCTACCTGTTTGTCTGAGTCACTGGTTGAGAGACAGACAGATGCACAGACAGACAGACATACAGACAGGCAGGCAGAGACTGAGGGGCAACGGACATTATCCCACTGAACATTATTTCCCACGGACATAATCCCTCCGGACAAAATCCCCCTACACATTACCCCCCAGTAGGGTGATTCACATTACAATGGAGAAAAAATATGATACCATCGCCTAAAAATGATGCAAAACAATATAAGAATAGGCCTATGTGGCGAATATCCATACATTTAGACATCACAGTTGAAATTGTAAGATTATAGTTAAGGCCTATATTTGTATGTTATACATGAAAATCGGGGAACGGACATTTCCCCCTGGACATTTCCCCCGGACATTTCCCCCCGGACATTTCCCCCCTGGACCTTTCCCCCCTACCCTAGGACATTTCCCCTCCTGTATGCGGAAACCATTGCTTTTATTGTCTTCAACAATTTAAACCAGAATATTTTCATCAATCCAGCTCCAATTTAAGCAAGAATATTTTCATCAATCCAGCTCCAATTTAAGCAAGAATATTTTCATCAATCCAGCTCCAATTTAAGCAAGAATAATTTCATCAATCCAGCTTCCATTTAAGCAAGAATATTTTCATCAATCCAGCTTCCATTTAAGCAAGAATATTTTCATCAATCCAGCTCCAATTTAAGCAAGAATATTTTCATCAACCCAGCTTCCATTTAAGCAAGAATATTTTCATCAATCCAGCTTCCATTTAAGCAAGAATATTTTCATCAATCCAGCTTCCATTTAAACCAGAATATTTTCATCAATCCAGCTCCAATTTAAGCAAGAATATTTTCATCAATCCAGCTCCAAATTAAGCAAGAATATTTTCATCAATCCAGCTTCCATTTAAGCAAAGTGGATTCCTTAGCATTTACTTCAAAGGAATCGTTGTAAAAGTTTCAGATTTAATTATACAGGCCTAGGCGTAGGTCTAGAATTCAGGGTAGGACTTGTATGGTCATTTGAGGTGGTATGCACAGAAGGGGAGAAATGTCCGGGGGGGAAATGTCCTAGTCGAAATCAGGGGGAAACGTCCAGGGGGAAATGTCCGGGGGGAAATGTCCGGGGGGAAAATGTCCAGGGGGGAAATGTCCGGGGGGAAAATGTCCAGGGGGGGGAAATGTCCTACACCCATGAAAATCATCCATAAAAATCCACAAGAATATGATAGGGTGTATAGTCGTAGGCCTATATAGGCATTAAGACTATAGGTCGAAATACACTCTTAAGAGTATATTATTAATTTATTACACTAGTCGTCAAATGTTCCTGACATGTTGTACATGGAAACGTTCACTGGATGTTAAGAACTTAAGTCGCAAGCAGCAGTAAAGGTCGTAATTGCGGGGAACGGACATTAGCCCCTGAACATTATCTCCCGGACATTTTCCTCCCCCCCCGACAAAAGCTGCCACGGGCATACCCCTCCCCCGATTTTGCGTAGGACATTATCTCCCCGAGAAAATCTCCCTATGTAACATATATAGCTCTGTTGTTATATTTTGTGCATCATTTTAGGTAATGATATTATAGATGGAGTGGGGGATAATGTTCTACCGGGGAGGTAATGTCCGGGGGGACAATGTCCAGGGGCTCATGTCCTACACCCCGTATTTGTGTACCTAACTGACAATAACAACTCCTTGCGTTAGAAATGAATAACTAAATGACCCTAACAAGCCTTTAGTTTGCATCTGAATGGCAGTACTAGTAGCCTAAGTCTTATCGGTGACGGCATTAAAAAGTTGACACAGCGATCAAAATCAGAGCAATTAGCTTTATAAACTACATGAAGAAGCAGACTAATTGCACAGAGGGGAATTTTGTCCGGGGTATAATGTCCTACGCAAAATCGGGGAGATTATGTCCGGGGGGTGGATGGATGGAGTACGGATGGGGAACGGACATTAGCCCCCCGGACAAAAGCCCCCCGGACATTAGCCCCCTCGGACAAAAGCCCCCCACCCCCCCCCAAGGTAGGACATTAGCCCCCCGGTCTATTATGCCATTACCTAAAAATGATGCACAAAATGTAACAATAGGCCTAAGTTAAGCGAATAAGCCTACATTGCACATTAGTTCGACATTGTAAGAATATGCAAAGTTAATTGAAGGTTTATTATGCATGTTATAAAACATTTAAAGGCATTGATTTTAGAACGATGCGAACAACTCATTGTGTAAAGTCTCTCATAAATGTAAAAAAATTATGTCCAAAGTTTGTAAAATCTAGATAAAAGTTTAATGCCTAACTGACTCCAAACCTTCGTTGTAGCCAAAACTGACACTAACAAGTAGTAGGCTGACCTACTGCATACGATTCCCATTCGCTCATTTCTCTAATCTATTGAATCTAATTTTGAATTGAAACGACGCTAATAAGTCTACGAAGCTGAGACGTAGACTAACTGACGTTAACAAAACCTTTATGGTAGGACACTAAACAAATAGACTGTAGGCCTCTATAGGCTCTATACGATTCCCATTCGTTTAACCACGGCCACTGTCACCGGGGAACGGACATTAGCTCCCGGACATTAGCCCCTTCGGACAAAAGCCCCCGAAGTAGGACATTAGACCCCCAGTCCATTACATCATTACCTAAAAATTATGCATAAAATATAACAATACGCATAAGTTAAGCGAATATACCGTATAATATATATATAAGTCTACATTGGACATTAGTGCAACATTGTATCAATATGCAAAGTTAATAGAAGTTTTATTACAAACAACAGTGGTCCCAACACTGATCCTTGTGGCACTCCACAAAGCACTGCTGCCCACCTATAGAATGTTTATTGCCTATTCCCACCTTTTGTCTTCTATCTGAAAGCCAGTTTTGAATCCACTTGAGTACCTGCCCACTAATCCCACATGCTTGCAACTTTTTAATTAGTCTTTTATGGGGTACTTTATCAAATGCCTGAAAGAATTGTTGCCTAAATGGAAGTTCGACTGATGTTGCCCAGTACACAAGTTAATAAGTTGACACCGCGCGGAAAACTGGACAATCGCTTTTTATTAGGACTAATTAACTACAGAAATAGGCTATTTGCACAGTGGAGGTTTTAATGTCCGGGAATATATTGCCATCTAAATGGGGCGGGGGTTGTCCAGGGGTGGTTTTTGTCAGAGGTTTGTTCGGGTCTACACTCAAAATTGCAGGTATAGGTAGGTAGGTATGTAGATAGGTAGGCAGGTAGGTAGGTAGGTAGGTAGGTAGGTAGGTAGGTAGGTAGGTAGGTATTTAGGTAGGTAGGTATAGACAGGCAGACAGGCAGAAAGAAGTAGGTAGGTATGCATGTAAGTGGGTAGTTAGGTAGGCATGTAGTTAGGTAGGATGGTATATAGGAAGGTAGGCAGGCAGGCAGGCAGTCAGACACGCACACAGACATACAGACAGACAGATAGACATACAGACAAATAGACAGATAGACAAGACAGATAGGTAGGATGATGGATGGATGGATGGATGGATGGATCGATCGATCGATCGATCGATCGATCGATAGATAGATAGATAGATAGATAGATAGATAGATAGATAGATAGATAGATAGATAGATAGATAGATAGATAGATAGATAGATAGATAGATATATAGATAGATAGATAGATAGATAGATAGAGCTCAATTAAAACTGAAAAAGGAAGAATCTGAATCAATTAGGCGCTGTCAATTAACCCTCAACAGCTAACGTGTAAAAACTTGCGTTACAGCTAACCTGGGGTCCAGCTGGACCCCATTGTATTTCTTTTTATATATTTGAATTTGTAAACACGATATCGATGATTAAAATCAATTCCCCACTATTTCTATTGGTAAATTGGTTATGTATGTGCACTTGCTATAGCGTCCCTTCAAGATTCATACTCAGAAGCGCTCCCAACTACAGTGCGGGCACTGAATTGGCGTTTCACGCTGAGACGAGTGAAGGACTTTCCCAAGGTCCATACGAGTCGGCTTGAGGGGGATTTTATGCCCTACTAACAAATATGCAAATGTCTGTGAGCAGTTGGGACGCCAGAGGGGGGGCTAGCGGTCTAAGTCCCCCTAAAATTCCTGTTTTTACATGAAAAAATGAAATATTTACATGTTAAGCCAGTCCTAAAAAATGTGAAATTTCCATGAGATTTCGACCAAATAACTAAAAAAAAGTCGTCAGAAATTTTGGCGAATGAAAATGAAAAATATCCTCCGCGAGGATTCAGTCCCCCCCCCCCCAAAAAAACCCACTTAAATCCTGGCGCCGCCACTGTTTGCAAGTAAGTAACTCCTTGTAAGTCTACATGTATATCCTATTGTCGAAATGAACATTAGGGCAAGGGTCAGAGTAAGGGTTAGGGTCTGTCTATCTGACCCTGTCTGACTGTCCGTCTGTCTGTCTGCTTGTCTGTCTGTCCGTCCATCCATCTGTCTGTCTGCCTGCCTGTCTGTCCATATTCTGTTGGTCTATCTGTCTGTCTGTCTACCCGTCTGTCTGTATCTCTGCCTGCCTGTCTGTCTGCTTGAATGCCTGTCCGTTCGTCCGTCTGTCAGTCTTCTGTCTGTCTATCTGTGTGTCTGTCTGTCTGTCTGTCTATCCGTCTGTCTATCCGTGACTGTCTGTCTGTCTGTTTGCTTGCTTGTCCATCCGTCCGTCCGACTGACAGTCTTCTTCCCCTGTCTGTCTGGCCTTGTTTGTCTGTATGTCTCTCTCTTTCATTCTCTCCCCTCTCTCTGCCTCCATAATTGGTCAGGCAACGGAATTTGGGTTTGTTTATCTCCCCGCCTTGAATCATACAGACTACAGACGGACTGCATGCGGCGGCTTGGTGGGCAGTCCTGCTACTGCTTGGGCTCGCAGCGGTGTAACGGTCAGTCGCTGTGGTCACCACCTGTTCTCGGATCCGATTACAGGTCGTAGCAACTAAGCAACTACCTCTGTCTTAATGCTATGCTGTCTGTCTGTGTGTCTGTGTGTCTGTCTGTCTCTATCTTCATTCTCATCCTTTCTGTCTTACCATGGTTTCAGCAAAGCGCTAATCTGCCTGGCTGGTTAACACGGCGTCTTCGGCATAGTTCACTGACCTCAGATAACAGAGCTGCCCAGTTCGGTATTCGTCCTTTGCCGTTGGGAGGAAATTGTGGCGGGCCACATGCACATTGCACACGGAGTGGGGTAGTTGACATGGTTTGCAGACACATGATTTGTATGGGGTTAACAGAAGTATGAGAGGCAAAGCAGTCCTAAGTTAAAACTTTTACGTGACTGAAATTCCCTTCATCCTGTTAATGAATAATCTGGTAGCTACAAATAGCCTGGCCGCTGTTTGATTGAGATAAAATTATGGCAAACAACCTCTTGCTGCCCTGTAAATATCCCAACATTTCTAATGAAGAAATTGAAATTCACGTTAAGAAGACATTGGGAAAGACAATAGGCCCTATACAGTATACATGTAATGCAAATCTTCGAGAATTTCTCAGCACCCACGAAAGCCACGTCAGGGAGACCAGCTTAATCACCGGCGCTATATCAAATCAAGTGCGCAATAGCCAGAGCTGCCGTTTTCGTTCCGGTGCCAGGTCAAAATCCGGGGAGGACAAGCCGAGGAGACAGCGTGGTGCTACGGCTGTTGTCGGTGATGGTGGTAGTTGGGTGATGGAACCTGATTGGAATCTAGATAGGATAGCTTGAAGAGTTCAGTTTTCAGTCGTGAATGGAAAGCAGCAGAGGAGAGTGCAGGCGGAGGAGAGGTTCATGTCATTGACATCTACCACTACACCACTAAACTAACACCCAATGTCACCACCACCACCACCACCCCCACCACCACCATCATCATCATCATCACTATCATCATCATCATCATCACCACCATCATCTGACACCTCCTCCTCCCTCATTATCACCATTTTCTGCCTCATTTTTGCCTTATCCTCCTACTCTCATCCTCTCCTCCATCTCCTCCTCCTCCTCCTTTTCTCCTCCTTTTCTCCTCCTTCTCTTAATCCCCTTCGCCGTCGTCTTCCTCATCGTCATCAGCATCATCGTCATAATCATAAATCATGATCATAATCATAATCATCATCATCATCATCATTATCATCATCATCATCATCTGACACCTCCTCCTCTTCCCTCCTCATAATTTTCTGCCTCTTTATCTTCCTCTCATTCCTCCTCCTCCTACTCATCATCATCATCTTTCGCCTCATTTTTGCCTTCTCCTCCTTCTCCTACTCTCATCTTCCCCTCCATGTCCTCCTCCTCCTCTTGCTCCTCTTCGCCCTCCTCCTTCTCATCATCATCATCATCATCATCATCATCATCATCATCATCAGTATCAGCACCTTGTCATAATCATGATCATCATCATCATGTCCAGAGGAAATGTCCGTACCCCAAGTTGTCCGGGGGGTTAATGTCCTCGGCTAAATCAGGGGGGAATTGTCCGTTTTTTTGTCCGATTTCTGATTTTATCCACCGCATCTCTCACGTCCATGTTCTGTGCTGCTAGATCTTCTTTTGCCAAGAACCGCTAACACCATTGAAACAACCACTAACACCATTCAAACAACTACCACTGATACTACTCAACCATCTACCACTAACACCATTCTACTAATACCATCAATACTACTCAACCAGCAACCACAGCAATCATTCAACCAACTAACACCACTAAATCAACAACCATTAACTACACTCAGCCAACAAACACTGGCACAACTTAACCAACAACCACCAACACCATTCTACCAACTACTACTAACACAACTAAAACAACTAAAACCGCCGCAACTCAACCAACTATATCATCATTTAAGCAATCATCGTCGTCGTCGTCATTATCGTATTCATCAATATCTTCATCACAATTGTTGTCATTATAATCATTGTCGTTAAAATCATCATCATTTGACACCTTCTTTCCCTCCTACTCCTCCTCCCCTCCTCCACCTACCAATGGCCAGTTTTAAAAATGACTGGGGTAATGAAGTTTGCAGACACATGACTTGTATGGGTGTTAACAGAAGTAGGCTGTGATGGGCAACGGAGTCCTAAATTAAAGCTTTTATATGACTGAAATTATCCTCCTCCTCATCATTATTTTCATCATCGTTGTCATATTCTCACCCATGACCTTCATCGTTATCGTCGTCATCATCATATTGATCATCCTCATCCTCATCATTTCTCACCTCCTCCACCTCCTCCTCCTCCTTCTCATCCTCATAATAATCATGCTAATCGTCGTTATTATCATCATCATAATTATAATCATTCATTACCGTCATCATAATCATCATCATCATCATCATCATCATCATCGCTATCATTGTCATCGTCATCATCATCATCGTCTTAGTCACACTCATCATCTATATCATCATTGTCGTCGTCGAAGTCGTCATCACCATCATCATCGGCTCCATCTTCATCTTCATTTATGTCATTGTCATCATCATTACCATCATCAACGTCATCATCATGGAGGTGGGTCGGAAGGGCGCTGGCGCTTTTGATAACACACTGGCATGGAGATCAGCGGAGGTATATTCGATTCCAGAAGCTCCGTTTCATGGACGTGCTTTGCAGGCTGCTATTAGGGGTGTAGGACATTAGCCCCCTGGACAAAAGCCACCGGACAAAAGCCCAGGGGCTTCTATCCCTATACATGGCGGGCACAGCTTGTGCCCAGTGAAAAATAGGGGGATCAGAAGACAGCCAAAATTCACGTCAGTTTGGGGGAAGGTCGGACATGGAGTGCAGCGTTCAATCTAGGCATCACTAGGAGGAAGATCCCCCCCAGAAAATGCTTCCCCTTCATATAAATTTGGACAAAATGGTATATATATGCCTAATAGTTTTTAGGAAAATGTATACACTTTATACACTTTGAGTTTTTAGTTAGGCTTCTATCTGCATTTTTGAATTAGGCCTACATGAACTGCTATAATCGTAATCGTAATCTCGAAACTTCTACAGCGCCCACAAAAGCCAAGTCGCGGGAACCAGCTTATTCACAGGCGCTCAATCAAAACAAAATCGATAGGCAGCAGGTCAAGTCCGGAGAGTCAGGCAGGCAGATAGATGGACGGCTAAGGTGGGTGATGTTTAGAGTTGAAGTGGCGGGGGATGTCAGGAGAAGAGGAAGAATCAGGATAGGATTTTTGAAAGAGCAATGTTTTCAGTTTTGAGTGAAAGACCTGTGGGGAGATAGCGAGAGGTGGAGTTTTGGTGAGTTCGTATGATGGGTCGGAAGTTTGCCGAAGTGCTGGCGGAAGTTTGTTCCAGAGAGGTGGAACGGCAATGGCTATGGAGCGGTTTGCGAATTTCAGTGATGAAGTGATGGGAGGGCGAAGCAGTGTAATGGAGGACGAGGAGCGTGTTGAACGAGGTGGCTGGATGGTGAACAACTGACGAAGGTAGAACGGCTGGGATGATTGAAGTGTATTGTAAGTGAGTGAGAGGACTTTGTATTCGATGCGTTCAGGTATTTTGAGCCAGTGAAGTGATTTCAGGACAGGAGTGATGTGGTGACGTTTGGGGGTTTTCGTCACTGCACGGGCGAGGGCATTCTGGATAGCTTGGAGGCGGTTAATTTGGGTTATATCAATGTTTAGGAAGAGAGAGTTGCAGTAATCAAGTTTCGCATGAACTGTGGATGTGGCTATTGTGGATGCAGTTTTAAAGTCAAGCATAGGTCGGATTCTGCGGAGATCTCGTATGTGCATGAAACAAGTGCGGGAAAGTTGGGTTATGTGGTCGGAGAAGCTAAGATGCTGGTCAAAGATTACACCTAGGTTTCGGACAGGAGAATTTGCGGAGAAAGTGTGGTTGGAAGAAGAGTCATTGTTGAAGGAAATAGAGGGATCAGGAATTTTCTTGAGTTGCTCTCTGAGGCCAATTAGTATAAATTCTGTCTTGGAGGGGTTAAGGCAGAGGAGATTTGAGGTCATCCAAGAGGTGATTTGGGTGACCACAGAGAGAAGATTATTTATGGAGTCAGAGAAGCTGCTTGGAGAGAAAGAGATGAATAGTTGGGTGTCGTCAGCATATAGGCCTAACAGCTATAACACTGGTCAACAGTGATTTTGTTTCCTGAACAATTTCAGGTGTTTCTTATGCAGTTTCTGCTGCTGATCACGAAAATGACCTTGAAATTGTCCCAGCACGTAACGTTTTTGAGAAATCTTCAATTTTTATATTTATTTCCATTTTTCAGATATATCGTTATAATAAGCTGCGTGTAACTGAGGTATGTCCAGGCATGCACTTAGGGCAGTTTACATATATGTTTGTCTTGCATAATAAAATATAAACTTGGATCTGCATATGCATTAATGCTGGTTAGAATCTTCCTGCAAAAGTTCTAAGCACTATTAGAGCCGCTTCTCTGCATAGGTCTACATGCATATACCACCGAGGAAGTTGGCATCAGTTTGTTTGTAGTTTGATGTCTTATTTCCAAAGTTTAGTTTTGTATACATGTATTCAAGATGCATAACAAGTTAGCCAGCTTATTTTCAGATAAGCTTTAAACCATAATAAATTAAATGACGGTTGTTGGCAGCAGAAATATTTCTCCAGCATTGCATGAAATGTGATACATGTGCATTTTGCTACAGTTGTGGAGAGTAGGCTATGCTATATGAGTAAGTCTCAGAAACACACAATGACTGCACTTGCCAATAAAGCTTTGAGCTGTACTTTGGTTGCAAGACTGGAGAGAAAGCCAAGGAATGGGTGCCTCCAATTTGCTGTGAAAGATGTGCTGCAGATCTTAGAGTTTGACTCCGGGGGGTCCTGCGAAAGCAATGCTGTTTGCCGTCACAATGGTCTGGCGAGAGCAGAAGATAATGACTGTGACGGGCTGCTCAGTTTGTCTCACTTATGTTTCTGGTTTCTTGGGCAAGAATAGGAAAATAAACTGAATGCCCAGATCTTCTTTCGACAATGATACCAGCGTTGTACAATGAAAGTCTTCAAATAGCAAAGCCACCAGAGAAATGGAGTTTAGACGACAAAGATGAAGATGCTGCTGCAGTGATCTAGCCAGGAACGAGTATATAGCTGCTGACAGTGATCCGGATTTTGAAGTAAGTAGGCCTATTATGTCTGGCGCGCATCATCTCATTCACATAGTCGGAATTGAACGACCCTTTAGAGACTTAGGTTTGTCAAAAGCAAAAGCAGAACAACTGGATTCAAGACTAGAATTTGCTGTCACCAAGTATTGGACAGAAATCGGTCCAACAAATATTTCTGCCTTCTTTTCACTTAAAGCTGGGACTGATACATTTTTTAAAAAGCCATGCACTAGGATGCTGAAGACTTTCTGCACAAGGATGCTGAAGATTTTCTTTATTTTCAACAGAAATTCATAAAAATGAGTGATGCCAAGATCAAGGAAGGCATTTTTGTGGGTCCACAGATCAGACACATCATCAATGACAAGCAGTTTGAACATCTGTGGAAGGGAGCAGAGACAATCATCTGGAAGCACTGAAGGATGTTGTGGAGAATTTTCTTGGTAACTATAGAACTCCAAATTACAATAAACTTGGTAACAAAATCTTACAGCATACTGGCATGAAATGCAACATGTCAATTAAGATTCACATCTCGCATTTCCACTTGAACTTCTTTCCAAGTTCCTCACAAATCTAGCGATGAACACTAGGAAATTGCCACAGTGGAAAAACGGTATAAGGGAAACTGGAATCCAGCAGTGTTGTCTGACAATTGTTTGACACTGCAGCGAGATGTGCAGACAAATAATACAAACGAAAATCAGCATCAAAGCATTTAAGATCTATGGAACTTTAGCAGCATCTTGTATACATTGTACATGTGCAACTGAACAGGGAATAACTATGAAAAACTTTTAATTTCATGTTTCTCAATATTTTTAAGTGATAAAGTCATCATCAGCACCCAATATTATGAGGAAGAACTGTTACAAAGATTTTTCCAATGAAATTAAATTATAGTATATTGAAAATATATGCGATAAACAAGAATTTTAGTTAAAATCTTGCATGCCCGTTTTCTCAAAAACCTTACGTGATACAAACATTCTGAGAACACCACCGTGTTCAGCACGTCAAGTTCTATAGAAAACAGTCAAAGGTTTTTTGGAAACAAAAAAAAGTTAAAATTTGTTGACCAGTGTAATATACCGCAAAAAAATTTCCTATTACATGATTATAATTATGTCTTTACTATTTTAATAAATAATACTGCACAATCATATCATAATTTTAAAAAATAATGTTAATACAAATAGTATAATTTGTCAAATACTATTTTGCACAACTAAATGGCTTCTTTCCAATGTTATCTTTCAAAATTCAGACAGTCAAATTTGGTCTTTGAACACTTAGTAAATAACATCATTATTACGTGGGCTTACAATGTATACGACCTACATTGTATTTTATTGTATTGCATTGTGCTCTAAAAATTTATGTAACGCCTCTCGAGTGCACACTGATCCGAGGCGCAAAACATATGGCTGCCCAATTTTCAATAGTTATGTTGGAATCCTCGCCCCTAAGTATGTATGTTTAGACACCAAGATGACGATTCGAAGTGTACTGGAAGCTGAGAAATTGAAAAATCCGTATTTTTGTCGCCATTTTGGAAAATGGCCGCCATTTAATCCATGGGGAACACTTTCAATAGTTCTGTTGTAATCCATGCCCCTAACTATGTATGTTTCGACCCCAAGATGACGATTCTAAGTGTACTGGAAGCTGAGAAATTGAAAAATCCGTATTTTGGTCGCCATTTTGGAAAATGACCGCCATTGAAGACATGGGAAACATTTTCAATAGTTTTGTTGGAATACTCGCCCCTAACTATGTATGTTTCGACCCCAAGATGACGATTCTAAGACTCTAAGTGTACTGGAAGCTGAGAAATTAAAAAATCTGTATTTTTTTCGCCATTTTGGAATATGGCCGCCATTGAAGCCATGGGAAACATTTTCAATGGCTTTGTTGTAATCCAAGCCCATAACTATGTATGTTTAGACACCAAGATGACGATTCTACGTCTACTGGAAGCTGAGAAATTGAAAAATCCGTATTTTGGTCGCCATTTTGGAAACTGGCCGCCATTGAAGCCATGGGGAACATTTTCATCAGTTCTGTTGGAATCCTCTACCTAGCTATGTATGATTAGACACCAAGATGACGATTCTAAGTGTACTGGAAGCC
Organism: Lumbricus terrestris; assembly: GCA_949752735.1. Classification (NCBI taxonomy): domain Eukaryota; kingdom Metazoa; phylum Annelida; class Clitellata; order Crassiclitellata; family Lumbricidae; genus Lumbricus; species Lumbricus terrestris. The sequence goes on from OX457036.1 coordinate 62,434,980, forward strand.
GAGAAATAGAAAAATCCGTATTTTGGTCGCCATTTTGGAAAATGACCGCCATTGAAGCCATGGCGAACATTCTCAATGGCTTTGTTGTAATCCAAGCCCCTAACTATGTATGATTAGACACCAAGATGACGATTCTAAGTGTACTGGAAGCTGAGAAATTGAAAAATCTTTATTTTGGTCGCCATTTTGGAAACTGGCCGCCATTGAAGCCATGGGGAGCATTTTCAATGGCTCTGTTGTAATCCGTGATCCTAACTATGTATGTTTAGACACCAAGATGACGATTCTAAGTGCACTGAAAGCTGAGAAATTGAAAAATACGTATTTTGGTCGCCATTTTGGAAACTGGCCGCCATTGAAGCCATGGGGAACATTTTCAATAGTTCTGTTGGAATTCTCTCCCCTAACTATGTATGATTAGACACCAAGATGACGATTCTAAGTGTACTGGAAGCCGAGAAATTGAAAAATCCGTATTTTGATCGCCATTTTGGAAACTGGCCGCCATTGAAGCCATGGGGAACATTTTCAATGGTTCTGTTGGAATCCTCTCCCCTAACTATGTATGATTAGACACCAAGATGACGATTCCAAGTGTACTGGAAGCCGAGAAATTGAAAAATTCGTATTTTGATCGCCATTTTGGAAACTGGCCGCCATTGAAGCCATGGGGAACATTTTCAATGGTTCTGTTGGAATCCTCTCCTCTAACTATGTATGTTTAGACACCAAGATGACGAATCTATGTGCACTGGAGGCTGAGAAATTGAAAACTTCGTATTTCGGTCGCCATTTTGGAAAATGGCCGCTATTGAAGCCATGGGGAACATTTTCAATGGCTCTGTTGTAATCCAAGCCCCTAACTATGTATGTTTAGACACCAAGATGACGATTCTAAGTGTACTGGAAGCTGAGAAATTGAAAAATCCGTATTTTGGTCGCCATTTTGGAAACTGGCCGCCATTGAAGCCATGGGGAACATTTTCAATGGCTCTGTTGTAATTCGTGATCCTAACTATGTATGTTTAGACACCAAGATGACGATTCTAAGTGCACTGAAAGCTGAGAAATTGAAAAATACGAATTTTGGTCGCCATTTTGGAAACTGGCCGCCATTGAAGCCATGGGGAACATTTTCAATAGTTCTGTTGGAATCCTCTCCCCTAACTATGTATGATTAGACACCAAGATGACGATTCTAAGTGTACTGGAAGCCGAGAAATTGAAAAATCCGTATTTTGGTCGCCATTTTGGAAACTGGCCGCCATTGAAGCCATGGGGAACATTTTCAATAGTTCTGTTGGAATCCTGTCCCCTAACTATGTATGATTAGACACCAAGATGACGATTCTAAGTGTACTGGAAACTGAAAAATAGAAAAATCCGTATTTTGGTCGCCATTTTGGAAAATGGCCGCCATTGAAGCCATGGGGGACATTTTCAATGGCTTTGTTGTAATCCAAGCCCATAACTATGTATGTTTAGACACCAAGATGACGATTCTAAGTCTACTGGAAGCTGAGAAATTGAAAAATCCGTATTTTGGTCGCCATTTTGGAAACTGGCCGCCATTGAAGCCATGGGGAACATTTTCAATGGCTTTGTTGTAATCCAAGCCCATAACTATGTATGTTTAGACACCAAGATGACGATTCTAAGTCTACTGGAAGCTGAGAAATTGAAAAATCCGTATTTTGGTCGCCATTTTGGAAACTGGCCGCCATTGAAGCCATGGGGAACATTTTCAATAGTTCTGTTGGAATCCTCTACCTAGCTATGTATGATTAGACACCAAGATGACGATTCTAAGTGTACTGGAAGCCGAGAAATAGAAAAATCCGTATTTTGGTCGCCATTTTGGAAAATGACCGCCATTGAAGCCATGGCGAACATTCTCAATGGCTTTGTTGTAATCCAAGCCCCTAACTATGTATGATTAGACACCAAGATGACGACTCTAAGTGTACTGGAGGCTGAGAAATTGAAAACTTCGTATTTTGGTCGCCATTTTGGAAACTGGCCGCCATTGAAGCCATGGGGAACATTTTCAATAGTTCTGTTGTAATCCAAGCCCCTAACTATGTATGATTAGACACCAAGATGACGATTCTAAGTGTACTGGAAGCTGAGAAATTGAAAAATCTTTATTTTGGTCGCCATTTTGGAAACTGGCCGCCATTGAAGCCATGGGGAACATTTTCAATGGCTCTGTTGTAATCCGTGATCCTAACTATGTATGTTTAGACACCAAGATGACGATTCTAAGTGCACTGAAAGCTGAGAAATTGAAAAATACGTATTTTGGTCGCCATTTTGGAAACTGGCCGCCATTGAAGCCATGGGGAACATTTTCAATGGTTCTGTTGGAATCCTCTCCCCTAACTATGTATGATTAGACACCAAGATGACGATTCCAAGTGTACTGGAAGCCGAGAAATTGAAAAATCCGTATTTTGATCGCCATTTTGGAAACTGGCCGCCATTGAAGCCATGGGGAACATTTTCAATGGTTCTGTTGGAATCCTCTCCCCTAACTATGTATGTTTAGACACCAAGATGACGAATCTATGTGCACTGGAGGCTGAGAAATTGAAAACTTCGTATTTCGGTCGCCATTTTGGAAAATGGCCGCTATTGAAGCCATGGGGAACATTTTCAATGGCTCTGTTGTAATCCAAGCCCCTAACTATGTATGTTCAGACACCAAGATGACGATTCTAAGTGTACTGGAAGCTGAGAAATTGAAAAATCCGTATTTTGGTCGCCATTTTGGAAACTGGCCGCCATTGAAGCCATGGGGAACATTTTCAATGGCTCTGTTGTAATTCGTGATCCTAACTATGTATGTTTAGACACCAAGATGACGATTCTAAGTGCACTGAAAGCTGAGAAATTGAAAAATACGTATTTTGGTCGCCATTTTGGAAACTGGCCGCCATTGAAGCCATGGGGAACATTTTCAATAGTTCTGTTGGAATCCTCTCCCCTAACTATGTATGATTAGACACCAAGATGACGATTCTAAGTGTACTGGAAGCCGAGAAATTGAAAAATCCGTATTTTGGTCGCCATTTTGGAAACTGGCCGCCATTGAAGCCATGGGGAACATTTTCAATAGTTCTGTTGGAATCCTGTCCCCTAACTATGTATGTTTAGGCACCAAGATGACGATTCTAAGTGTACTGGAAACTGAAAAATAGAAAAATCCGTATTTTGGTCGCCATTTTGGAAAATGGCCGCCATTGAAGACATGGGGGACATTTTCAATGGCTCTGTTGTAATCCATGCCCCTAACTATGTATGTTTAGACACCAAGATGACGATTCTAAGTGTACTGGAAGCTGAGAAATTGAAAAATCCGTATTTTGGTCGCCATTTTGGAAACTGGCCGCCATTGAAGCCATGGGGGTAAAATCTGCCATGGCCGTATAGCCAAATCTTTTTCTTATGACATTTTCGTAGTATATACCAAATTTCATGCTTGTTTCACAAAGTGAACAATTTTTCACCAGGCCGCTCTACTAGTTTCTGTTGTCTGATGTTGGCATGTAAGCTAGTTTGGTAAGTTTTTGACAAACGTTTACATGATTGATTCCACAACCATAACACCTAGACTTATACTGGTGGTCCGCATTGTCCAGTGCACTTTGAGCGCAGACTGGCCGATTTGACCTCTGCTAGGGTCATAGCCAACCCTTTCTGTAATGACTCATTCATCTGGCATCTTCTATGAAAGCGTAGACAGGATAACTGCACACTTAAGCTCCCACAGGCAAGCCCTGCGGGGACAGTGTGTGGCACTTCTTTTTCGGCGTACTTTTACAAAACCCGTAAAATGTCAAATTGTACCCACATGGAATTTGTGCGGGTACAAGACACTAACAGATAGCCAACTTACAAGGCATTGATGGAAGGCTACATAATGAATATATTAGTGCATATTTCCAACCAGATGGCCGGATTTCACGAAAATGTTCATCAGGGCAGAGTGTGTGGATTGTGTGTGCACACAGTTCACCCACTATACACACACCTTATGGGGACATGACCCCAGAAGGAAACCTCAATTGGACACTGGATATGCACAAATCAGAGGTTTGCTGATGAATTCCATCTGGGGTCTTGAAAAATGTACCCACAAGACATTGCGTACCCAGAAGGTAGGTTTTGAACTCATGAAAGGCAGCGTAAGGTAGTGAATACAAGAGCACACACACACACACACACACACACACACACACACACACACACACTGTCATGCTGTATCCCTGCATCTGTATGACAAGGGTTTGTTTTTTGTCCTTTCGTAATAAAGCTCGGTTTTATATCTAGAGTGTGTACACTGTACAGCCCCATATCATATTCTCCTGCCTGTCTTTCTTTCTAACTTTTCTCAGTCTCCTTGTCTTTCTGCCTTTCAAAAACGCCTACTCTGTGAAGATTGAGGTATATTAAACGAGCACAGCAAGTGTCTAACGGGTTGTGTCCTTCGACTCTTGCTACGGCGCCATCTTAGTCATCTTTTGTCTTTATCATCTGCCATGCACGACGCTGGCTGCGGCTTGGCTTAGCGTGTGTGATTCGTAAATGATAAATTTTCGTATTGAAGGCCTTTATATGAGCGAAGCCTCTAATCTGCTCCCGTTTTTGTCTAAAAAACATTAAGCCTCTTCATTTCTGGCGCATATGGAGGATTGGTCTCTGAAACAACCATCGGTAGACTCCACTGTTTACGGAGCTGAACGGCACAGCTAAGACAATTTGAACAACTAATTTCCATGCGTGTTTGTTTCGTATTTGTAATACTGAGTATCAATGTTTCAATAACTCTTTAGGACCACAGGGTCCAAACGGCCCGTCTGGACCAATCGGAGACCCTGGCGCCACAGGCCTATCGGGACCCTTAGGGCCTCTTGGACAGCCAGGCCCATCAGGGCCCCGTGGAGCAAACGGTGCCCTGGGAGCCACTGGATCCACAGGTGGTACTGGTCCTCGGGGCCAGCCAGGTCCATCAGGAGAAAGAGGATCATCCGGACCACCAGGTACTGCTGGTAGCAATGGACCTGCTGGAAACCCCGGAGCACGAGGTTCTCCCGGAGTATCGGGTGATACGGGCAGCACTGGGCTTACAGGTCAAGCTGGTGACCTCGGTGCTGCGGGAGTGCCTGGTCAGCCAGGACAAACGGGAGACAAGGGACCATTTGGTGGCATCGGGTCGAGTGGACTACCTGGACCAGCTGGGCCACAAGGAGACAGAGGCGCCAGTGGTCAAGCAGGGCCGCCTGGACCTTCAGGTCAACCAGGATCTCCAGGACCAGCGGGTCAAATCGGATCACTTGGTCCTCCTGGGGCTATAGGTTCTGTAGGATCGAAGGGACTGCAAGGACAAAGCGGTACTCCTGGAGCGACAGGTTCGAGTGGACCTAATGGACCCCCGGGCCCAATTGGACCTTTAGGACCATCAGGAGACAGAGGCGGGCCCGGGTCGCCTGGTTCCACTGGATCATCTGGTAATCAAGGACCTAGAGGCGAGTTAGGTCCACAGGGCAGCAAAGGACAGTCCGGACAGTCAGGACCTGTTGGCCCACCGGGTTCCGCGGGAGAAAATGGCGACGGTGGGCAGATCGGGCAACCCGGTGGTCCTGGTGCCACGGGGTCTACAGGTTCTTCCGGATTCCCTGGTCCAACAGGATTAAGTGGAAATCCCGGTCAACCTGGACCTTCAGGTGACCAAGGCCAGTCTGGTTATCCAGGCCAGCCTGGAGAAAGAGGTCCCTTAGGTCCGCCAGGAGCAACAGGTTCTCTTGGACCCCTTGGACCACTTGGTCCACCCGGACCACTTGGCCCAAGAGGCGAACCAGGGTCATCCGGACCTGCCGGTGACAAAGGACCATCAGGACCTAGTGGATTTGCAGGACCTGTTGGACCAGCTGGTCAACCAGGATCAGTTGGACAGCTCGGACCACCAGGAAATGCAGGGCCACAGGTACTCTAAATCTGACAGAATCTCATATTTGAGGCTGACGTAATCTGAATGACATCAACTGCTATTCAATCGAATGAAATTCAATCGAATGAAATTCAATCGAATGAAATTCAATCGAATGAAATTCAATCGAATGAAATTCAATCGAATGAAATTCAATCGAATGAAATTCAAGCGAATGAAATTCAAGCGTATTCCACGATTAGGCTATTATGAGCAAATAATTCTAATTTGCATTAATCTGTCAATGTCATTCATTGAATAAAGTACTAGGCTGATTAAATTGTTTTGGCAAGTTTATTGTACAATTTATCTTGGCGTGAGACTGGTGAGTCGTTGTGTTGTTGACTTGCTTGTGATTGGCTGGCAAGCTTCCGTGGTAATGCGGAATTTCTGCTTCACTTTATAAGTATAGTTGTTGAGTAGATGATGGATGAGTGAATCACGTGTTTGCGATTGTAGGGCGAGTATAGCTGACGCGCAGTAATCTTAATAATTATGCCAGAGATTCCGACAGAGAATTATCGTTAAAAAGATTAAGAAATTTCGTGCTGTAAATTAATCATAATATCAGTAAAAAAAATAATTCATTAATGAATTCAGGGTCCCGATGGAGTGCAAGGAGCGTCTGGAATACAAGGATTCCCTGGCGTCGGTGGTCCATTTGGTTCCCCCGGTGCTCCTGGCTTCCAGGGACTACAGGGCTCCACTGGATTCCCGGGAGCCACAGGCCAGCCAGGACCTCTAGGACCAGCTGGCCCACGTGGAGGTTCTGGCCAGGCTGGATCACCAGGAGATATCGGCAGTCCCGGACAACCCGGGCCTCCCGGCTTCCGAGGACCATTGGGGGCTACAGGAGCCACAGGGTCTGATGGATCGACTGGATATACTGGACCTATGGGCAACACCGGATGGACTGGATCGTCGGGACCTGCTGGAGATGACGGTCCTGTGGGACCAAGTGGACCGAGTGGACCGCAAGGGTTCAAGGGACCGCAGGGTCCGCCAGGTTCTACGGGATTCACTGGTCGCACGGGTCCGCAAGGTTCGTATCTGAAGCGAGAGATAATGGTCTCTTGAATTTTAGATAATCTCAGTCTACTGCTGATCAACTTCTAGATATTATTACATGCAACAATTATAATATTATATGCAATAATGTCGTCGTTTTATATTTTAAGGTTCTTATAAACTGCGAAAAACAGATCGAAGATGTTATTTAAGTGTTATCAAGTTTTATTTAAGGTTTTTCCAATTTTAATAATAAATAAATATTATGTATATGTATGTGCCAAAAATGTTTGTATGTTTCTACATGTGCATGTTTATTCATACTAAAGTGTGCATGAGTTATATATGCATACATGCATGTATGCATGCAATGCCATGTATGTATGCATGCATGTATGTATGCATGGACGCATGCATGCATGTATGTATGTATGCATGCATGTATGTATGTATGCATGCATGTATATATGTATGCATGCATGCATTTATGTATGTATGCATGCATGCATGTACATGTATATGCATGCATGTATTCAAAGTTCATACAGTGCCTTGCTGTTGTTTACAATAATAATAATATTAGCTATAACAAGTTGATAATGACAATAATAATGACTATTGTTCTTAATTACAACTTGAGTCCCTGATGGATCTTGTTTGCCTTGTAGCAAATAATAATTGCTATAAATCATAGTCAAGTTGAATTAACAATTTTGAGTAGGTTATACTTAATGTGGATACTTTCGAGAGAGCTGTACATACATATATGCACGTATGCAAATACTGAAATTGTGAGATACTGGATGTTCCGGTTGTAGGAAGAGATGGATACACTGGAGCCACAGGTGTAAGTGGAGGCAATGGAGGAACCGGAGCCACTGGAGCAACCGGAGTAGCAGGGCAATTCGGACCAATCGGTCTGCTAGGACCTTCCGGATCATCCGGTGATATAGGACCTGCAGGTATTCATCCGATATTGTCGTCGTTGTCATCGTCGTCATTGTTATCATCATCATCATCATCATCATCATCATCATCATCATCATCATCATCATCATCATCATCATCATCATCATCATCATCATCATCATCATCATCATCATCATGCGTCTTGCGGATCTACGCATGAGTGCATAATTATATCTGTAGCTATTTCCGTGGAACATTTTTCCCAACTGCACATCCCCAAACGGCACTGTGCACGTAATCAAGATCTCCAAACTTCTAAAGCACCACTCAGAAGCCAAGCGCAGCTTATTCACTTTCATCATCATCAGGAACCATGGGCTCAGCGCCCGTAGGTGTCCACTGCCATCTTCATCAAGCTCCTCCATCGACCTCTGTCCATCGCCGCGTGACTCAGCTCTTGGAGTGATGCTCTCCCCCACTTGGTGATGTCGTCCAGCCACTCCCTATGCGGTCTCCCTCTTCGATTTGTCCCCTCCATCCTGCCGAACATCAGCGTTTTTATTTTCCTATCGTCCTTCATTCTGCAGATGTGCCCAAAAAGCCTCAGCTTTCTTCCGATCAGCTTCTGCATGATGTTCTCCTTTTGGCGTATTCGTTTGTAAAGCTCTACGTTCGTTACTTTCTGTGTCCAGTCTATTCACAGAATCTTTCGGTAGCACTTTCCTTCAAAAGTTAATAGCCTTTGTTCTATCTCCTTCGTTATTGTCCAAGACTCGCATCCATATAGTACTACACTGAAGATGCATGTCTGTAGCACTTTTTTCTTTGTTTCCATTTTTATCGATTTACTTTTCCAGATCTTGTCCATGGCCTTTAGCGCTGCTATAGATTTTGCTATTCTTGTCCATACTTCCTTTCTGTTGTCCAGGTCATACGTCATGTTACTCCCGAGGTATGTGAACTTTTCCACATTTTCCAGCTGGTTTCCGTCAATGGCTAGCATCTTGCTATAGTCTTTTTCTCCGAATACTAGAATTTTTGTTTTTTCAAAATTCATAGTCAGCCCATATCTTTTTCCTTCTTCGTTTAGTGCTTGCACTGTTGTTTCTAGCCGTTCCTCGTCTCTTTCGATCAAGTCGATATCATCTGCGAAACATAGGTTGTTGATGTTTGTGCCGCTTATTACTACCCCATCTTCTTTGTCTCTTATCTTGTCCAAGACTCTTTCCAACAGAATGATGAAGGAGCTTAGGGATATTGGGTCTCCTTGTCTCGTGCCTCTACTTGTTTTGAACCAGTGTCCCTTTTCGCTCCCTATCCGTACTGCTGCTGTTGCGTTTCCGTTTAATTCACTATAGTGTGCTGAAATAAGATAAGATTTCAATCCGATTTCTACCACTGGAGGTCTCACGGGGGAACCAACTTGCTTCTAAAAGTAGCGCCGCAGTGATGTAATCCATTACAATTTTAGCAGTGGTAGCAATAGCAGTAGTAATAGTAGTAGTAGTGGTGTAGGCTTATTCTTGGATTTCTCATGAATAGGACTACACGTTTCATTGCTTCCGATAATTTTCTCATCCACTAGAAATCATTTGTAGCTCGAACAGAAATAATAATTTTTTGCTCCTATTATAGGTTCGCCTGGACCAGCAGGACCAGCTGGGAACCTGGGATACACAGGAAACACCGGTTGGACAGGTCGACAAGGATCCCTTGGCTTCACTGGCCCAACTGGCCGATCAGGAGCCACCGGTTACACTGGAGGACTCGGAGTTGTAGGGAACACGGGACCAGCCGGAGACAGCGGTGGATCGGCGCTCGGTAAGTCTATGCGTTAATCTATCTTCTTAATTCAATTTCATGCGTCAGCTGTGCTTTCCCGCTACACACATGCACAATTTCACATGATACTCAGTGGTTAAAGTGGATTGGGTGAGCAGTGGGAACGCTGATTGAGTGAGCAGTGGGAACGCTGATTGTGTGAACAGTGGGAACGCTGATTGAGTGAGCAGTGGGAACGCTGAATGTGAGCAGTGGGGACGCCGCAGAAGAGTTTTATTCGAACGCATAATATTATGTTTCCAACGTTCGATCCATGGTGAACCGTGGGAACGCAAGCAAAGAATTTCGAGAGCAGTTGGGACACCGTTTCCATGCGTTCCCACCCACTTCAAACCCTGTAGACTGGTACATACTACATTTCTTTCAGGATTGCTTACATTGTCGTGTTTGTGCTTCAGTGAAAATCGTTGATCATGCTGGTCATAAAATGATACACGAACGAACCAGAAGAGAAATGTCAATAAATAAGAAATTGAAATGTTCAGTTGTGTCTGTTGTTAAATGGTGCACTTTATAAGGTGCAGAGCGATGAGGTTGACAACAGAGATTGACAATAGAGAGACAGACAGGCAGACAGACAGACAGACAAAGAGAGACAGATAGACGGAGATCATCGTCAACGTATACGAGTAATAGCCAATAGAGCAGCGGTTCTCAACCTTTTTAGTGCGGCGACCCCTTGGTAACATTTTGAAAGTTGTGGCGACCCCCAACGACAAGATTAATTGAGTTGACCCCACCCATGGTCACTGCATTTTTTACCATTGTCCATTGTCATGCATTTTCAATTCATAATTCGAAAACTGCTTTTTCAATCATTGTTTGAGGTTCCTGGTTCTTGCGATTCTGAAAGCTAGACTTACTTATTCGGCAGTTGAATTTCATGTCTTATCGTTTTGTAAAATTTCAATAGCCTAGCTGTCACATGCTGCTGTTTGGAACTCCCCATGTGTGCCTTCTTAGCGTCATCAGCTTTGTTCTAAGAAATGCTGGTCATGCTTTTCTGCATAGTTAGGTTGTTTATCATCTGAATGGATTTTATCGAATCGGCCGACAAAATGTCGGTACAAATAAGACATTGTAGCTTCTCTATCTAACTGCAACTATTAAAACAATAGGCTACTCTAAAAATTGGTCAATAAATAGTTATTTCTTGACACTTATTTCGCCCAGCTGATTTTATTTTGGAGGCTATCGATTTCATAAACTTCAATTGTGTCCTTAATAAATGCACCTAGCATGGGGAGGGACTTGGGGAGAAATGTGTTTCTCCCCATTTTCGATTTTTCGAATTTCCACGCTTCAATGGTAGCATTTCAGGCTGTCATTTTAACGAAATTGCTCATTATTTCAGCTCTGATAGTGTGGTTTAATACTTCCAGGGTATCGCCTCCCATTATTTAGGCTAATTTTTTTAAAAATTCATACACTGCAATGGTCGTCATCCCAAGAAACATTTCCCATAATTTCAATGCAGAAAGACATGGCTTAAGACTTCAATAAGTCACCTCCCCCTTGCTTTTGTTTTACTTGCACACTAGTGGTAGCACTTTAAGCTGTCATCTTAACGAAATTACTCATGATTTCAATGCTCATAGACGTGGTTTAAGACTTAAACAAAATATTCCCTCCCCATTCAATTGTTCAATTTTTTTACCTTACACACAGTAATGATAGAAAAAAGCAACTGACATATGAATAAAATTGCTCATTATAAATTTCTACATTTTATGAAATATTTCTGAAACATTGGGATATAGTCAGCTCGGCCACATCACAAATCTTGAGGAACGTCCTCTGTCCCTCAAAGTCTCCGTCCGTGTAGGCCCATAGGCTTCACTAGCAGAGAGCATAGATCCTTTGAGTAAACCGAGTACCGGGTATTGCTAAATTTTTTGGGAAGAATGGTTAAAAAGTGGAATTTAAATTTTAAAACAAAAAATTAAATTAGCTGCCGCGTTCCAACGAATAAATCATGACAAAAGTATAAATACAAATTTATTCTGTATTTTAAGTTGCTATAGTGTAGCAGTGAAATTGCCAGTGCATGAACATTTGTGCATCTGTTGAAAATTTCTGAAGGCCCCAGGCGACCCCTGGCAAATCGTCAGGCGACCCCCGTGGGGGTCGCGACCCACAGGTTGAGAACCGCTGCAATAGAGTAAAGAGGATTAATAATAATGACGAATATTTTTTTAAATTAATTCCAGGCCTGCAAAGCTCCATCGAAGACATGGGTCTGTACGAAAAGATGCAAGAAAACGACATGGAGCTGGACACGCTATCGAACGGAATCAAGATCCTGCTGTACTCAATGATTGGCTGGCTGGGACTCATAACAATCGCCTCAGTCGTCGTCTTCGTCATCGTCAACATCAGACTGAACCAAGCGAATCGTGCGCTAGATGAATTAGAGGTCGGGTCCGAGTCGACGGTCACCTCGAAACGATCAAGGGTCGTAGACATCTTCAATCGCACGGAACCACCGACCTTCTACAGCTCCGACCGAGAACCAACGTCAACGCAGGACGCTGAGGTCATCAAGGTGAGGGCGACTGACGACGAGTGTGAATGTGTCAACGGTGGTCCAACGCATCATTCAGAACCAACGCCCGAGACCAGCAGCGGCGGCAGCAGCAGCAGCAGCAGCAGCGGCGGCGGCAGCGGTGATTGTTAGTCCGTCGACGACAATAGATGTAGGAGTCGTGCGGAGGACTGAACTGCTTGACTGGACGGACACTCGACAGTGAGTTGCAATTGAAAGCGGCAACTTTTGTAGAAAACGGTTCTCTTCTCTCTCTATCTCTCTATCTCTCTGTGTCTAACAAGTCGTTTACTTCAGCGGATCATGGATTCGATCGCGAATAACAGGAACCATCATCGGAATTGCAGCAACCAACGTAAGTGTGGAGATGGATGAGTCGAGTTAGCGTTGCGTGATTGATGCTGAAGAAAGATTGGTTTTGCTGTAACCTGATAATTACATGTATTTGTCGCCTCCAACTTTGTTGCCACGGGCTGTAAAAATGACTTGAAGTAGGACGAATTTAGACTTTAATATAACTGCATTCACGTAATATTATATTTTTATGCAATGGTTGTTGTATTGATGTCTGGTGCAATTTGCCTGCATTTGAAAAACATTCGCTGCCGAATTTTGTAACTTTTCACAATCATTTGCTTCGCTGTCGAGACACAATGCGTTTGCAAAGAATCGCTAATCTCTGCGCTATAACGTTCAATATCTTGACACACTAGGCAATGCATGCATTCTTCTTAGAAATCTTAACCAGTAAATTTGGCAATACTAGGATGGACTAATTAATTGATTATCCATGAGTATTCATACGTGAAAGTAACTTATTGTGCCTTAGGGTAGATGGTATTTTGTCCGTGCTTAAGCTCTTTGCCATTAGTGTTTATGAAATTTTTGTTCCAATTTGGCTTCTTTCGTGAAATTAAGAATTTATTCGATTTTTAATTTGAATGGTGTTATGGAAAATATCACGAGAATCATCTTAAATTTTCACCAATCATCATCCGATCATGGTATATACAACGTTAAACTGTTTAAGATCAGCTAACTAAGACTTACCTTTTTTCGATGAGGTGACTTGATTGTCTTTCTCTTGCCGTACCTAAAAGGCTAAAACTAGAACTGCTGTAACATTGAACGGATTTTTCGGTTGCTAGACATTGGAACTTTCTGTAATAATTGTGCGTTCTGCTCAGGTGCATGATTTCGTCATTTCATTATATACTTAATATTTATCTTAAATAAATTTTGCTTGTCCGCTCTGCTTATTGTTCTCCGTCTTGGCGAACTGATCTTCTAGATATTGACCAGGTTATGGCTTTGGTTTAGTGCATCATCGGTTGAAATTGCTGCACATAGGCTGCTGCCTTTGCTCGTATAGTTACCCAAACATTCTTGAGGCATATCAATGAGTTATGTGAATATTAGGTTTAGTATTTTGCTTCATGTAACCTGCACGATCGAGAGAGAAGGCTAGATTTTCCTAATAACATGCAGAATAACCGGTTTCTTAGGAGCCACGATTTAACATTTAGGTAAAAGAGAAGAGGCGACAGATCGAGAGGTCGTTTTAGATCAATCATAATTTCACTCGCATCAACAATTATTATTATTTGCTCACGCAGTCTTTCAATGAATTTTGACGTTTTCAGTACTAACTGACTAGTTTCGAATAAACACCTGTATTTTATACGCGTCTGTAGTTTTTGTGTGTTTGTGTGTGTGTGTGTGCGCGCGTGTGCGCGCGTGTGCGTGTGTGTGTGTGTGTGTGTGTGTGTGTTTGTGTGTCTTGACGTCTTGGTTGCAATATAGACTATAACTTTTCCATTTGTGATAAACTCTAGGCCTACCTCTTAAATTAAATTTTATGCAACTGCAATTAAAGATAACGACAAACATTCTCGCATGGGGACGACCTACGGCGCGGGTCATGGATGGGAAGGAAAAGGGTTGCCAGAGTTTATTTGGGGGTACACTGGTCTGTGAGAGGAGAAAGGAAACACAATACGAAAAATTGACCTTTTAAAAAATCACATTTAGCTTGCTCGGTGCCAAAAATTTAACTGAATTAGCGCATCGATCACCATTTACCAATCCTCACTCTCAGATCTGCAACAATAATGGTCACGACAAGCATGAAATTGTCTGATCATAGGCCTAATTGGTTTTCGCTGTAAGACTATTCATTTTCACCTAATTATTATTCGTTTAACTTCGACATTTTTCGAAGAAATCCACGTTGTCGAACGTGTGATGTGGAAGATGAGAGAAAAGAGTCGCTATATATGTTTTAAAGTTTACTGTATAGTTAAATGATTTCACTGTTTTGGCAGCATAGACCCATAATCGCTACGAGTTAAGGAATTACATGCACGTTACGCTATATATTATAGTTACGATGGCGAATCCAGTCCCCATAAACCCGTGCAGAACCATCACACGAGTGGTCACAGGATACACTTATATAATGGTAAATAATTTTAAAACCATTTTTATATAGCTCATTTCCTAAGCGTCATCGTATAGGCTTAATTCTGGAATGTCTAAATTGCCGGTGAACGGTTACTGCATCCGAATAGGTGGCAGGATATAGGCCTGCTCCACGAAGCGGATTCCTGAAATTATTTTCTTTAAGCTATTGTTTCAAAACTCATAGACCTCTATATATTATAGGCCCATTCGCAATAGGCCTATGACACGTGCAGCTAGCAAATGTGAACATTATCCCAAGTCATGACGGCTATCAGACCCTTGTGATCACGAGCCTGAAATGACAGGAACATGAAAAGAACTCGAAATTAAAGAACGAGATATAAAATTGTTCCCATTGCAACAGGCAAAAATTTATGATCAGAAGACAACAACAGCATAAACGATACACACCATCATTAGTTCATTACTAACACGTAGGTCCTAAAGTAAAGCACCAATCTAACTAAATAGTGATATCTTGGCAACAAATTGACAAATATGTCACACTATCACCAGGTTTAGTTAGTCAATGCCTCTCCAGAAAATAATTGGTCATGAAAATTAAAACGTTTTTCGACGCTATCAACAAATTGCTACACGTAAGCCTAAGCCCTATTAAACAGTCGTCCTTTGTGACAGTATATTCAAGGACGATTCAAATTCGATTAAGTCAACAATACAAATAAAACTATGCAGCCCAATGTCAATAGTTCAATTAGATTTTAGTGTTTTCTTCTTCGCGCCTTTCTCATGTCTTAAGGTTCGTTTTTCGGAAAGTATAAAAGACAGAATTCGATTACGCAGAAAGTCATAATAAGATAGCGCAGCTCGGTGCTAAAGCCTTTACCTTCTCGCACAAGTCAGTCCCACTTTTACTCTCGATTTTCTACTTCATCGTAATCGCTCCCATTGGCCCCGTGGGATTTATATAGATGTCTGGGGCGAGCCTAATTATTGAGTCGCTAGCTCGTGTATCTTGCTTGGAAGGCGATGTTTGCGGCAGTCGTCGAATTAGAGGTCGTGAAGTCGACGATCAGTCTACTGGAGGTAGCACGGAAGGTCACGCTGCCCTCCTGAAACCAATGGCAATGCAGTGTAGACGCACATCATATGACACTTCTTAGAACTCTTAAGAAATCAGTTGCGACCTTAACAAATGACTTAGAAACTTATTATTATTAAGCAGCTCAATAATGCACAGCCAACCAACCAATCAATCAACCAATCAATCAATCAATCAATCAATCAATCAACCAATCAATCAACTTACGGCTGTGCAGTAGTTAACCATAGGCGCCGTCGTTGTTGCCCCATCGTAGATCGTAACGCGGCTGTTCGTGCAGTCGTCGGCCGGGCTTCCCCCTCTCGAAGCCTGCACGGAGACGGTGACCGACACGCGGCGCCTCGCCGGAACCGCGATCGACCATCGACAGGTGGCAGCGTAGGCGATGTTGCGCGGGTAGTCGGGACTTGTGAAGGCACCGGTCGGGTAAGTCAAGGCACCTCCGCAACCTAAATGAACAGCCAGGCGGTCAAATTGAGTTCAATATCTGGATGGCAAAGAGACTGAGAAGCAAATTGGACGACTTTAAGGGACGAACGGACAGAGAAGCACGTCGTCATAGACAAAGGGACACACATGCAGATGGATGGATGGATTTACGGATGGATGGATGGGTGAGTGAGTGAGTAAGTGAATGGATGGATGGATGGATGGATACACGGATGGATCAGCAATGGATAGACGGAAGGATTGACAAATTAATCGATGGATGGATGGATGGATGAAAGGGTATATATTGGTGAATGAATTGATGGATGCACGAACGGATATACGGAAGAATGAACTGATAGAGAGATGGACAGAGAGACAGACATACAGATAGACAGACAGAGAGACAGACAGACAGACGGAGAGACAGACAGACAGACAGACGGACAGACAGACAGACGGAGAGACAGACAGACGGAGAGACAGACAGACGGAGAGACAGACAGACAGAGAGACGAAGAGCCTCCGCAGGAGAAGAGCTGACCTTCCGCTGATGCTGTGTATGTGATTTCGAATCCTCGATGCGTCTGCGATGCGTCCGTAACAAAGACGAGCTTAGCATTGTTTTGACGCAGGAAGATTGGATGCGGAAGAACGCTGCCACACAGCTTAGCCACCGACGGAGAAGTCGACACAGAACCATTGAAGACCTGCGTAGAATCATTATTACATTACAACAGCCCTACAATGCCTACATGCAGCCAGTGCTGTGCGCTATGAAGTTAAGACAATTCATTGTAACTAGTTAATCTATGCGATGACTTTGGAGAGGTTTTAATCGCAATTTTATAGGCCTACAACTCCCTTATTTGTGAGATATTTGGCACAGAGTTTATAAGTAGGTCTACTTTGTATTTAAGCTTGAAATGCTATTTCCAGCCAATTATTTTATACTTGTATTTCTAATACTTTTGTAATAAAGTATTTATACTTGCATATATTTTGCGTGCATGGGGTCAACCACTATAAGGTTCTTCCACAACACTGGTTACAGTGGTCAGGATGAGGGCTGCCTACTAAACTTGTAAAGTAGAGCCTACAAAGATTCCTAAAACCATAGTTGCAAAAAACTTTTTCCCCGTTTTTTATTCTCTCCCAAAAAACGTCGTTTTTTCGTTTTTTATTTTTCCCATCGTTTTTTATCGTTTTTTATTTTTTCTTTAGCTTTAATTATTCATTTACTATCGGTTATTATTTTCTTTAATTTTAATTTTTGTCTGATATTCCTCATGTTTTCCGCCAACTCTCAAGGATTCAGCTAACTAAAGTCATTATTTCATCATTTAACATAATCATTTAAGAGATAGCCTGCGTGTAGTAGGTTCCTAATCAATGTTTTCAAGGTTAAAATGCGGTTTTAGATGACATTGTAGCAAAGTCAAATTATTTTCCGTTTCCGTTTTTTATCGTTTTTTTGTCTTTTTTTATTTTTTCGAAAAAACGACGTTTTTTCCGTTTTTTATTTCGTTTCCATCGTTTTTTACATCTATGCCTAAAACCATATCGGTTACCCAACTCACAGCAGCGTACACCTGTCGCACCCTTCAAATCCTTCAAATCAGGCGACAAACGTATTTGAGTACTTTTGAAAGATGTCCTAAAGACGTCTAACAAGTATGTGCAATTTCACACAGGCCTATACATAGGTATTAAAATACATAGGTGTTACAAGGCTGTGCTAAGGAATTCATAAGTACCATGTTCTACGCTCTCTGTTCCCATGCATGCACCTAAAGTCATTTCACATCATAACCTGCGACCACGCCTCCAGGATTTTAATTTTTTGGCCAAAAACGATAGAAATTCTTATCCCACGAATGTATTATGATGTAGCCTACTTAACTGGGAAACTTTTTTAATCCTATAATTTTATACTGACCTTAGTCCCTAACTGACTCCTCAGAATCTTTGACGATTATTTTTCATGACTCTAAACTGTAGCTTTTGTACCTTGCTGCGATTGTGTCAATGACCCTTCAACTAAGGAATAGTAGTAGTATAGTTAAAACAACAATTCGACAGTAGGTCTACGAAGATGACTATGTATACTGACCTGTAGGTAGTCATATTGGCAACTCGAATGTTGCTCGATCTCCATGAAGGCGAAGAACAGCGACAGTTTCTCTCCGGGCAAAGCTCGAATGATCATTTCACAGTAAGCATTGACTGGATAGTTGGCCGGATATCTAGGACTCACTAGCCAACCGTTGGACGCCAAATAAGTTCTGTTGCAAGCTTTATAAACACACACACACCAGCTTATGCATATGATTATATCATGATCATGAATTTTGTGGATGTACTATGCATTAATAACAATAGCAATAATAATGATTTATATTATTATCAATACACTACTATATCACTAATATTATTGTTATCATGATTATTAGTTTTAATTGACAGCAATATCATATTATTAATATAATTATTGTCTGTTGCACTTATAACAATATTATGATTAGTAGGCATATACTTTCCCTATATCAGTCATATTGGTTGCACTTGTACCATATAAGTCTCCATAATTATAATAATCGTAATAATTCATACATAAGCCTCATGTACCATGCAGGATAAGTATTGGATTACCGTATATAAAGACATATATAATTATATATATATAAACATTTATATATAATTATATATGATATGTATGTGTGTAATCAGAATCAGGTGTAGCATTGTAGCTGATATGGGAATATTCACCTTTGGAACCCATCAACATAACAAGGCCATCAAGAACGTTACAAAGAGTCTCGGAACAAGTGTGGGTTCTAGTGGTGGACATATTGAACACGAATTGTGAAGCAATATCAAGTTTATTTAATAACAGTTATTTGAGATGTGAATCATGTGGATTTGGTAAAATTGTTTTTATTACTTTGTTTTGCGTTATGTTTTTTCATTGTCAGAAAACAGTGGGTTGACTCAAAAAATTGATACAACGTTTGTTCAATTTCACGCATTGTTTGTCGATATTTGGTATTTGTATGTGAATTGAGATTAAGACTATAAAACTCGATTTAAAAATTCTTACTATTGGTCAAGCTATTGGCAAAAAACCGCAGAGGATTACTTTTTCTGCCCACCCTGTATAGAGGATGAATGAGTTTGGTTGACGAAGGGGATAATCAATGAATGGCCCTGCAAAACACTGAGATTTTCAGTACACAATCAGTGGCGGCGTCAGGATTTCAGTTTCGGGGGGGCTGAAGCCTCGACCAAAATCTCATGAAAATTTTCCATATTCGCCGCCAAAATTTCTGACAACTTTTTATTTTTATTTTTTTTAGTCGTCAGCTCAAAATCGTGGATATTTCACTGTAAAAAATTTCGGGTGGCCCTTTTTTAGGGGGGCTGAGCCTCTTGTAGGGGGCTTAGCCCCCCCCCTCCCCAGCTCTCCCTAGCGCCGCCACTGTACACAATTATTCGTCTAGACATACATGCTGTTCGGTAGTTGAGTTGAAATCCAGTTCGTTGAGTTCCTCCAATTTGTCCGGTGATGAAGCTGACGGTCACTGTTCGTGTGAGTGAAATATAATGCGGACGAGTATTTCCACAGACTATGATAGACTGCGTCTCACCAATCTGATGGTTTAAAAGAAGAAAAAAAAGACTTAATGGACAGAAACTTGTCTACAGGCATATAAGACGGTCCAACGCATTTCTTAAGAACAGTAAAGATAAATTAATTATTCATGAATCGTCTCATCAGGGAACGAATAATTATTAGACGATTCATGAATAATTAAGTTATCTAAAGAAACAAAATGACAACTAACGAGTGATTGAATGAAATTTAAATAAAAAATTAACGATTTCACAAAAAACCAACGAACATAATTATGAATTTATTCCGAATTGATTAATTACCGAATCAATGGTCGAACGAGAAATGGTGAAGCAAATGATTGATGGCAAAAGTAAATGATCAGGTGAATGAATGATCGATAAGAATGATTATAATCAAAGAAATGAATGATCGATAAGAATGATTATAATCAAAGAAATGAATGGTTGATCGAGTGAATGAATATCTCAATGTTATTAATAGTACACGATTCAGCGAATAAATAATCTAACAAGGAATCATCGAACGAATGAGTGATTGAATAAATAAGCAAAGAAAACAATCAATCAGTCAATCAATCAGTCAGTCAATCAATTAATCAATCAATTGAACCAGTCAATCAATTAATCAATCAATCAATTAATCAGTCAATCAATCAATCAGTCAATCAATTAATCAATCAATCGAACCAGTCTAGCCGTTGCTGCATCAGTAACGGTGTCCCTGATCTCCAGATATGAGTTGGCGCAGTTCGTGTCGTTGTCAAGGTCAAGGGTTGTGACCGTGACCTCAACGTTCTCGTTCTCTGGGGCGTCGATCGTCCAGCGACAGATGAGGTTCGGAAGGTAAGGAAGGGGATAGCTGGGCGATGTGAGCACCGTCTGAACATCGGAGCTGTAGAGGGTCATCCCACAAATACCTGGAGAACGAACAGAAAATGTCTCTTTTCTCAACAGATCTCATGCAATGCAATCACTTACAAAAGTCTTACATAACTACATAGACCTGCGACTTACGTACGTACATGAATGTACAAAAAATGCATAATATATAAATGAATTATGCGTGCATGCATACATGTATACATGCCGAGTCATTAAAACCGTGTCCCTTCCTATTCTTCGAGCACAGAGACCATGTCGGATAGCACAGTACATAATGTAGGTCTACTTATCTTCATGGGTAAAAACACGTGCATGTTGTATATGTTCTTGTAGTTTCGGCTGGCTCAACTTTTTATAAGAAATAATTTATATTAGCACTTGGCAAAGCCATGAAGAGTCGCTATACTTTCATTTAATTAAAATAGTTTTTTTTTTATCTTCGTGCATTATGTTAATTATATGCAGGGACACGATTTTTAATGACTCACCGGTGCAGCAGTAGGCCTAATAGCAGAAGTGATTTAAGTTATATGCCTTCACAGTTCACACACTCACAAATCCATCTACTCATTCCTCAAAATACACCCCTCCATCTAATTCACCCCATTCGACCCCAGCGACACATCTATACCTAACCTAAAAGTGACCACATGCCTTCAAACCTGCAAACCAATCCACTCAATTGCATATCGCTCACACACAATGCGCCCAACACAGTGAGGACGAAAGTGAGAAAAGAAATCGTATGTGTAATATTGTGTATGTGAGAGAGTGACTGCTACCAATACAAATACAGACAGACAGAAAGACAGATAGACAGACAGATAGACAGACAGATAGATAGACAGACAGGCAGACAGATAGACAGATAGACAGACAGAAGACGATCTTACGTGGCACTGCCGTGTAGCTCAAAGTGAATCCGGGAGCTCCAATTCCCGAGTCCGAGAAGAATTTAATGTAGACCATGTTGGTCGTGGATGTGAAGTTGTCAGGTAGAGCAGACCGTCCTCCGCAGTACTTCGCCACGAGAGGGTCCGAATCGAAGAGACCATCTCGTACCTACGACGATCACAAACATCTCATAAATATTCAATAGGTTGATAGATCATCACTATAGTCTATAGATAGTAATGTGCCATCTCCTATTGCAAAAATAATATTATCATTATGATTTTTATATGCAAATCAACATTATTTTTATATCCATAAGAACTGCATAAAATCGTGTACAATACGGTAGTGCAGAGTATTTTCATTCTAATTAATTAATTAAAGTATTCGACAATCATAGTAGACTCCTCCTCCACCTCTTCCCTCTCCGTCCTCCTCCTCTCCTCTTATTCTTCATCTTCATCCTCTTCTTCCTTTACCCTCCACCCCTCCAACTCCCCTGCCCTCCTTTTGCCTCTGCCTTTACCTCTCCCTCTGCCTCTCTGCCTCTGTCTCTGCCTTTGCATCTGCCTCTGCCTCTGGCTCTACCTCTACCTCTGCCTCTGCCTCAGCCTTTACCTCTCTGCCTCAGCCTCTGACTGCCTCTGCCTCTTCTTCTTCATCATAATTTTAAAAAAAACGATTTTAAGGAGACCTCAACATAGTCGAGGCATCCAGCAGGTGCGAGGTTGAATCGGGTGAAGGTGAGCGAGATGCTGGAATTCTGTGCAACGATGATCTGCCAGACGCAGTTGAGATCCGCTTCGTAGACTCCATCTCTGTTGACGTCGAGGCTCTGGATCGTACCGGATGTGGAATTGATCAGTCCACCACATCCACTCGCAGGACCTGGATCGGAGGAGGAGGGAAGACAGAACAAGGCAAAGGTCATACACTGTCACACTGAACCTACACGTCTCATTTCTGTGACGCACATGAATGGTACACTACTGAGCGTAGAGACGCTATTAGCTAATTATATACCTACGTCAGATCTGAATGTGACCCTTGGTTAGGCTCTACGTGCGTGAGAGAGTACACTGGCGTCTTTTACATATACCGTAACACTGTTGGCTTTTGGCGGTAGTAAGGGAAATAACAATC
Source organism: Lumbricus terrestris (assembly GCA_949752735.1). Taxonomy (NCBI): domain Eukaryota; kingdom Metazoa; phylum Annelida; class Clitellata; order Crassiclitellata; family Lumbricidae; genus Lumbricus; species Lumbricus terrestris. The sequence goes on from OX457036.1 coordinate 62,457,783, forward strand.
GCGTACAACATTACTACGCTAAGAAAACACTACAGCTACCTGACAACTTTAACACCATCTACATGTATATGCTCTCGGCCAGTGCTTAAAGGCACTATTATAAATTCTATAGCTAGATCAATACATACTTGGCTGCATGTGTATATAGAAACTCCCAGGGTCAGCTCTGCATAAGGTAAGAGGGCCAGAGCCCTCCAAGTGTCTGACCCCAGTGCCTCTCAAAATGACATTTTAGTCACGTGTCTCGTTATGAAACAAACAACAAAAGAGGTTACACACAAGTCTTTCATCATAATCGAAAAAATAACCGTCAGAAAAGATAGTTATATTTTTAATAGATTTTTGCCATCAAAGTTAACGAATACCTTCTAGATTTTTAACCTACAGCGGACCTCTGGTCGTCAACCGTTGAGCCCTATGCTGGAAAACCTAAAGCCATCAATGAAACTCCTCGGAATTGTGGACCTCTGCAATAAATTCCTCGGAAGCATAAGGTTAATTCCAAACGACCGGGACCGCCCATCTTACAAGAGATCCTCAGTGGCCGAGTGGGTTGGTAGCCCGCTCGCCACGCAGGCGGCCCGGTTTTGATTCCCGGTCGGTCGGTTTATCAGAGATTAATTTCTCGGATCTTTACTGCGGGTGGCTCGGTCGCAATATAAACGTGGAGTAGCGGTGGTGAAGGATCTCACCCTCAGGGTCGAGGCCATAAGACAGCCGCTATATAAATATGCGATTACATTTACATTTACTACACTCCATAGCTTTGTAATTGAATCTCCGTTTAAACCTCCGAACGTCAGTAATCACGGATTCTGCTATACACTTAATAATGTTGTGAAAATAGGCCCCTGAAGATTGTTTTAATTAATTGTCCGTGTCCCTGTCTGCCTGTGTATCGTTAAAACTTAGCCGTATACCTGGTGTCTACTTAATTTATGCATAGGCGTGGTCTAGCGTCTACCTGGTGTCTACTTAATTCATGCATAGGCGTGGTCTAGCGTCTACCTGGTGTCTACTTAATTTATGCATGGGCGTGGCCAAGCGTCTACCTGGGCCTGACAGGCGTCTACTTAATGTATGCATGGGCGTGGCCAAGCGTCTACCTGGGCCTGACAGGCGTCTACTTAATTTATGCATGGGTGTGGCTTGGCGTGTGTATATATATCGCAGTCATCGAACAGTCATCAGCAGACGTCAGTTGTCATCGAAGAGTTGTCATCGAACAGTCACGTCAGCGAGAAGAAGTCGCCGTGGAACAGTGGAAAGACGCGTCGGTCGGCTGTTGCGGGATCGAATCGCAGTACAGTCAGCGGGTGATCGTCCGAAGGAAAACGCTTTGGAGAGCGCGACGACGATTTGACGACGCTGCCGAAATTCGGCGCCTGTCGACGAAAGGTTTGATGACCTTTGCTGTGCAACGACGACGCTTGGATTCGAAGCCTGACCCGTGACGGAAGGTCTGGTGATCTCCGCTGTGCAACGCCGACGATTTGGAGTTCGACGCCGCTGCTACCGACGTATTCGATTGGGATCCGACGCTGTCGACGACGGAAAGGTGTGGAGGCCTTTGCTGTGCAACGCTGTCGGCTGGGGTTCGATTCTTGACCCGCGGTCGTACTCTTCGGGAATCCGACGCCTACAGACGACGGAAGGACTGGTGATCGTCGCTGTGCCGCGACGAACAGGATTCAACGCCGGAGCTGCCAACGCTGTCGACCGGGTGAGCGCAGTGGTTCAGTTCCTGTCTTCGACGACGCCGACTCGGGTTCGAAACCTGACCCGCTACACAGATTCTCTGCGTGCGCTGGCGAGGCAGCGGTGATCAACACGACGACGATTCGGCGCTCTGCATTGACAATTGCTGTGAACAGTGGTGCAGTGGTTTTGGGACAGTGGCGCTACACGAATAGCTCCGAACATTGCTCCGAACATTGCTCCGAACTTGCTCCGAACACTGGCGCTATAGAAGTTGGCTGTGGACTGCATTGTGAGTTTCTGTTTGATCGTCGAATAAATGTGTTTCAAGCCTGACTGGCTAGTCGTCAATCTTCAGTTGACGCCGGACTGCACGGACGGACATCACGCCTGAGCGACTAGGGTTTGGGGTTCGGTTCCTGGTGGTTTTTGCCCAGCCCTAGTGATCCGCTACAAACTGGTACCAGAAGTGGGGTGATTGAATTTCGTCGGACGTCTCAGAATAAACTGGTTCCAGCAATTGGAGTGAAGGAAGAACTCGTTGGACTTCTTGGAAATTCGGACTCAGCCAGTGGAGCGAAATTCAGCAACGATGTGGAACACTGCAGAGATGGACGGAAATGCTGTTGACCGCCCGATGACTTCGACGCCAGCAGCCGGACGAAGGACGGACCTCTTGGTCGACTTTGAGGTCGAGTCCAGCCGCTTTCTGGAGAGAATCGACTTCGATGACCTGCCGAAGAAGGATCGCAGAAGTCTGCTGATTCCTGAGAGAGACTCGACCGCAGTGGAATCGAAAGTCTTGGACAGGGTAAGCGCTTTGGAGACAAAAGTCTTGGACAACGCCAGTCGCTTGGTCGGCGAACGGAAGATGACCATGAAACCAGGAAAGTTCGATGGGACTGGGTCTCTCGAATCGTTCTTGGCACAGTTCGACGTCTGCGCACGCCACAATAGATGGACGGCAATCGACAAGGTCGACTTCCTCCGTGTTTCCTTGGAAAAGGCAGCAACGCAACTGCTGTGGGACTTTGGAGCGCGAACGGAGGTGACGTATGAAGAATTGGTCGAAAGACTTCGTCAGCGATACGGTGCGGAAGGTCAGGCCGAGACTTTTCGTGCGCAACTCTACTATCGTCGACAAAGAGCGGATGAAAGCTTGGGAGATTTGCTGCACGACATCCGGAGACTCGTCGTTCTTGCTTATCCGGTGCCGTCGAACGAGACGACCGAGATCGTTGCGAAGGACGCCTTCCTTGAAGCCATCCGTGACCGGGAGTTGTCTCTGAAGGTGAGAGAACGGGAACCGAAGACGATCGACGAGGCGTACCGAACAGCTCTACGCTTGTCGGCGTATCAGCATTCTGCAGACCTGGAGGATCGTCGCAGACCTGCGAATCGAGTAAGAGGAACTCAGAATGGCGACGCCGGAGGACAGCTTCAGTCCCAGCTGGACAGTTTCTTTGCTGCACAGCGAAAGTGGCAGCAAGACATGGAAGGAAAGATCTGCCGACAGCTGGAGGAACTCAGAAGCTCGAGCAGGACGAACTTCGACGCCGCGCCGATGGTTCCGCCGACCATTCCGTCTCAAGGTAACGCTTCGTGGAATCCGGGACGTGGGTCGACCTGCTTCAAATGTGGGTCCCCAGGGCACTACGCACGCCAGTGCCGACAACGGCGACAGTTCTCCGACCGTCGGAACGACGATGGACGTGACTCGGGTCAGCCGACAACCGAGCGTAACGAAGAGACTGTCACCAACCATACAACGAGAGACAGAGCAACGGTTGTGACGAACAACGCAATCTACATCCAGGGAATGATCAACGGACGGCAAAGAACATGCCTAGTGGACACTGGGTCGGAGGTAAGCCTGGTTCCCTCGTCTGATGTTGATGGTTTGTTGCTTCAGCCTAGCACTCGCATTCTCTTGGCTGCTAATGGAACGCGCATAAGGGTTTTGGGTCAAGTTGATGTTCCAATTAAGATTGCTAGAGGTTTTTCCATTGAGACTAATTTCCTTGTCTCTGATCAAATTGGTGAGCCGATGCTTGGAATGGATTGGTTGAGACAACACCGCTGTCGTCTGGGTTTTGGTCAGGGTGCACTCTTTGTTGGCCGACGCCGCATTCCTTTGGTTAAGGGCAATGGTGCGCTTTGGTGTCGCAGGGTTATTGTTGCAGAGGAGACCACTGTTCTTCCTCGTTCACAGTGCGATATTCCCTGTAGAACGCAATATCGTAATTTGACGACTACAGCTGAAGCATGGATGACGGAGTCCAAGGAAATTCAACCTGGATTGCATGTTGCTAGAGTTGTGCTGGATAATGATGCTGATAAAATGTGCATTCGTGTGGTGAATTTGAATGAACCGCCTGTTATGCTAACTGCCGATTCAATTCCTGACCTGCACTTAGCGAATATTAGGAAATCCTTGAGGGCGCATGACTTGCGAGTGCGACCCGTACATTTAATCGAAAAAGTGACCGGAGCGTTGACCCAAAAAGTGACCGGAGGGTCGCGTTCAGAAGTGACTGGAAGCGCCAAGGCTCCTTTCAGTTGTCGGGACAGAACGCTTAGAACGGATCGAGCGATTCCCGGGGGTCGACAGAGTACCGTCAGAGGGCGTACAATGCACCAGTGGACTGCGCATGTCCACAGTCGCCTATATAAGGGCGCTGACGCCAGTGAAACGCACCAGTCACGAAATATGGAGTCGTCCGATGCTAAGTGCTGCTCGTTCTGCGGAAAAGTTTTTGAAGGACGGAATGCACGAAAGCTCAGATGGAGGCATAAGAGGGATTTACGACGGTTGCATCCCTACGGCTCTGACTCCTGTACCGTCGCCGCCCGAAGTAATTTGGATTGATGATTAAACTGAAAAGTTAGTCTAATGATTATTGGGTCGTGCCTGACCTATGTTTATTTTTATTATTGAATTGTGAAGCCGTGCGTGGCTTTGTTTTCTTTAATTGTTTGTTGAATCGCTTGTAATTAACTGTATAATGTCGTTTTTGAAAAAAAAGAGAGAGAAAGAAGGGGGGTGTGACCAACAAGGCACACCGTACCCGAAATAAAAAAAAATAGAGAAATAAGCCTGAAAAAAAGAGAAAAAAAAGAGAAAAGAAAAACAGGCGAAGAAAAACGAGAGAAAAAGAGAAAGGGGGTCGTGCGTGAAAAAGCACTTCGCACCCGAGAATAAATTTGGCCATTTGAGATGTTTGTAATTAAGGTGCCATGTGACAGTTGTTTTCCAAAAAGGGAAATGATGCTGATAGGAGAGCGTGTTAGACTTTCTTTTGGACAATTAATCATGTTTTATGGGATGTTTGGTAGATTTTCTGTTAAGTGCTCCAAGGTGGGCCTTGGATTGCTTCTGGGGGAGGCGTGTTGTGAAAATAGGCCCCTGAAGATTGTTTTAATTAATTGTCCGTGTCCCTGTCTGCCTGTGTATCGTTAAAACTTAGCCGTATACCTGGTGTCTACTTAATTTATGCATAGGCGTGGTCTAGCGTCTACCTGGTGTCTACTTAATTCATGCATAGGCGTGGTCTAGCGTCTACCTGGTGTCTACTTAATTTATGCATGGGCGTGGCCAAGCGTCTACCTGGGCCTGACAGGCGTCTACTTAATGTATGCATGGGCGTGGCCAAGCGTCTACCTGGGCCTGACAGGCGTCTACTTAATTTATGCATGGGTGTGGCTTGGCGTGTGTATATATATCGCAGTCATCGAACAGTCATCAGCAGACGTCAGTTGTCATCGAAGAGTTGTCATCGAACAGTCACGTCAGCGAGAAGAAGTCGCCGTGGAACAGTGGAAAGACGCGTCGGTCGGCTGTTGCGGGATCGAATCGCAGTACAGTCAGCGGGTGATCGTCCGAAGGAAAACGCTTTGGAGAGCGCGACGACGATTTGACGACGCTGCCGAAATTCGGCGCCTGTCGACGAAAGGTTTGATGACCTTTGCTGTGCAACGACGACGCTTGGATTCGAAGCCTGACCCGTGACGGAAGGTCTGGTGATCTCCGCTGTGCAACGCCGACGATTTGGAGTTCGACGCCGCTGCTACCGACGTATTCGATTGGGATCCGACGCTGTCGACGACGGAAAGGTGTGGAGGCCTTTGCTGTGCAACGCTGTCGGCTGGGGTTCGATTCTTGACCCGCGGTCGTACTCTTCGGGAATCCGACGCCTACAGACGACGGAAGGACTGGTGATCGTCGCTGTGCCGCGACGAACAGGATTCAACGCCGGAGCTGCCAACGCTGTCGACCGGGTGAGCGCAGTGGTTCAGTTCCTGTCTTCGACGACGCCGACTCGGGTTCGAAACCTGACCCGCTACACAGATTCTCTGCGTGCGCTGGCGAGGCAGCGGTGATCAACACGACGACGATTCGGCGCTCTGCATTGACAATTGCTGTGAACAGTGGTGCAGTGGTTTTGGGACAGTGGCGCTACACGAATAGCTCCGAACATTGCTCCGAACATTGCTCCGAACTTGCTCCGAACACTGGCGCTATAGAAGTTGGCTATGGACTGCATTGTGAGTTTCTGTTTGATCGTCGAATAAATGTGTTTCAAGCCTGACTGGCTAGTCGTCAATCTTCAGTTGACGCCGGACTGCACGGACGGACATCACGCCTGAGCGACTAGGGTTTGGGGTTCGGTTCCTGGTGGTTTTTGCCCAGCCCTAGTGATCCGCTACAATAATATTGGGGACGGGTATTGGTGTAGACAAGGGAGGTTTGGGTGTTTAAACCCCCACTCACTGGCTTAGGAAAAAGTTTCTAAAACAGTTATTTATCCACTAAAATAAGAAGAAAAAAACAATTGTTTGTAGTAACAATTGTTTTTCTTACTTTATTGCCTTAGTTACTTTATTCCCTTTTTATTTATTGTAATGCTGTTGGGTTGGTGTCAGGAAGGGCATCCGGCCAGACCATAAACCACCCCCACCCCATCATAAATACCTGGCTACGCCACCGGAGACGGGACTACACATATTATGTGTAGCCTAATCCCGTCCCAAGTTCGTCTTCCTGTCTCCAGACTTAACGCTGTTCCATACACTTAGCTTCACCTTAGATTCAACTCCTCCTACTCTTAGCCACGCCCGCCCTATATATAGTAACTCTGACCGTACCGTAGACCCTCCTGTAGACAGCAGAGAAGCCGTCTCTTTGCGTCGATTCATCCGAAATGAAGTTGACGACCATTGCGTTGCTCGTTGATACTATTTCCCCCGGAAGCACTGAACCGCAGAATTTGCCAATCAAGCGTGAAGCATCGATTGTTGAACCGTCGTAGACTGCGACGAAGTCGTAGAGACAGCGCGAGTGCGCCTCCAGACTAAATGTCTCAAAGCTGAATAGAACCAGTCAGTGAAAGCGACAGATTATCATCTCGATAGACAGTCGATCATAGATGCAAACATAATTATTCCATCAATATATTCACATAATAAATTAATAAATTAATTAATTCGTTAATTCATTTCTTCTGCGGACTTATTTTAGGAACCTAATTCAGGAGCGCTTCCCAGGCCTGCAGCCGCGGCTGAAGGTAAAAGATTTGAGTGATTTTACAAACCCAGTTTGATTGGTCAGGTGTAAAAAGCACAGTTCTGACGGTAGACCATCCCAGATTAAGTGTATGTAGGGCCTTTGTAGGCCTACGTATTTTGTTCAAATGTAAAGTACTGAAATGCGCTTAGGCCTATAATCGTTACAACATCAGATAAGATCAGATCACTTATAGATTACTAGCTGGGGTACCCGGCGTTGCCCGGGAAATTTAGGATTCGACCCGCTCCCGGCCACCACCCCACCACTCCACAACCACCCCACTGCATTCCACAACACTCCGACCTCCACTTGTACGCTCCGACCTCCACTTGTACGCCACCCGTGAAATTTGAGTTTTCGGTAAAATTTCCTTCCCATCCACCCCCCCCCACGCCCTCCACACACCTCGGCCCTGCGGGCCGAGGTGTGTGGAGGCGAGGTGGCCCGTGTAAACATCTGTCTAGCTGTAACGTTTCAGATATAAGTGTTAAAATATGCATGGCAACGTGCGGGCACGCTGGTACTCTGTTTCTTTATAAATAATCTGATCATACCAAGCATTTATTTTATTGAAGAAAAATATATTTGAGGCTCCTCTTTGTATAAGCTTATATACTCCTTGGCCGATGGCATGTATCTTTTCACAGGGCTGTACGACCGCGTATGATTTTCATGCTAATTAAGGTTGGCGAAAAATGACGTCAAAATATGACGTCAACGGCAACAGGCCGTTACTGAAAACGATTGAAATACGGCGACGCAATTGCAGGCTTTGCAGCGGTAGGCTAGCGCATACATTAACACAGCGAAATTTAAATGTCTGTTTTTCGAAATCTAAAGTGAATAAAAAGCTGAAAATAGTGTACTTGGATGGTTTTTTGGTGAACGTTTATCTATATGCAATGTTTCAGGTCAGTAGCCGTAAAACTGTGAGCGTGCATCGGGGCCAAATATATATAGGCACATCCTTTCTTATAGATATAGATAGATTAGCAACGATTAGATGAGATTAGCTGACCGTAGTTTGATGTTCATTGCGGTTGAGGTGGGTGTTGTAATGATCCACGTGCAGTTAGCGTTGCTTATGTAGCGCTGTGGATGAGACGGACTCGTAATCGTTCCAAAAGGATCGGTTAATCGACCGCCGCAAACTGCAATCAGATCAACGAAATAATATAGGATGTGACTTCATCAAAATTTAATGTCCACCACATAATATTAGTGAAGAATACTGGATTGCAGATTTTTCCGGCGCTGCTATATAATTATTGTAGGTCAACGAAAACGGTTCCTGTCTGTAGGTTTTGTCATAATTATCCGCTTTCAATCAATATTACTGTGGTAAGGACGAAATCGCAGGATCCAAGACCTCGTCGAAAGCCTACCTATATAGATCTATATATATAATATAAGCTTATATATTATATATATATTGCTGTCTGTCCAAGATAGGTCCGATCCGTCGTAGCAGAGGGCCCAACTCATTTGAGAGGTTTGAAACTGACGCATAGATCTATTAGATCTGCTGAGTGATAGCTTCACGCCTTTGCCAGGCCCTTGTATGAGAGTTTTGGGACGGCAATTATTATATAATCTTTGTTCTAGAGAATTTATTTGTCACGGATGACCGAACGTTCCAATCCACTTCATTCAGTCAGAGAATCAAAGTGTTCATACTGTTGTTATCACCTAGAACATCTCCTAATTTCGCATTTATCAGCGCAGTCTGAATTAAGTTCGGCGACCTCCTGCTGCCGGCTGACTTCGATAATCTCGCTATTGATCTCGAACCTGTCGTTGATGCTACTGAAGCTGCTTCTCGCGTCGCGTTCTGAAAACAATGGATTCGACGACGACGACGACGACGACGACGACGACGACGACGACGACGATGATGATGAAAACAATAAGTATAGTATGTTCAAGACGACAGATCTACTTGCCACTCTGTTCGTATGTGGCAATCCATCCCCTGTCCGTTTCCGAGGTGTCCGTGATGAATCGGATCGACATTCCTCCGAGGCTGCCGAGTGGCTGAGGGGTCGTCGTTCCGCAGAAGATTCCGAGGCTGCGTCTGGTTGAGTTAAGGACGCTGAAGACCTCGACCGAGTCGTAGGGACATCTGAAACGCCCTGCGTGAGAAGAAGATTTAGAGAGGACATGTACAAAATGTTTAGAACGTAAGAAGGCAAGAAGGAAAATATTACTATTACAGAACAAATAATCGATAAATCTGTCAAGAAATTAGATGTTACGTCCGTCAGTCAACAAAACAATCATAAAATATATTGAAGATCGAGTGAACGAACGAGCGAAGAAAATAAGAAAGGATCGAAAGAAGAAACTGTTGTAAGTTGTAACATACAAGTGAAATAAGGAAGCTATTGGAGAAAGAAAGAAAGAAAAGAAGAAAGGAAGAAAGAAAAGAAGATAGGGAGACCGGAATGGATGAATTGGAGAGTGGGCCAGTAAGGAGTCAGTGAATAAAAAATAATTAAAGAAACCGAAACGTTTCTATAGTCTATCTATAGTCTAGTTATAGTCTAGTTATAGTCTATTTATAGTCTATTTATAGTCTATTCAAGCGAAATGATCAAATGAACGAAGAACGAATTAATCAATGATAAATTAGGAATCTCTATAATTATGATGCAAATGTTCGCAAATGACGCCTTGTGAGAAAAGGACAATAAAGAAATAGTTTCAAACTTTATAAAAAAAAAACTACGAGAATGTAAAGCTTGTTGTAAGTCAAAACGCACTAAATGCCAAATATACAGCGGTTAGTCAAAGCAGTGAATGAGTTACAACTTTAATACAAGTAAAGCTCCTCTTTTATCTGAACATGCACATTTGATAAATAGATCTACCTGTGTTAGTCCATGCGTGCATTCATGTAGGCCTATGTACGATTGTGTACCACTGTAGACCTACTGTAAAATCGCAACTTTATATAAAAATATATAAATTTAAATAGCACCTCCAGTGTAATTATTGTAATTACATGTGCAAGCTCTTGCATTTTAGCGCTCTTCAGAAATTTTGAGAGGTTTTAGGAATCGATCATGTTGATCACAATTATAGTAAAAAAGCAAGACTAGGTATACCTGAACAAAGCAAAAGTAAAATAAAAATCAAGTTCAAATAACGTAAAATAGCAAAAGTGTAATCTCATCAAACCCAAGTTTAGATAACCTTAAATAGCAAAAATATCATCAAAGTCGAATGCATGCAAAATGTTAATCAAGCGAATATGTGTTCATGCGTTTCATCATCAGACGACATTAATCTTTCTGTTGATTAATCCTAATTGATTGATTTACTGATTTATTCGATTTATCTATTTATTCGTTTATTCACTAGATCATTAGATTTTATTTATAGCCTACGCCTAATTAAGCATAGGCCTAAATTATCACCTTCCAGCTAGCGTCTCCCATGCATTCGTCAGTCCATCCAGTCATCCATTCATATCATAACTAATAACCGTGCAATGATCAGAGTTGAATTCTCTTAACATTGCCTTCAAATGGTCAAAACTTTGATGCAATTCAAAAACGGTGAGTTTCCGAACATTTGAAAACTAAAGACTGCATTTAGTCTACTAACTCTACTTGGGATTTCAATTCCTCATAAGACATTGACTCTTCTTAATATCATACAAATGATCAAATGCGAATAGAATATAACACAATGGTAAGCCTATGCGTATAGTGTAAAAGACCATATATACATATTATATATTGTATTGTATTGTATTTAAACATTTATAAAGCGCCTCTAGTAGGGTTAACCGTTCAGAGGCGCTCCCAGTGCGCAAGGCCCCGCGAGAAGAAGCAGGTTTTGAGAAGAGACAGAGCAGAGGAGAGACTGACAGAAAGAAGTGTAGAGCGAACAGAAGGAGAAAGAGCATTCCAGAGAGAAGGACCAATTGAGACAAAAGATCGAGACTGAGCCATAGCAGTTCTAGACCGAGGAACCAATAGGTCAAGTCTGTTGGATGAACGAAGTATTTATATTCGTTGCTAAAGACACGAAATAAAAACAAGTGTGCGGGAATTACCCAACCTTCACTCCTATTTCTATGCAAATACACACAGACATGCACCAGTAAAGTATAGATTCTGAAAAAGAGAAATAGGCTTAAATTATTTATGGTATATGCCTTAAAGATGCGAATTTAAATACTCAAAAAGTGCTAAGAACTGATTCCCAAGAAGCTGTAAAGAATTGGCAGCAAACAGTGAAAACGCTGTAATATAAAGTGCAATGAGTGGCCATCGCCAAGTATAGTCTACGTGTAGAATAACTATTGGTATTTCAATGTGCAGAGAATTGGTACCGAAATGTGCAAACAATTGTATAAGCCAAGAATCACATTTGTACAAAGTGAGTGCAGAAGTGCTAAGAATCGATAGCAGAAGCTACAGAACTGACTAAAAAAACAAGACAGCTGGTGCCAATAAGAGCCTATAGGCTACATTTGGTGCCTAAATAAGATTTGTGCCAAAAGTGCTCAGAAGTGGTCTTTATATAGATGCAATACCCTCTGTTGGAAGCGTAGCATTCGGATTGAGATATTGTATCCATTCATAGTCGAGTTCTGGAAGATTACAAGCCAGTAATGTAAGCTTATGCTGTATTGAACATAGCTAACTATGCTGTATACTTTTTATAAAAGATAAATAACAATTTGCAACGCCGATGGCAACGACGATGACTACGAATATTGGGCAATATAATAGTTAACCCATCCACACCAAAACTTACTAAGAGTCTAGAAGTATCGTTTTAACACAGAGTGCATTGCTTATTCGACATGGGTAGCCTACAGATCACATGATAAAAAAATTATGCTGGCGCCTGGTATCCTGACAAGGAGAGTTCAAGGGACGTGCATTTACATGGTGATATAAATTCAAATGCCCAATAATCTCTAACTCAAACAAACAGGCCTACTACTTTTGGGACTGGTCAGGATTCGGATGAGGGATCTAGCCAACGAAACAGCTAGATTTTAGGTGAGGAAATGGATATCACCAGCACTAGAGTTTTCACATGAATATGACATGATTTTACATAAACGAAATAGTTTGAAAACTTAAGTAAGTACATGCAAGTAAGCATGCAAGCATATTCTTTAATATATAGGCCTAATTATAACCAGCCACCAAACAGGACTTGATGAAAAGCCAGCAGAGGATCCAACAGTATTCAGGTCATGACCATCACATGATCTAGAAGTCTACAATGCTGAACTTAACGTTCAGACGGCCATTTTGAAGATGCAAAAATATTATTTTGACGTTATGCTTCATAATAATATATCAGAAGTTTCCCTGACTTTGTTTTATGTCTTCTTGACTCATATAAAAAAATATAAATTTTAATTTTGGAGAGACAACCATATGAAAAAAGCCCTTTCCAACCTAAAATCAGCCACAAACAGATACCATAAACTCATTGCTGCTACAAAAAGGAAATACTACTCTTCCCTCATTCACTCCAGCTCCTCCAACCCTCGCCACCTCTGGAGAGCTGTCAACTCTCTTCTTCATCGCAAATCGCCCTCACCACTACCGAGCTCCATTCCACCCCCCTCTATGGCCGATACATTCTGTTCATTCTTCTCGGACAAAATCTCATCCCTTCGCTTCACATTGCAGTCCCTTCTTGATTCACAATCCTCCAACACTGATCCACCTCCATTTCCAAACCCTACTCCTCCTGTCTCTCAGTCATCCCTTCCAATACTCCATCCTGCCTCTGAAGCTGAAGTGTCACTCCTGCTAAACTCTCTTCCCAACAAACAGTGTGAATTAGATCCTATCCCAACTGCTCTCCTAAAAGACTGCGCTTCCGTCCTCATTCCTATAATCACTAAAATTATCAATCTTTCACTCTCCACTGGCAATTTCCCAATGGTCTTCAAGCAATCTCTCGTCACTCCTCTTCTGAAAAAAGCAAATCTTGACAAGGAAAACCTATCAAATTACCGACCCATCTCCAACCTTTCTTTTCTATCGAAATTAACTGAACGAATTGTCCTTGCCCGCCTAAACGATTACCTCTCTTCTAACTCACTCCTCAATCCCCACCAATCTGGCTTTACTAAACACCACTCCACAGAAACTCTACTCGTCTCTCTCTACAATAAACTGGTGTCGGCCGTCAGTCATCAGCAAGTCTCCTGCCTCTGTCTCCTTGACATCTCCGCTGCATTCGACACCATCGATCACAGTCTCCTTCTTAATCGACTCTCTTCTTCCTTTGGCGTCTCTGGCACTGCTCTACTCTGGTTCGAGTCCTACTTGTCTTCCAGATCTTTCTCTGTTAAAGCCTCCAGTTACTGTTCGAAACCTCTTCCACTATCTTGCGGCGTTCCCCAAGGTTCCGTCCTGGGTCCACTCCTCTTCATTCTCTACACCACTCCTTTAAGTCATCTCATAAAATCCTCGTCTGT
>OX457036.1:62476509-62589009 GCA_949752735.1 Lumbricus terrestris
ATACCGCTGGAATAGTTGACCATTGAGTAGATTAACGGTCCTGGGCACGACCCAGATGCTTCAAGGTGTCATGATGTGGAGCAGACATGCACAGGCCGGTCAGGACAGACCGGTGGAGAGAATCGGGAGAGAGCGTGGGACACATACGGGCATTGACCCAGGTTGTCCTTCATGCCTCTCTCCCAATATTCTCTTCATTCAGACAAGGTGGTTTAGCTGCTCCAAGATGTTCATGGTATGGAGCAGACCTGTTGACCGGACCTGTTGAAGCTGGGCAGCATGATGCGAGACAGACTCAAACAGAGAGTGGCGTCGGACTCTTACGGGCATTGAGCCCAATGATATTGATTGATTGATTGAGTAGATTAATAGCAGCACTAAACATGATTCGATTTCATTGTGGCAATGCCAAACTTGAACTACCCCATCAGAACTTAATGAGCTATTCGTTCAAGGTTAATTTTTAATCAGTCCTGGAATGTTTAAAGCGTATAGCAGCAGTGCTGTCCAACCAGCGGCCTGCGCCGGATGCGAACGGCGAGCTGATTTTAAGTGACCCGCCTAAGTTAATGACTTTTTCTAATTTTCTGAAAATGTCGAAAAGCAAATCGCAATGCAACTTGCATAGCCATAACTTATGTTATGACTTGCATAGCCATAACTTATTTTATTACTTGCATAGCCATAATTTATGTTATGACTTGCATAGCCATAAATTATTTTATTACTTGCATAGCCATAACTTATGTTATGACTTGCATAGTCATAACTTATGTTATGACTTGCATGGCCATAACTTATTTTATTACTTGCATAGCCATAACTTATGTTATGACTTGCATAGCCATAAAAACTTATGTTCGGAACCTGACTTATTAGTTGACAATGTGAACATCAAATCCCGTTCCCATGATGCATTCGTTATGATATATTCTATAGCAAATTTTACTACAGCTTAAACAATTTACACTAGATTAAGCTTTTTGCATTTGAATTCTGCTCTGCGACCCTCGGCTTCAAAACCAAGTTGTTCTGTGGTCCGCGATGTCAAAAAGGTTGAACAAAAGTGGTATACTGGATCACATCTACAATAGCAGTAATGTGTCTTTGTTATCTCATCCTACCCTAACTTGACTTCCCTCTGGCGCAGTTATCTTCCACGCACAATACGTATTTGCAGAGTAGACGGCTGGGTAGTTCGGAGAGGTGATGACCCCGTTTGATGACGTCAACAGTCCACCACAACCTACAAAGCGGAAGTCGATCTTATGCCATCCAAGATAACCTAACGCAGCATCAATTGCGTAACATGGCGTAACATAACGCAGCAAAATACACAACAATAAAATAATGAAATACGCAAAACAGTACAATACAAAACCAATACAGTACAATACAGTATTGGATATTATAGAAAATTCTATCATAATATGACAATAATTATTAGTAGTATAATTTAATGTTATACAATGACATTACTGTAATGGAAGGCTATGGCCTAACCAAGACTGTTGATTGAATTCGAGGGGTCCTCAAAAAATAATGCTGCAAAACAAAGCCTACTCACAGAAATCTATCGTTTTTATGTCAACATCTTCGTCATGCTGTGCGTCATTAACTATGGTTAAGAATAGAAAACACTAATCATGGATTAGATTAGATGTGATTAATACACTAATCATGGATAAGATTAGATGCGATTACTACACTAATCATGGATTAGATTAGATGCGATTACTACACTAATCATGGATTAGATTAGATGCGATTACTACACTAATCATGGATTAGATTAGATGTGATTAATACACTAATCATGGATAAGATTAGATGCGATTACTACACTAATCATGGATTAGATTAGATGCGATTACTACACTAATCATGGATTAGATTAGATGCGATAAATACACTAATCATGGATTAGATTAGATGCGATTACTACACTAATCATGGATTAGATTAGATGCGATAAATACACTAATCATGGATTAGATTAGATGCGATTACTACACTAATCATGGATTAGATTAGATGCGATTAATACACTAATCATGGATTAGATTAGATGCGATTACTACACTAATCATGGATTAGATTAGATGCGATTAATGCACTAATCATGGATTAGATTAGATGCGATTACTACACTAATCATGGATTAGATTAGATGCGATAATAATACACCGACCTGTGAATGCGTAGCTGAGCTGGAAACCGGATCTCGAGTGAACCATGTCGGATACAAAACGGATCCAGATGGAAGGAGATGGAGAGAGGATGACAGGAGGAAGGAATCGATCCAGGCGACAGTAGCGACTCATCAGCTCACCATTCTCATCAGTACCTACATTGTATATGGGAAGCAGAAGCAGAATGATGATGATGATGATGATGATGATGATGATGATGATGATGATGATGATGATGATGATGATGATGATGATGATGATGACGACGACAGTGATGATGACGATGATTATGATGATGACGACGACGACGACGACGATGATGATGATGATGATGATGATGATGATGATGATGATGATGATGATGATCATCATCATTCATTTATTGTAACCAACCATCAACATACACAATAGACATAGTATAACATGCTTCACATTATCGGATGGTAACAAGGAAGGCCCTAAGGGATGAATATCCCGCTAACAGGGACACCTAATTACATATGCAATTTTAACAGATGGCTAGACGGTTGACATAATGAATTGAACAATAGGCTAAAAGAACAGCATGAGATGACAATTAATGTAGTAAACTTAACTAAAGAACGCAAAACAAACACAACAAATAATAATAAAATAAAATCAGTGCCTACAAGGTTAAATATCTTTGCAGTCATTAACCAAGTAGTTGCGCAGTAATGTTTTTGCTCTTTGTAAACTGGAAGCTTGTTGAACATGACTAGGAAACGAGTTCCATATACCTGGTCCAGTATATTTAATATGGAATCTTCTTGAGTTTAAACGAGCGGATATGGCTCGATAATGAGAGGAGTTCCTGGTGGAATAGCAGTGAATTTCAGATCATGATGATGATGATGATGATGATGATGATGATGATGATGACGATAATAATAATAATGATGATGATGATCATGATGACGACGACGATGACGGTGATAGGGGTGGTGATGGTGATGATGATGGTGGTGAAATGAGCATGGGTAATCGCGTATAAGCACTTGGGGACAATGACCCTCTGAATTGTGCGCATATTTTGACATGAAAATTTAAAAATTTTATGGTTATTACAACACGATTTTCAGGTTTGTTTTCGAACAGATGTAGCTGAAAACGGTATCACAGAACGTTGACAAGACCCGTTTGATTTCATCATGTTGATTTGAGCTATATAAGAATAAAGATTTAAAAGGCGTGAAATAGCAACTTTGAAGAAATGGAGGAACAAAGGAGACCTAATTGGTGTCTAAAGATCATTAGGCCAACTAGTAAAGAGACAATGCAGAGGGGGAGAGTTTTTAATCAGCACCAAACAAGGCAACTCGGGAATAACATCTTATTATGTGTAAATTACTTTAAAAGTTGGAAGGCCATCAATTCTTCGGTGAGTTGTGGACTTGTGATATAGCTCGGTCTCAATGGACTACTGTAGTCCAATGGACTATTGTAGTCCATCGAGACAGAGCTATATCTAGAGACGATTGTATGACAGAGACAATGGCAGTAGGACAGATAAGGGTATTGCAGACTACCATCACATCAGTCTAATTCGACTAATGTTAAAAGCTTGTTATCAACTTTTATTACTACTATGTCATAATATTATAATGATCTTATTGCGCACTTACCGGGTATCGGTTTGAATGAACAAACGGATGCTGTTAGATAAGATGACACAATGTATAGATAAGATTAGAATACGCTGTAGTTGTGGTCCTACCCTCTCGTATTTCAACGAAGTCAAAGGAGCATTCGCCCTGTCGCTCAAGATCGAGAGCGTTGAACCGAAGAACGATCGATGAATTGGCGATGTTTCGATTGGCGATCAGCCAGACGCATTGTTCGCTCGCGTTGTACGTTACGTTGTCGGAGAAACCGGGAGACTCTAAGACGCCCGATGTATCCGTGCTGTTGAACACTTCGCCGCAGTCTGCCATGTAATGTAACATCTATTACATTTCTATAATGGTCATATACAAAACAATACAATCTATTCGTTGATTCGTTATAGTTCATTCATTCGTTTGTTTGCTCATTTTTATTTTCGCTCGTTTCACCCCCACCCACTTATCGACCGACCCACCCACCCACTTACCAACCCATCCATCGAACCATCAACAGATCGATTCATCCATCTACACCCTCTGTCCATCCGTTCATCCAACTATCCGTCCATCTATTCGTCCATTTATCCACCCTTATCTATATATCCGTAAATGATCACAACGCAGTGCCTTAATATAATTTTATAGGTTCACTCATAAAGTCGAAAGGTTATGTCGTCAATTATCTAACCTCCTGCAAATGTCTAACCTCTCCAAAAACCGTTCAAACTATCCTTCCAGTTCCAATTGTCTTTTTTCTGCCCGTCCATGTCTGTCCTATAGTTCTAAACGTCTAGTGTTGCGAATAATGTCTCACCTGCCGGACTGTTGGACGAGTAGGAAGCGGAGAATCCTCGTCCGTTGACGCTGTAGTCCGATCGAAACTTAACCGTCATGACATTAGAACTCGACTCAATTGGAGTAGAAGGCACAGTCGTCCCACAGAATCGTCCGATTATAGGAGACCTCGGTAGGTTCCCGTTCATTACCTGACGTGTACAGACACACACAGTGACACAACCGCACATACACACATACAGGCAGAAGATATTCAGTCACCCTCCTTCCTCCTTCTCCTCCTGCGCTTCATCAGCATCATCGTCGACGTCATCGCTGCTGTTCTCTTCCCTTCTTTCCCATCCTTCTTACTACTCTTCTTCCCATATACCTAGGCCTACTCTTCGTCCATGCATGCCTCCTCCACGCTATGCGGTCTCAAATTTTCAACAGCTGGACAGTGTTGGGCTCCATTTCGAAAGGTCAAGAGAATTTACTATATGCAAAGCATGGATTGTGTCGTCCACTCACTCCATTTTGGTGACGCCCTACGTCCACAGACATGTCTCTGCTACTCTGCTAGAGCATCCTCTTCCTCCACAGATTCAGCGACAGATGACGGTCGTCCGGAAACCACCAATGCATTGTCTTTTACATTCTGCATGAATCGTATCTTCAAGACACACACCTTGCTTCTTAGAATTCCGAACACGGTGTTTTCCATTAGCTTAGGGTGAGAATCCGTGAACTCTACGAGTCAGCAGCAACGCACCAGCGGTAGCTCTTCTCATGGCATCTGATAACTCTTCGCCTGTTTATGGACTTTTGTTCTTAATGACTTCAACATCATTAAAAGAAGCTATAAGTAAGTGTCAAGATGTAGGCCCTACATGCAGACGAGCTGTTGCATACACATTACGAAACACTAATAATATAAGTTATAATAGTTTCAATAGTTATAATAGGTCTAATATCGTAAATTTTTAATTGGTAGTTCATAACAGTTGATAACATAGCATGACAATAATTACTGCTAAATAGTAATATTAATGACGATATTAATAAATGATATTATTTGACTGACCTCGACATAATCGTCCCCGCAGTAGAGTCTCCTTTCCATATCTATATCGTTGAAGACGAGTGTCACCTTGCGACCAGTTGCCACTCGAATGACCCATTCGCAGACACGAGAGTGTGCGTAGGGTCGTGGGTAGCCAGGGCTCGTTATGGTTCCGAATGGGGTCGTCATCTGACCCCCGCATTCTACAGAACATTGCATCGATGATTAATCACCACGTCAGATTATTTTCGTCAGACCAGGTTGTTCATGTAATCCATCGGTAAAGTCAATTCATTAAATAGAAAGTATAACATCAAGCAAGATCATGTTATCTAGCTATAGATTAAGGTCAGGTCAAGTCATGTAAGAAAAGGTTATGGAATATAGTTAATTAATGTAACGCCATGCCTGAATAAATTGCGATCGTGTTATCAAAGCTAGATAGGCCTACGTGTAGGATCAAATGATGTGACCTATTCAGGTCAAGGCCATAAACCGTAATCGTAAACTCGAGATTTCTAAAGCGCCACTCGAAAGCCAAGCGCAGGGCACCAGCTTATTCACGAGCGCTGCGTTGCGTTAGAAGGGTTGTCCATGAGAATAGTCCGTGGTGGTCCGGGTCGAGTTACCATTGGATCAGGATCAAATGCGTTGTGTTAGAAGGGTTGTCCGTGAGAGTAGTCCGTGGTGGTCCGGGAACATGAAGGTAATGCAAATAAAACACGATGTCATGTAATCTAATAATATAGAAAACAATTAGGCCTACTTATAATAGTTCTGTGGTCAAAATGCATAGGTCATCATTTGAAAGAAATCCGTCTGAGAGACAGACAGAGAGACAGACAGGCAGACAGACAGACAGACAGACAGACGGATATCTAGAGGCAACCACAGAGACTGATGAAACAGGCAGAAGAAACAGACAGACTAAGCACACATGCGATGACAAATAAGCAAACAGAATTCACTGATACGCAGTGCCATCCCTACCTTCGACGCTTGCCACGAAGTTCAACCTGAAACCCGAAGCGGAATTCAGTGCATTCGAGCGGAACCGGATGTAAGCAAATCGATCGGAAGTATCGACGGCAGCTGGTCGACGACCACCACATGCAGACAGCAACACGTTGCCTGGCAACCAGAACACCATGGTTACGTTAACCTGTCAAAATTACTAATAGTAATAACTGTAACTTGTAGTAAATAACAGCAACGACAATGATAAGAAATTATGATTCGATGGTAATCACGATCATTAGGATTGTGATGATAAAGACATGATGATGATCTCCATCATCATCACAAATGCTGTTCAAAATCGACCTATTGTAATTACTACCAATATTGTTATTATTTAATTATTAACCGCTATTACCTTACTATTATAGTAATATTGTTAGTTGCGTTTGTGGTGATGATTGTGATAATAATAATTAATATGACAATGAATATCATAATAACGACGTCGTAAGATGACGACGACGACGACGACGAATATGATACTAATCATAATTATCATGTTGCTGAAGATATTGAAAATAAACTTTATGATGAAAAGGACACAAAACATCGACGACGGCTGTAGCTACTACTACTACAACTACTACTACTACTACTACTACTACTACTACTACAACTACTACTACTACTACTACTACTACTACTACTACTACTACTACTACTACTACTACTACTACTACTACTACTACTACTACTACTACTACTACTACTACTACTACTACTACTACTACTACTACTACTACTACTACTACTACTACTACTACTACTACTACTACTACTACTACTACTACTACTACTACTACTACTACTACTACTACTACTACTACTACTACTACTACTACTACTACTACTACTACTACTACTACTACTACTACTACTACTACTACTACTACTACTACTACTACTACTACTACTACTACTACTACTACTACTACTACTACTACTACTACTACTACTACTACTACTACTACTACTACTACTACTACTACTACTACTACTACTACTACTACTACTACTACTACTACTACTACTACTACTACTACTACTACTACTACTACTACTACTACTACTACTACTACTACTACTACTACTACTACTACTACTACTACTACTACTACTACTACTACTACTACTACTACTACTACTACTACTACTACTACTACTACTACTACTACTACTACTACTACTACTACTACTACTACTACTACTACTACTACTACTACTACTACTACTACTACTACTACTACTACTACTACTACTACTACTACTACTACTACTACTACTACTACTACTACTACTTCTATTGCTACTACAACTACTACTGCTACTGCTACAACTATTACAACGGTGATGGCATCAACCACTGACCAGTTGAGTTGAATTCGCGGATTTCTACGGAGTCAGCAGCTGAGCAGTTGGATTGTGATTCGAGGGAGAATGCGTCGAACGAGAGGGTGAGGTAGTGACCAGCTGGACCTTGGACGAACCACTCGCAGTCCATGTTCACCGGATAGGTGGAAGGGAAGTTGGGAGATGTGATCGTCCCGTTCGATCCGCTTACTGTACCGCCACACACGTCTAAACAATAATCATAATCATAATCATAGACATGCATGACTGATCGATAAATATGTGATTTATTTGTCGAATCGATCGATCGATTGATTGATTGATTGATTGATTGATTGATCGGCGATCTGTTGTGGGCTGATTGTTCACAATTTGAAATCGGTTGATTGGCTTAACGGTATGCCCAGCTATTTACTTGTTCAATCATTCATTCATTCATTCATTTATTCATTCATTCATTCATTCATTCATTCGTATATTCATTAATTAATTAATTCATTCATTCATTCATTCATTCATCAACTGAACAATCGACCTGTTTATTTCTTTGCATGAGTGTTCCTAATCGTACTGGGTGATATTATAAACTGCCATACAATTATTATGTTCAATTACTCAGCTATTCACTGGTTATTTATTTCATTTATTCATTCACTCATCAATTCACCGAAAAATCCATCTGTTTTATTTCATGCATGACTGTTTCGCAATGAGACTGGATGCCATACAATCACGTTCAATTTTTGTTCAATTATAACACTGCAGTTAAGCACGATTTATATAAAACGCTCAGAAGAAAAGTTGCTCGAGAGAAATGAACAGATTAACAATTCTTTCTTTCTTTTTATCTCTCTTGAAACTTTCTTTCTTTCTGGTCATTGCAATAGTTACCGTAAGCTATAAAAACTGTTAGCGCACCACATGAATGCCAAGCGCAGGGAACGCTGCAGGGTCCTCTCTCTATGCCACGTCGTTGTGTTCTCTTAGGTTCTCTGACCGGTTTGCCTATTTATTCTCCACGTCAGGACAACCATGGCTCAATCCAGATCATTTGCCTGCATAGAGGCCACTCCTATGAAATGGACTTCCACCACCAGTTCGTTCTGTCATCCTCTCTGGTAGTCTTTCTCGTCTTTCTCTGGCTTTAAAACCTGCATTTTCTCTCGAGGTTGCACGCATTGTGAGCACTTCTGAAAGGCTCTAATTGAAGCGAGAAGCGCTTCATAAATGGTCAAACACAAAACAATGCAATACAATGCAACCCGCAAACGTTGCATTGAGTCAGCGACATGTGCACAGTGTATGTAGTCAGAAGGAGGTCTGAGTCTGGTTGCCAGAGGTTCGCGGTATAAATTTCTTGAGTATATAGGCAAGACTTTCGCTTTGAGTGGAAGGCCCGATAATCATGAATCAGATAATGGTGATGAATGAATGGCGAACGACAATGATGGAGAAGGAACCGCAAATCTGAGGAATTCGGTTTGAAGATCGTTGCAGAGACGTAGTGCAGTGTGTTGTCGGTTGGAAAACTTCAGATCATTAGCTGGTGCCAGTGTTCAAGAAAGACTGAGACAATGATAATTAATCGTTTGCCAAGGCAGTGGCCAGAGACAGCAGATTAGCTTAAGGCAGATGTTGTTTATTTTAGCCTGGACTATTGTAGGGAGTCGTTTGTAAGTGATAGAATTTTGAAGTGGATTCGTTCTGATTTGCAGCCAATGGAGTGATCTGAGGACGAGAGTGTAGTGATGATGCTCTGTCTCTGTCTCTCTGTCTCTCTGTCTCTCTCTGTCTCTGTCTCTCTCTGTTTCTCTGTCTCAGTCTCATTGTCTCTCTGTCCATCATTTATTTATCTATTAGCCAACAATTTTCTACCGTAGCTAAGTCTGGCTCTGAATCCTATCCTGGCGGCGCTGGGGTCCGTGTGGAACCGGATGTACATGACATTTCCGGTGGCAACCTGTGTGGTCGGTGTGTCTTGTCCGCAGAAAGTTCCGAGCACCGGTGAATTGGACGTTCCGCCATTTCGTACTTCTATGTAGTCAAATCGACATCTGAAAGCAAAGCACACGATTCTCTAACTGCTGTTATGTGTTGACAGTATAAAATGCTCTAAGGACCAATTTCTCTTCATTACCTCCTGGTTCGGCGACTGCTGGAGTCAGTTCCAGCAAATGAAATCAAATCAACTCAATCATTTAAAGAATCAATTTATCAAAGATTCAGTGAACAGTCGAGTGAACAGTCGAGTAAAATTTCATTTTAACAATAAGAATAGAGTCATTCATTCATCCATCCATTTATTCATTCGTCCATTCGATATTTTAAAACATAAAAAGATGAATATTACCAAAGAGCAATTAGCCAAGTGAGACATTGATCAATTGATCAATCAGTCAATCAATCAATTGATCAATCAATCAATCGATCGATCCATCGATCAATCAATCAATCAATCAATTGATCAATCAATAAATCAATCAAGGGGTCAAACAATTACAACGCTACATCAATCAATTCTCTAGATAAAACCTTCAACTGCCAAAAGAAATCAATTGTTCCTTCAGAACTTGCCTCCTCTACCATAGTATACAGGCGCATTCTACAAGTGCAACGAACATAAGCGCATTATAATACAAGTGCAACGAACAGAAGCAAAAATCCTCTTACGCCGGATGATGTTCAAGTCCAAACTGCCCGACGAAGTCGAGCTTGAGGCGACGATTTGCCGGCGCCGTAGCGATCCAGACGCAGTCGACATTCTGCGGGTAGTTGAGCGGATAGTTGGGCGAAGCGACGAATCCTTCGACCACGTTTTCTGTCAACGTCACCGATCCCCCGCAGGCAAGCTGGACCATGGAAAAGGTCCAGTTGAAGCCTGCCGCTGAGACTCCGTCTGAGTTGGAGATAAACTGGACGGTCAAAGAGTTGCTTGATGACACTGGAATCGAGGGCTTTTGGTTGCCACAGAAGCGGCCGAGCAGAGGCGACGCCAGACCTGCGCCGTTGTACACCTACGAAAGCAGTCATCAAACTGCTGCATATAACAATTAAACATATGAATGAATACATCATAACTTAACGTGAAAGTTTGCAAATGAATATGGGAATTAAAAATTATGTGAAAATAAGTTAATTCATTCATTCATTCATTCATTCAATCAATCAATCATTCATTCATTCACTCACTCATTCAATCATTCATTCATTCAATCAATCAATCATTTATTCATTCATTGATTCATTCAATCATTCATTCATTCATTCATTCAATCAATCATTTATTCATTCATTCATTCATTCACTCATTCACTCACTCATTCACTCACTCATTCATTCATTCATTCATTCATTACGAAGATTTCTGTGGCACTCCATCAAGGTTAGGTCTACTACTCAGGAGTGCTCCCAGCCCAACCAAGGCTGGAAAGGAAAGTTTTAAGGTTGCGATAAATTGCTTCTGAGAGAAACAATAAGTAAAAGGCGCAAAGCCAACGGGAGCCCACTCCACACCATGGGTCAACAATTATAGAGGAATCACGGCGCTGTCTAAGACCAACACTTGTCCAGGGAGCGAAAAGGAGGAGAGGAGAGCCCGACATCCTTGCACTGAATCCAGATTATAACGATAGAGCTCCGTATGGCGGTATCTATCATTTAATAGGCAAAGAAAACAAATGTTGAAAGTAGGAATATAGTAAACAAAAATTGAATATATACAAATTCGAAACGAATAACGGTGTGCCATACCTCGAGGTAATCTCCACTACAAAGACCTGTCTGACCACTGATGGCAAAGATTCCGTCGAACGTCGACCGTATCGTTCTACCTTCGGGTACTTGAATCACCCAGGTACAGTTGCTGGCATCGGGGTAACTGTTCGGGTACCCCGGAGTCGTCAGTTGACCATCACCAACGCGCACCACGCCTCCGCACACTGAAATAAG
This sequence comes from Lumbricus terrestris, assembly GCA_949752735.1. Taxonomy (NCBI): domain Eukaryota; kingdom Metazoa; phylum Annelida; class Clitellata; order Crassiclitellata; family Lumbricidae; genus Lumbricus; species Lumbricus terrestris. Next base: position 62,488,479 of record OX457036.1, read on the forward strand.
GCAACGATTCGATAGTTACAATTACATTTTTTGATTTCTTGATGCAAACCTACAACAAGCTGGATGGTGAACTGATATGGTAATGCTAAGTCAGTGACAGTTAGTAGTCTGTCAGTTAGTCAGTCAATTGGATAGATATCTTCTATAAACGTAACGAACTTTGATTTTAATTTTGATTCACTAACTGGCTGACTGAGTCAAACTGATCGACTGACTGACTGGCTGACTGACTGACTGACTGAGGGAGGGAGAGAGGGAGGGAGGGATAAATGGATGGATGAATGGATGGACGGACGGACGGACGGACCAACTCATGGATGGATGAATCCACCGACTGAAAACTTACGATGCAAAAAGAAGTGAATATAACGAGGGTGCCCTGAAAGCGGAAATGCAGCCCATTCATAGAATAAATAACATATGGTAGGGTAAGTTTTTACTTAGCCGTCGTTACCTGACTTGTATTTTAATGCGAATCCAGCTAGGTTTCCGTTTGAGTCAGTCCTTAGTCCAAAAATCGCCCATCTCGACAACGTGAGGATTGGTTCTTGTGGCACGATGACACCGCAATACCTGACAGACTGACCTTGACCTGTTGGAGAACATAACAAGAACATTCGCTAAAAATAATTAATTGCATTTGAATGCTTTACGCCAGCGGTTCTCAACCTTTTTAGTGTGGCGACCCCTTGGTAACATTTTGAAAGTTGTGACGACCCCCGATGACAAGATTGATTGTTCCCACCTCTACTCCATTTTTTTACCATTGTCCATTGCTATGCATTTTCACTTCATAATTCGATTCTGCTTTTGGCAATCATGTGTGAGGTTTCATGGGTCTTGCAATTCTGAGAGCTACCTATTCGGCAGTTGAATTTCATAAGTCTATTCGTCTTGAAAAATTTCAATAGATGTCACGTGCTACTGCTGGAACTCCCCATGTTGCCTTCTTGGCGTTATCAGTTTTGTTATAAAAATAATGGTCATGATTTTCTGCGTAGTTAGGATGTTTGGCTTCTGGATGGCACCTCTGTTTATTTGTTGGATTTCATCAATTATGTCGACACAAATAAGACATGTGTACCTTCTCTATTCATACTGCAAGCACAGAGCACCCGAACAACCAAAACAATAGGCTACTCTAAAAAATGGTCAATAAATAGTTATTTTCTTAGCACTTATTTCACTCAGCTGATTCGTTTTGGGAGGCTATCAATTTCATAAACTTTACTTGTGTTCTTAATGAATGCACTGAGGATAGAAAAAAATGGAGAAAGGCTTGTGGAGAAATGTTCCCCTCCCCATTGCCGATTTTATTTTGAATCTCCACACTGCAATCGTGGCATTTCAGGCTGTCATTTTAACGAAATTGTTCGCTATTTCAGCAAGACTTCCAGAGTATTCCCTCCCAATGCTTTATTTAAATTTCTACACTGCAATCGTCGCATTTTAAGCCGCCATCTCAAAAATAATTTCCTATAGTATCAGTGCAGAAAGACAATCATGGACTTCAATAAATGTCACCTCCCAATTGTTTAGTTTTTTTGCATACTAGTGGTAGCACTTTAAGCTGTCATCTTAACGAAATAACTCATGGTTTCAGTGCTCAGATACGTGATCTAAGACTTCAATAATATTCCCTCCCCAATGTTCATTCTCTTACCTTACACACGGTAATAATAGTGTTTCAACTGACATCTTAACAAAATTGCCCATTATAAATTTCTACCTTTTCAAGAAATATTTCTGAAACATTGGGATATAGGCAGCTCGTCCCAACCACAAATTTCTGTACCTCAAAGTCTCCTCCCGTGTATAGGCCTCACTAGCAGAGAGCATAGATTCTTTGTGCAAACCGCGGCTAGCTTACCGGGTACTGCTTTATGTTTTGGAAGAATGGTAAAAGTGGAATTTATATTTTTAAACTAAAAATGGCAAAAATTAAATTAGCTGCAGTGTTCTACCAAATAAATCATAAGAAAAATATAAGTACAATTTTACTCTGTATGGTAAGTTACTATAGTGAAGCATTGAAATTGCCAGTGCACGAACATTTGTGCATCTTTTGAAAAATTCTGAAGGCTCCAGGCGACCCCTGGCAAATCGTCAGGCGACCCCCGTGGGGGTCGCGACCCACAGGTTGAGAACCGCTGCTTTACGCTGTTATAGGTCTATGATGTTTTCAAGTCACATGTGGAATTTTCTCTCAGAGATTTTTACTGGTCATGTCAAATTATCATGACAATTTTTTGACGCATAAACTCCATGTTCGAAATAATTTCTTGATAGTTGAGCATTTAGAACTTGCTCAAGACGACCAAAATTAGAAACTCGGTTGCACTCTACAGGGTGGGCAAAAAACTTGATTTGTCGCCAATATCTTGACCAAAAGTAGGAATTTCGAAATGAAACTTTACAGGCTTATGGACAATTCATATTTACACATGATGACCAGATTTCATAAAAATATTTGAAACATAACAAAAGTTATATCACTTTTAGTGAGGTCATTCTGTGCGCTAAGAGCGACGATTTGTTTATATAATTGTAACGTCTCTGATCCCTCGAATTATTCGAGTTAGTGGATCAGGAAGAAGAGGAATAGCTTCTGGATGTTTCACGAGTTTATTACGACATTATTGTTCACTTGACGACCCAATCATTGTTCTTGATGTTATTCTGTACTTCACACTCCGCACTCTGCACTGCGCACTGAACTTCGAGCTCGACCTCTTCACCACCCTCTTCTGAAATGTATGGGTTTAACGACTCTTTTTCATATCGAAGATGATTTCAGCGTCGACTCCACGTTTATATTGCGACCGAGCCACCCGCAGTATGTAAAGATCCGACCGGGGAATCGAACCCGCTCCGCCGGCGCGGCGAGCGGGCTACAACCCACTCGGCCACACAGGATCCTCCACCACCCTCTTCTGCTCTGCACTGCCCTTTTAAACCTCCTCATTTGGCCGCTGGCTTCCAGTCAATCAATCCACACTGCCTACTCTTAGCATTTCTGCCTCGTTGCCAATCAATAGTAGTGCCTACCTCCTTTAGCTTCCAATTGGCCTGCAGCCCGATCCTTCTGCCTCCTTGCTGTCTATTCTTCTGTCTACCTATCTTTCTCCCACTTCCTTTCTTTCTCTCTCTCTTGTGCCTGTCTGACCTGTTCTGTTCTGTCCATCTGCGGTAGCCTACTTCCTTTACCACTCTTTCACTCTGTCCTTCTCCCTGTGTCCTTCCGTCTCTCTTTCTCTCTCTCTGCCGCACTATATCATCCATCATCCTGCAGACCTAAGATACTACATAATTATACTCGACAAGTTAATGTCACGTATACCTCAATTGCATCTGACTGCGTACCTGTCCTTAGAATCTGCTTCAATCAAATCCTTTCTGTTAACTTGTGTCAATTTTTAACGCTGTGAGCTGATTTTGTATTGCATTTGTATAACGACTTTGGACTGGATGAACGAACAGAGAAAATGGACGAGGATATAAAGAAATCAAGGAAAAAGCACAGAATAGACAAGAATGGTGTCTTTGGGATCTTGGACGATCTGCCTATAAGGGACCATGCATATCTAGACTCTAAGCGTCCATAGGTTGAGCATTGCCACATTGGTGCCACGTTACCGGTATAGGCCTGCTCATCATAATTGGAATCGATTAGATAAGATATTACACTGAACTAGTCTACATTTATATCGAACTAGAATACTTGGGATTGCTTAAGAACAGCTTTGATTAGACTCGAAAAGGCAGAATAGCATAAAATATAAGATTAAGTTCATATATAAATAGATCAAACGTGCTTGCTGAGATGCAACAGGCTAATGCTATACTTGGCTATGGTTGAGATTCGATGAGATAATAACTGTACAACTATAATACCGTAGATAATGACGTAATCGAAGCAATTCGGAGGGCTGCCCTCAAGCGACAGATTTGTGAACTGCATGAGAATCCTGCTTCCATGGGCCGAAGTAATCCTCCATTGACACAAGAGGTTGTTCGCATATCCATTGGGAAATCCAGGAGACTCCATGGTCTGGAAGGTTTCCGTTGCATTCAGATAACCACCGCAGGCTACAGATAAATGATGACAGCGATCATAGTTGTTGTTGTTGTTGTAGTTGTTGTCGTAGCATGTATCTATGAACACTTGTTATAGCATCCATTTCAAGACTGCTACTCAGAGGCGCTCCCGACTACAGCACGGACTCTGAATCGGAGTTTCACTCCGAAGCTCATGAGCATCACTGTAAGTGAAGGACTTGCTCAGGGTCCCTACGCGGCGGCTTGAGGTGGATTCGAACCCGCAACAATCAAGCTACAAGGCACCGACTAATAGTAGTAGTAGCAGTGATAGTAGCAAAGGTAGTAGTGATGGTGCTAGTGATGGCGGTGTGGTGGTTGTGATGGCGGTAGTGGTGATAGTGGTATACTGGTGGTAGTTGTTGTTTCTGTTGTGGCTGTGGTAGTAGTAGCAGTAGTGATGGCTGCAGTAGTGGTAATATTAATTTTGCAGTGCGTGTAACAACGTTATTTTTTCCAACACACTTACAACAATAATGGGAATAACAAAATGAATATTTAAAAAAATAAATTAGGAATAGAATAAATTGAAACAAGCTTTTTAAAAGGTAAAAATTAATAGGCTGAATGTACAATGATTAGACAGCATGATATATCAGCTAGAAACCATCTTATAAAAGGTAGACTTAAATAAACTAATTTAAGAAGTTGCTATTCCCCAGATGGCCGAGAAACTTCCTAACTCTGCGGAGATCTTACTCTACTAAGAAATATGCTGGCCTGCATGTAGCCTATATACATGTCTATGCGAATCCACACCTACATAATATCTTTCCATGCTTCATGTCTTAAGATATGTTTATCTCCCAACATCTTTTGGATTCCTAAAATGTTTCCCAAATCTCTCTGAAATCTCAAGTAAGCTCATTCCAAGAGATCTCACATTCTCACAAAATCTTCTGAAAGGCCAATGATTCTAAATCTCCACCAATTCTCCTCAATCCCAACAATGCTCCCAAAAACTCCGTATTACTCCTGAAAACTTGGCAACTATCTGTAGCCTAAGCCTCTCGAATAGCATACTAACGCTGTGTCCCCACTGGTGAGATGGTTGAGACGCCGGGTGCGAGTGTAAAGGACGGCAGGAGACTGCCAGATCCACTGATCGCCTGCCACGTCATCAGGAAGCCTCGATCATTGACGCTTATGTCTGTGTGAAATTCGACGCGCAGTTGGTTCGAACTGGTTGCAACCGCATCAGGAATGACGACGCCGCAGAATTTGCCGATCTCTCTCGAGTCTGGGTTGCTTCCGTCCCTCAGCTAAAAAACGAACATAGATGATCATCAGATCTATTACATGTATTCATTTTTTAGTCGTCAGTAAGTCGGTTAGTCACCTCGTCGGTTACTTAGTTACTTAAATAGCCTACTTACTTGCATAGTTGTAGTTAAGCGTGCATGTTAAGCGTGTCTCGTGTGAAAGCAATGATTAGTCGGTGGGCATAAGTTTCAAGCGCGAGTTTTATTGCAATTTTAGACTTAAATTTTTGCGGTCTGCCCGCGTTGGTTTATGGTTATTTTCTTAGAATAAATATAGATTTTGATTTGATTTGATTTATTTCCAATTTCCAACTGACCCGGACGTAGTCGTAGGAGCAGGGTCGTGACAGTTCCATCTGCATCATCTCGAACGTCGCCTGGATTCTTGAGCCGAGGTCCACGCTGATGATCCAGGTGTAATCAACGTTGTTGGGGTAATTGTTCGGGTAAAGAGGTGAAGCCAACTGACCTGTGTTGCCCGTCAGATACCCGCCGTAGACTGGATCGAGAGAAAATACATATGATACATACTGTATATAACAACATAGCTGAGTGGTAAGAACTAACATGAAAATATTAAATAATCGAAATTAACAAATAAAGTTTGTTTATAATGATGATAAGCATGGTTTGGAGACATATTTGAGTTCAAGTGGTCACGACTAAATAAATTGACAGATGTAATATTCAATCAATCGATCAATCGATCAATGGCAAAATTATAACTATGTCCTGAGAAGCGTCCTACTTGAGTTGTAGGTTGCCATGAACCCTTGACCCGGGTTGACTTCGTTGCTCTTGAACTTCACCCACAGCTGGTTTCCCATCGTCTGATTGGTCGGCACTTGGTTGCCACAGTAACGACCGAGGACACGCCCACCGGCATTCGTCTGACGTACTTCAACATAGTCGCTGTTGCAGTTTAGCGATGACTCGAGATTGAAGAACCTGAAGGAAGTCAGACATAATTATATTCATCAACAAAAAAAATCAATCAACAAATTTATAATTAAAATATGAAATATGCGCATTGCACAATGCACACCTACTTAAATGACTCATCATTGCCAGGCTACTTAACTACTCACAATGACAGATAAAATTAATAAGCCCATAAAAATTAGGATTGCTTATGCTCCCCAAATCATTGACACAGGTTAATAGGTCTACTTTAACTAAATATGATAAATAAATAAATATATGCATGAAACGATTTCATCCAACCATTCGCAGCTTAGGCCCAATCCTTTTCGATTAAATAAAAATTGCATCTTACATGAGAAGCAAACTAAATCATGGGCCGACAAATTTTAGTTAAATAAATAACGATATTAACTTTCATCCTTTACCGTACTAGGGTACAAAGAACAAAGCAAATAATTTATGTGAATATAATTATGATCAATTGAAAAATAATTTATTTCTACTTTTTACAGAGACAAAAAGATGTTTCACCCAAATGATAACATGATGCTGTTTCCCGGAGATGACGTTATCGTCCAGACGCATTCCGTGTTAATAGGATAGCTATCCGGATAGCCAGGACTGTTGAAGGACCCGTGCTCCGCTGTAAAGTCTCCACCGCAGGCTAAAAGTTCACCGTCGAAAGGTCAAAGTTCACAAACAGTTTTCTGTGACATATCTTAATCTAGCGACTTCTGTAAAAGCTCTGCTTTACAAATTGGCGATCTCATCAAATGAATTGTTATGAGGCTCGTGTATGAGTAAAACTCAATGCGAGCCACTGCTGAGAAATGCTGTTGTTGTCGTTGATGATGATGATGATGATGATGATGATGATGATGATGATGATGATGATGATGATGATGATGATGATGATGAAAAATAATGATGATAATGCTGGTGACGGTGGTGGTGGTGATGATGATGATGATGATGATGATGATGATGATGATGATGATGATGATGATGTGCCCTCTGTCACCGGGAGATGAAATGATTAAGATGACTTCCCGTTGTCTTTCTCAATACAACGTAGTGCAACTTCAACAGAGCTCAATGCAACATCATTATGTGAGCACATGTATGCCTATCAAGAAGCCTCATAATTATGTATCGCATTTCATAATCTCTCAGAATCACTGTCAAAGTGATGTCAAAGTTAATTCCGAACAAAACGTGTATCTGCATACCCAGTTGCATGAAATACGACAGAGCAATACAATACAAGAGCCGGTATAAATGCACCATAATACAGTATATGCCTTATAGGCCTATAGCATAATTAAAATACGGTAGATAGGCTATCACTTTCGATTAGCAGACGATGACGACGATGACGACGACGATGACGATGATGACGATGACGACGACGATGATGACGACGACGTGGGTGAATCCCGGCTGAACAGAATCTTACATGACGAGAATCATGGACCACTAATCAATGTGCAGCAGCAATATCTGTGAATCGGTGATTAACAACGCCTTCGTCCTCCTCCTCCTTCTCCTCCTTTTCCTCCTCCTTTTCCTCCTACTCCTCCTCCTGCTCCTCCTCGTGTTCCTCGCCCTCACTCCTCCTCCTTCTCCTCCTCTTCATCCTCCTCTTCCTCCTCCTCTGCTCCTGCTCCTCCTACTCCTTTTTCTCCTCCTCCTTCACCTCGTCCTTCTCCTCCTCCTCTTCCTCCTCCTCTTCCTCCTCCTACTCCTCTTCCTCCTCCTCCTCGTCCTCGTCCTCTTCCTTACCTGAGGTGGATTTCGTGTAGACGGCCTGGAATCCTCTTCTCTGATGTGATGCATCCGTCATGAACTTAACGACCATCGCCGATCCAACGGAAGTGATGGCCGATGGAACCGTCGTGCCGCAGTACCTCCCTACTTCCGGTGCGTCGAAGTCGTTGCCCTCATGCACCGAGACGTAGTCATCCGAGCAGTTGTTGTTGTTGTTTTCAAGGTCCATGTGCAGGAAGGTCAAGGTTATCCGGTCGCCTGGAAGACAGCACACGGCGATGGATCGATCAGTGTGATGATGATGATGATGATGATGATGATGATTGATGGGTTAGGGTAATTAACAACTTCGTTGCTCGTCTGTGTTATTGACTCTGATTTGGCGATAGGCTGAATGGATGGGTGATTGCTTGACTGACTGTCTGAATGCTGATTGTTCGTTTGATTGATTGATTGTTTGATTGATTTCCTGATTGTTCGTTTGATTGATTGATTGTTTGATTGATTTCCTGATTGTTTGATTGATTTCCTGATTGTTTGATTGATTTCCTGATTGTTTGATTGATTGGTAGATTGAATGATTGTTTTATTGATTTATTCATTCATTCATCATTGCTTGATTAATTGCTTGCTTGCTTGATTGATTGATTCATTGATTGGCTATGCAAAGGAAATGAATATAAAATATTGTGCATTAAGAATTATTCGGTAAATTGTCCGATTAGTGAATTGAATCCAACGAATGAACAACGAATGAACAATGAACATGATTGTTCATCGATTGAACAATGAATGATGGAACAGACAATTCGATGAATGAATGATCGCTTGATTGACTGATCTTGATTGTAAGTAATTAAATTATTGAGACTGACCAGAGTGGTCAGTGGTGATGATCCACGTGCAGTTGTTGAGCATTTCGTAATTGTTTGGCCATCCAGGTGACGTCAGCTGACCATCTGTCTCTGCACTTATTGTTCCTCCACAACCTAAGCGAAGAAGAAGAAAGAATTATGCGCTTTCGGTCAAGGAATCGGTCAGTCGATGGTCGAAGAAGACCAGCCAAAACCAGACAACCAGCTACATCAGCCATCACATGTCACGGTGAATCAATGTGACGCAGTATCTATGTTTTTATGCATATCAATAGTCCACCTCTCCATTCATCCATTTTATCCACCGAAACATCCATCCAGCCAACCATACATTCATCTATAACTAACTATCCATCTATCCATTCAATCATTCATCTAATCATCCATCCACTTAGTATCCACCAGCTAAGGCATCCAACCAACCAATCAACCATCCATCCATCTATATGATTATCTATCCACCCATCTCTCCATTCAATTATTCATCCATTCATTCCTCCTGTCCACCAAAGGTCCCATACATCCATAAATCAATCGATCTATACACTCACTCCTCCACCCGCCAAAGCTTCCAGCCGTTCATCCATGCAATCTTCACCCACCTAAGCCTCCATCCATCCGTCCATCCGTCGGTCTGTCCGCCCATCCATCCATCCATCAATCCATCCATCCATGCATCCATCCATTCATCCATCCATCCAACCCTCCATCCACCTAAGCCTCCATCCATCCATCTGACCAACCAGTCAATCAATCAGCAATCGATCCCCCATTCATTTCCCTGCAGCTACAGTAGCTGTAGATCCACTGACCCGTCTTGTAGTTGGCTTTGAACCCTCGTCCTGCCACCGATCCATCTGACCTCATCCGGACGAACAGCTGGTTCGTAGTCGATCGTATGACTGGAGGCCGAGGAAGAGCGTTTCCACACGATTTCATCAGCTGCGACGACGCATTGAATTGCATCGAAGTATAGACCTGGAAAACAACAGCCACATTCAATGTCATTCATCCACCTATCCCTTCGTTCCAGGTAGGAATTAAGGAATATGCGTAGTATAGTAAGGATCGAATTATTACAGCGGTTCTCAACCTGTGGGTCGCGACCCCCACGGGGGTCGCCTGACGATTTGCCAGGGGTCGCCTGGAGCCTTCAGAATTTTTCAAAAGATGCACAAATGTTCGTGCACTGGCAATTTCAATGCTTCACTATAGTAACTTACCATACAGAGTAAAATTGTACTTATATTTTTCTTATGATTTATTTGGTAGAACACTGCAGCTAATTTAATTTTTGCCATTTTTAGTTTAAAAATATAAATTCCACTTTTACCATTCTTCCAAAACATAAAGCAGTACCCGGTAAGCTAGCCGCGGTTTGCACAAAGAATCTATGCTCTCTGCTAGTGAGGCCTATACACGGGAGGAGACTTTGAGGTACAGAAATTTGTGGTTGGGACGAGCTGCCTATATCCCAATGTTTCAGAAATATTTCTTGAAAAGGTAGAAATTTATAATGGGCAATTTTGTTAAGATGTCAGTTGAAACACTATTATTACCGTGTGTAAGGTAAGAGAATGAACATTGGGGAGGGAATATTATTGAAGTCTTAGATCACGTATCTGAGCACTGAAACCATGAGTTATTTCGTTAAGATGACAGCTTAAAGTGCTACCACTAGTATGCAAAAAAACTAAACAATTGGGAGGTGACATTTATTGAAGTCCATGATTGTCTTTCTGCACTGATACTATAGGAAATTATTTTTGAGATGGCGGCTTAAAATGCGACGATTGCAGTGTAGAAATTTAAATAAAGCATTGGGAGGGAATACTCTGGAAGTCTTGCTGAAATAGCGAACAATTTCGTTAAAATGACAGCCTGAAATGCCACGATTGCAGTGTGGAGATTCAAAATAAAATCGGCAATGGGGAGGGGAACATTTCTCCACAAGCCTTTCTCCATTTTTTTCTATCCTCAGTGCATTCATTAAGAACACAAGTAAAGTTTATGAAATTGATAGCCTCCCAAAACGAATCAGCTGAGTGAAATAAGTGCTAAGAAAATAACTATTTATTGACCATTTTTTAGAGTAGCCTATTGTTTTGGTTGTTCGGGTGCTCTGTGCTTGCAGTATGAATAGAGAAGGTACACATGTCTTATTTGTGTCGACATAATTGATGAAATCCAACAAATAAACAGAGGTGCCATCCAGAAGCCAAACATCCTAACTACGCAGAAAATCATGACCATTATTTTTATAACAAAACTGATAACGCCAAGAAGGCAACATGGGGAGTTCCAGCAGTAGCACGTGACATCTATTGAAATTTTTCAAGACGAATAGACTTATGAAATTCAACTGCCGAATAGGTAGCTCTCAGAATTGCAAGACCCATGAAACCTCACACATGATTGCCAAAAGCAGAATCGAATTATGAAGTGAAAATGCATAGCAATGGACAATGGTAAAAAAATGGAGTAGAGGTGGGAACAATCAATCTTGTCATCGGGGGTCGTCACAACTTTCAAAATGTTACCAAGGGGTCGCCACACTAAAAAGGTTGAGAACCGCTGAATTATTAGGATTAGATTTGCAAATTAGAATGGATTGGATCTAATTATACACCAGACTATTATTTGATTCATTCATAGATGGTAAAATGTCAGAATTGATCAGCATATAATAATGGAGTAACATCCGTCGTAGCAACATCTTAGTTCACTTTATTATTGTTATAGGTTAATTCAACCAGCGTTATGTCACTATGTAGCCTATGTTTGCACCATAGTAAACCATACAATAAGCTGGTTTCTCTGACGTGTCTTTTTGAGCGGTTTAGAAATTATCGAAGAATTTACATTACACACAACAATGTTTTTGCGATGCCTTACATTGCCTGCAGACTTTACAATGCACTGCCTTGCTATGCGATGCCAAAAACTATTTTACTGCTTCATACCAATTCACGCCATACAATGCAAAACAAATTATGCCATACCACAAGGGCTCATTTTTACCAAACCTTAATTCATTATTCTACGTGCTTAACTTGCAATGCTACACGACACAACTTCACGCATTTCCTCACTTACATTACCATAATCGCATTTCATGCAGTGCCGCAGCCCTTAACAGCACGATACAAAACAATAGAACAAAAGAACAGTGTTCACTGTTCAGTGTTGAAGCTTATTTCATCGTTGTCCACATCACTGAATCAACTGCGCCAAATAGCATAAAAGACTACAACACTCTGCTTTACCTTGAACACCAGCAGGGGCGGATCCAGGGGGCCAATCCGGCCATGGCCCCCATTCCAAATCTCCATGGGACGTGGCCCCTCACCCCATCCATGGTCGCCCAAAAGATTTTTTGAAGGGAGTCAGTCATGGCCAGGAGAATTAATATATAGGCTAAATGTAATTAAAATCTAAGCCTCTCACACAACTGCATTGTCTTAATATATAAAGCAACGAAAAGAAACAATCTTTCGACAGTATCCAACTATGATTTATGGCATGCAATGTTTGTTATTCGTGTATATATTCTTTAGTAAAATGTAAAAATATTAACACCAATAAACACAATTATAACTAATAACAACTAACTATTATTTACAAAGGAAGTTAACACTAAGAAAAGTATTAGGGATTTTTTCCCAGATGCAAACAAATTTCAGGGGCAAAAACTTGTTAAATTTTGAATTTAGTCTATAATGTGCAAGAAACTGCGGTGAATGATCACACATGTTTACTTCTTGTTCTTATTTATTCCCTGTTTCATTCAGTGGTTGGAAGTATTTTATTTACTGCTGTCTTTAAAATAATATAATAGGGTGAGGTCTATTCATACTTTAACTTGGAATAATTTTAGCATTGTGTTCTTCATAGTATAAATACATAAATAGGCTACTTTAAAAAAATACTTTTTTGCCATTAATAACAGCTAATAGAGCAATGTTGCATGCTGTAAGTACTAGCCCTACAATAACTATTATTTACTATTATTATTTATGGGGAAAGTCTCTGGTTATGGCCCTTAGCCACGCATAACATGCATCCATAACATAGCCATAGTGTCATGGATATATATAAATATAATATATATATAATTAATTATATCTATATTATATATGCAGTCTACCAAGCAACATTTGCAATGCAACTTTGTGCAGTGTTTAATCTAGACGTCTCTGGAGGGGGGGAAGTTCCCCCCCCCAGGATTGACATCCCCAATCCCCCGAAAAATTTGACGAAATGATATTGGTTTTTAGTTACTGCTTTCATCATTGTTTTACATGAAGTGTTATAATATACCGTGATATTATTTATTACTATAATATGATTATAATGACACTGTTTACTACTATAATATTATGATACTATCATGTTAAGATGACACCTTAAAATGCAGCAATTGCAATGTGGAAATTCAAAAAGTTTCTGATGGGTCACTGAAACAGTAGAGCTATTTTGCTAAGACGACACCTTAAAATGCTGCCATTGCAATGTGAAAATTCAAAAAGTTTCTAATGGGCCACTGAAAAAGTACAGCTATTTGGTTAAGATGACCCCTTAAAATGCTGCCATCGCAATGTGGAAATTCAAAAAGTTACTAATGGCCACTGAAAAAGTACAGCTATTTTGTTAAGACAACACCTTAAAATGCTGCCATTGCAATGTGGAAATTCAATAAGTTACTAATGACCACTGAAAAAGTACAGCTATTTTGTTAAGACGACCCCTTAAAAGGCTGCCATTGCAATGTGGAAATTAAAAAAGTTTCTAATGAGCCACTGAAAAAGTACAGCTATTTTGCTAAGATAGCAGCTTAAAATGCTACCATTGCAATGTGAAAATTCAAAAAGTTTCTGGTGGGGAGGGGCATATCCCATACCAACTCCCTCCTTATCCCTCCCCATACCACTCCCCAACACTCTCAACGATACGCACCTCATGATTGTCCTCCAGGCGGTCCATAATCTACCCCTCCAGAAACCTCAATCCCCCCATAGGAGGGACTAAATTAAACTCTGGTTTCGGCCAAACGACTAAAAAAATCCGACCCAAGCCCAAAAAAGTTTAGCCCCCCCTTCCAAAATTCCTGGATCCGCCCCTGAACACCAGATACATATTCCATACATATATAAATATAATTATATATATATAATAATTATTATAGACCATATATCAATCAATCAGGATTTATATAATGATGATTGATGATGATGATGATGATGATGATGACGATGACGATGACGATGACGATGACGATGACGATGACGATGACGATGACGATGATGATGATGATGATGATGATGATGATGATGGTGCTCTGCCATCCCGTTTCCCGTTGCCTTCCCCACAGACAATGATGGGTAAGCAACTTGCCCAAGGTTGCTCCGCAGTTGCGCCCCTGCGTCCCACACGTGCTATCCCGAGATATCTAAATCTCTGAATGTCACTCCCAGCCCGGGGCTTGAACCGCAGTCCGTTGCAACCAACAGACGAATGCCGCTCGCGCTTACCGGTGTAGCTAACTAGGCTTTGTCTACAAGTATATATCAATCAATCAGGATTTATATAGCGCCCCTTAAAGGCAGCTGAGGCGCTCCCGGCCGAGATCAAGCGGGAAAACATGTAGTCTTCAGCAGTTTATGACATTGAGAACAGCTTGGGAGGTGTCTCATATAGTCAAGGTATATAAACTATAACCTAATTACTGTAATTATATATATATATATATATATATATATATATATATATATCACCATATCACCTTGTAGAATACTTACGGCGACGTAATCGTATCTGCAGTTGGACGATCCTTCGACGTCAAAGTCGACGAAGGTCAGGACAATCGGACGTCCGGCTGGGACGGTGATCGTCCACACGCAGTCCGTATAATGCGGATACGCATTCGGATAGTTCGTCGACATGATCGTACCAGTGCGCGTCGAGAAGTTACCACCGCAACCTAACAGACCAGTTGCACTAAGTATATAGGTCAGGTCAGTTATAAGGTCACGTCGGGTGACGTGGATAAGAGCATGCAGTTGCACTATGTATATAGGTCAGGTCAGTTATAAGGTCACGTCGGGTGACGTGGATAAGAGCATGCAGTTGCACTATGTATATAGGTCAGGTCAGTTATAAGGTCACGTCAGGTGACGTGGATGAGGTAAAAAAACTGAGGATATAATTATGGCTAAGGTTAAATGAAGGAAAGAAATGAAAGAAATAATAAAGGTGAGCAAAGGAAGGCAAGTGGAAGCGATATGTTTGGAGGGGGAACAAAACGGTGCAAGAGAATGCGCAGAAGTGGAAGGCAAAGCAACGTGAAGCAACATAAGAAAAATCGAAATGATGGCAGCTATTCTGATCTCAACATGTCTAAATCAATACTTTGCAGCTAGTCACACGTGCATGCATGTAGGGCACTAGCTTATTCACGAGCGGCGCGCGCTTCACAGCGTCAGAGATGTTTCTCGCATATACCACTGAAGAAACAAAGGTAATAATTTTTGCCGGAAGGTCAGGGCACACATATTAAATTAGGCAGAGGTTTCGCTAAGGCAGGCTTCGTCTACAGGTTAAGAAAATTGAAGTGCATGACTATAGCAGGATGATTAGCAAATGAGTCGCTGAAGCCAGTGAAGAGCCTGCAGTCCTCTACATCATAGTGGAAAGCCTGAGGGATGAGGTGAGTTGGGGATGCAGGTGAGAGTGGGTGAGTCGATTTTGGTGGAATAACTGTTTTATTGCGGAATTCAGAGAGGTGGATCCTTCCAACATAGGTATGTCCTGTACTGCATGGATCTGCTGGAGAACTTGAGAAGACTGGTGGAGGGAAAGATTGAGATGTAATGTAATGTAATTAGTAATTTCTATAGCGCCGCTCACAACCAAGGCCATTCAGTAGAGATAGGAGGAGATCGAGTAGAGCGGGATGGCTGCATGGTGAATTGGTCGTGAAGGTATTTGTGCTGCGAGTATTTATGACAGGGCGTTGAACGCAGAGTACAATAGAGGGCGACTCAGAAGTATACTGTATACCGTAGAGGAAGGGATTGTGACGATAGAGCAAGCAGCAAGAATAAGTAATTGTCGGCCGATTACGATTACGTTACTATAAGCTTAGGCCTATACCTCCAGCGATGGATGTGTAGCTGATGTTGAATCCTCGGCCACTTGTGCTGGAGTCACTGACGAATCGGACGACCATGTTGTTGCCAGTGCTCGTAAGGACCTGAGCTGAGTCGTCTGTGTGGCAGATATGGGTCAACCGAGGTGACGTCTGGTCGATTCCTCCGAAAATCTGCAAACATCACCGTCATTGTTATCATCATCGTCGTCGTCGTCGTCACCGTCACCGTCATCATCACCATCACCATCACCATCATCAACATCGTCATCATCATCAACATCATCATCATCATCATCATCATCATCATCAACAACAACAACAGCAGCAACATCTTCGTATTATCGTTTTTTTCACGATCAGTATCATCAATGCAGTTGTAACTATTAATAAGGATAAACTGGGCTAATTGTTGCTGTTGTTTATGATACTGCTATCTCATTATTTTATTGAAATTGCAATTGCCTTTATTAGTATTGCCATTTTATATAATGATAATATCATTTATAGATTAACCTCCAGAGCGTCGTAGCTGCAAGTGGCGTGTGTTTCTATATCGATATCGTGGATCGTCAGTTGGATTCTGTTGCCCGGGGCAACCGTTATGGTCCAGAGGCACTCCCTTAGATGTGGGTAGGGTTGAGGGTAGTTGAGACTTGTGAAACGACCAGTTGGTCCCATCAGCTGACCTCCACAACCTTTCCAAAAACCAAAACCAGCCACATCTTGTAGATAAGACAATCTCGTATCTACAGTCATCTAAGCACGATCAATCATCTCTAGACATCTCAAAAAGGTGCTATTATAGTTTCCAATATGCAGACAATAACAGAGACACTCAATGAGACAGAAAAATAAAAGGACATGTAATTCCATGTATATATATTTATAATATATGTAATATATAAATATATATATTACAGGCATCATTATGTCATTAATGCATTAATGCATTAATGCGTGCAAACAAACTTACAAGTATATACACATTACATTACATAGGCCCATATAGACCTAGATACACACAATGACACACATGCACAGACGAATAGGCAAAAGCACATGCACGTCACTTACCATCTATGAAGTATTCGAGACGGAATCCGTTGTGAGTGACCGTTCGATCGGAGACGAATTTAACGAAGAGCCACCGAGAGACCGTCGTGATGTCTGGTGGAAGGAAGTTCTGACCACAGTAGTGGCCGATCAACCGACCATTCGCGTCATTGCCATCACGAAGCTTCATGAAAAAAGACAACAGTTTGTCGAGGTCCAATTTATTCTCATAGTTTACAATAGGGTCCATAATCTAGTCACGTCTTATCTTAATCCCCTAAATCAATCATCTAATTTTATTGAACAATCAAATCTAGCAGTAAAAATTAGTAAATAGGGCCTATTGGTCGGTCAAATTTTCATCCCATCTTCTTCTTGAAAAACATATTTCGCCAGTATATGATATGGTAGGCCTATAGTATATAACATATACTATACATATTATATGTATTTATATTTATATGTAGCTCACTAAGTTAGCCCGGTTTTCTTTTCGCCATCCCTCATAAGAGTAGATCGAAAGCTACATAAATGATGACCAACTGACAAACTTGAGTTGCATGCCAATGTAAGTGGCTAGCGGCCTATAGGCCCTAATTTTCTTACCTCAAGATAGTCGGCTCGACAGCTATTGTTGCCGACTGGTGGCTGGACTTCAAAGTGTGAGAACGAGGCGTTGACGCGATTGCCAAGAGTCGCCTCTATGACCCACGTGCAGTCTCTGTTGGCCGGGTAGGGTCGTGGGAAGTTGGGGCTTTCGATGACACCGGTCGTACTCTTCAAGACGTTGTTGCAGTCTGAAAGAGGGAGGTCGCAAGAAAACTCACGAGCTGAAATACTCGATGTGTATGTTGTTGTCGCTGTTGTTGATTTGTTAAAGTTCACTTAAATTATTTTTGTTTATTATGTCAATCTGTTGACGATGAGCCATTGCATATTTAAAGAGTTCGGACTTCGTCGACATAAGCTATACCTATAGAGTCAAGGAATCGTTACTATAGGCTTGCGACGACAAGCGCCACTTTTCTTAGAGTGTCCGTAGTCCATGTGCACGAACTAAAAAACCGGGTATACCATCGGCTCCTGACGGAAAGCCATAGGCTGGACTCTGGTGGTGGATCAATGACAACGAGGTCAAGGCCTATATAGGGTGCCACATTCAAAAGCGTTACAAAAAGAGTGTCCGTAGTCCATGTGCACGAATTAAAAAACCGGGTATACCATCGGCTCCTGACGGGAAGCCATAGGCTGGACTCTGGTGGTGGATCAATGACAACGAGGTCAAGGCCTATATAGGGTGCCACATTCAAAAGCGTTACAAAAAGAGTGTCCGTAGTCCATGTGCACGAATTAAAAAACCGGGTATACCATCGGCTCCTGACGGGAAGCCATAGGCTGGACTCTGGTGGTGGATCAATGACAACGAGGTCAAGGCCTATATAGGGTGCCACATTCAAAAGCGTTACAAAAAGAGTGTCCGTAGTCCATGTGCACGAATTAAAAAACCGGGTATACCATCGGCTCCTGACGGGAAGCCATAGGCTGGACTCTGGTGGTGGATCAATGACAACGAGGTCAAGGCCTATATAGGGTGCCACATTCAAAAGCGTTACAAAAAGAGTGTCCGTAGTCCATGTGCACGAATTAAAAAACCGGGTATACCATCGGCTCCTGACGGGAAGCCATAGGCTGGACTCTGGTGGTGGATCAATGACAACGAGGTCAAGGCCTATATAGGGTGCCACATTCAAAAGCGTTACAAAAAGAGTGTCCGTAGTCCATGTGCACGAATTAAAAAACCGGGTATACCATCGGCTCCTGACGGGAAGCCATAGGCTGGACTCTGGTGGTGGATCAATGACAACGAGGTCAAGGCCTATATAGGGTGCCACATTCAAAAGCGTTACAAAAAGAGTGTCCGTAGTCCATGTGCACGAATTAAAAAACCGGGTATACCATCGGCTCCTGACGGGAAGCCATAGGCTGGACTCTGGTGGTGGATCAATGACAACGAGGTCAAGGCCTATATAGGGTGCCACATTCAAAAGCGTTACAAAAAGAGTGTCCGTAGTCCATGTGCACGAATTAAAAAACCGGGTATACCATCGGCTCCTGACGGGAAGCCATAGGCTGGACTCTGGTGGTGGATCAATGACAACGAGGTCAAGGCCTATATAGGGTGCCACATTCAAAAGCGTTACAAAAAGTAAAAATTAAAAAGAATGAATAATTACACATTTAGCATTTAATATAAACTGCGAGCAACACGATAGACCTAACATGCAAATATAATATTGCAGTGGCATAATTAAGTTAAAACTGTGAAACATAAATAGGCTTAGATATAGGACTATTGGGTTGGAGGAAACACGTAGCCTATGGCGGCAGATCGTTAAATTCGCGTCTGACCTTTGTTTAAAACGGCTTTTACATATTTTAGGTTGGAGCTGGCATGCTCTTTACGAGTACTTAAAAGACGAAGGCAAATTTCTAGATAAATATTTACAGAGGTCTATACATATTATGTTAGTGCATGCATTTCTGAGCATAGAGTAAACTGCATTAAAGTGGAGCTGAAGAACGGAAAGACAAAAGTGAAGTGCAACTGACTGGCGTAGTATATGACAAAAGTGAAGTGCAACTGACTGGCGTAGTATATGGCGTGAAATCCTCGTCCGTGGTTGGAGTAATCCGTTCGCATCTTAAGCCACATCTTATTCGTCTTTGACTGAATGTAGTCAGGCGTCGAATTGCCACACAGTCTGCCAAGGAGCAGACCGAGTGGACCGGTGTCTCTCACCTGCAACACACCCACACACACATACACACACATCCCCCACACACATACACATACACACATGCACGCACATACACATAGGCAAACAGATATATGATATTACAACGTATACTGCTATAGTAGCTATACAGTAGAACCAACGTATACCAGTATCTTATAAATTAATGCACTCTCACATAATAATTGGTCGGCGTAACTTCTACCGTTCCTTACACTGCTCTACTTTCTAGGCTTTCTTTTATCGTGCAGTTCTACAAAATATGTGCAGTAATTCTAAATCGATTTGTGCAGCAGTAGAAACACTTCTGTGCAGCCAGAAAAGTTTTAAAAGGCAATTGCCTTCTGAAGGAGAATAATTTGTGATGGGGAATGGGAAAGGAAAGAAGGGGCTGTAGATTTATAAAAATCCCATTAAAATCCTTGGCTACTTTTATTCCATTATTTTGTTTTGACATGACTTGCGTCACTTGCCTTAACTCATTAAACAACCGATCGCCTTGCCGCAGCCCTCATATCATGTATTGCCTAGAAAGTGAATTCTTACCCTTGTGTCGTTTCTCAATAACCATAGAAATTAACCGTGTTATCAATGTCTTCAATGGCATTGCCCGGCTCATCATTGGGGTCTATAGCAGCACTACCGCTGGTCGGAGATTAGATTACATAGATCAGCATACATGTATATCAGAATTGATTAGAATGGATTAGAATGAATCAGATTAGATTAGATTAGATTAGATTAGATTAGAATACCTCGACGTAGTCGTACTGGCACGAGTAGTGATTCTCGAAACCAAAGTCGGCGAAGTGTAGGTTGACGACGCTGCCTTGGGCGACAGTTATCTGCCAGAAGCATTCTGCATTGCGTGTGTAGGCCATCGGGTAATTGGGGGAAACAAAACTACCGGTCACTGACGTCATATCGCCTCCGCACCCTGTAGGAGGAACACAGAATGCATCATTGTTAAAATTGATCTCATCTCACCTTACAATTTACAAAACTAATCCAATTGTTCTCTGTTTTTGCAGCAAATTTTGCACCAATTAAACTGTCTGCGAAGACCATAGCCATTCTAGAATAACTCTTTACTGATATCTGTAAACTTGCAGAAATACATAGCCTAACCATAAGCAACGCGGAGAAATAGGACCAACGTCGTCGTTGTCATCATAATAATCGTCATCATCGTCATCGTCGTCGTCATCTTCACTATCATCATGATCATGATTATGATCACCATGATCATCATCATCATCATCATCACCATCATCATCATCATCATCATCATCATCGTCGTCGTCATCATCATCGTTTCGTATACCTGACACTGTTCCGTCGTAGTAGAGTCTGAATCCGCGATGGGCCACCGAGTAGTCGGTCTGCATCTTCAGGTAGAGTCGGTTGCTCATCGATCGAATGCTGCGATCGATTGATTGGCCACAGTATCGACCAATCAGAGGAGACGTCTCGAAACCACCGTTCCTATGATGAAGGACACAACAACGCTTGTGGGACATGGAGGAAGGGAAGACAAAGGAATGGAAGACAGGTCAGACGTGGGAGTAAGGACAAGTAAGGCAAGGAAAGGCACATGAGGAC
Organism: Lumbricus terrestris; assembly: GCA_949752735.1. NCBI lineage: Eukaryota > Metazoa > Annelida > Clitellata > Crassiclitellata > Lumbricidae > Lumbricus > Lumbricus terrestris. Next base: position 62,510,005 of record OX457036.1, read on the forward strand.
GAGAGAAGGCAATGAGAAGGAGAATTCAAGGCAGAGCAAGAGAACTGCTATCTACATGTAATTTAATCTAATCTAATATAATCCAATCTATCTAATCTAATCTAATCAATCTAATCTGTTCTATTCTAATCTAATGTTGTATAATGTAATCAGATCTAATCTAATCTAAACAAAAAGTACTATAGAGGATGCTGTGGAAATTGTTAGACTTAGGATTCGGATCCAATCCGATTATTCCGATATAATTTAATACCTAATCTCCAGATAATCATATCGGCATTCGCTGTTAGACTCCATGACGAAGTCGGTGATGTTCAGAAGGATCTGACGTCCAGTGGGAACGGTGATGGTCCACTGGCAGACGCGGTTGTGCGGGTAGTTCCCAGGGTAGTTGAGACTTGTTACTACGCCCACCTGGCTACGGAGGTCACCGCCGCAAACTACAAGTGGAAACTCAGAAAATTAGTGGCTGGTTGTAATGAAACACAAGAAAAGTAACTTTCCATTTTTATTGTCTTCTTTACATTTAATTTCTTCGACTTGCCGAATATAATGTTGCTCCCATGACAGTGACGAGACCTGTTGCAATTGCATATCTGGCGCCGCCACTGGTTCGAATGTTACCTAGTGAGAATACTGTGGACTCGATTTTCTTGTTGTCTTTAGGTTCATACAACCTGCAAATGCACAGCTACATAGATAGACACATGTATGGTCGCAGATAATGCTTAAGTTAACGCGGCCTTCGTAACAACTTTGTCATGGATGTAGATCTATCCCAAATCCCATGTTGTAACGAGGGTGCAGTGTAGGTCCATATGAGAAGGCAACTGACTAACTGCCTTACTCGCTCAAACAGTGATGTTTGAGCGAGTAAGGCGTATCTCTGTCTGTGTATCTGTCTGACTGGCTGACTGACTGACTGACTGACTGACGGACTAAATGACTGACTGACTGACTGACTGACTAAATGACTGACTGACTGACTGACTAAATGACTGACTGACTGACTGGCTGACTGGCTGACTGACTGACTGACTGACTGACTAAATGACTGACTGACTGACTGACTGACTGACTGACTGACTGACTGACTAAATGACTGACTGACTGACTGACTGACTAAATGACTGACTGACTGACTGACTAAATGACTGACTGACTGACTGACTGACTGGCTGACTGACTGACTGACTGACTGACTGGCTGACTGACTGACGGACGGTGGACTTACTGGTGGAAGAGTTGAGAGAGATGTAAGTGACGGAGAAGCCTTCACGAGCCACACTGCTGTCCGTTTTGAAGCCAATAGTCATCGCGTTATCACTAGATGTCACTACTGGAGGACGTTCCACTCCACAGAACCTGCAATGAAGCATAGCAATTTTTGGGATATATGATAAATGAAACTTGACATGTAGCGTATTGCAATTATTTTGATGATACGAGGCGAGAACATTTAAAATTGCCTTATTTTTTATTTTTTTTACCACTGACCTGATGTACTGGTACTCGTACCTACAGCTTTATCCCACTCTGGAAAGCATCGCTAAAAGACAATGTATCCGAATCCAACAGGCATTCCTCGTGTACGAAGAAAGAGGAAATCAGGCTGAATGCTGCTCCTCTCTCGTGGTCAAATGCTATAGCTTTGTGACACGTCAATCCTCCTTTCGATCAGCGTCCAGCTCTTTAATTCAATCTAATAGCATGTTGTTTCTGCTATACGTTTTGTCTTTCACCGCCGGCGTTCTCTCGCTACTTGTGGGATGCGGTGGCGCAGTGGGTATGTTCGTTGCTTTCAAGTTCAAATCCACCTCAAGCCGCGCGTGGGGACCTTGAGCAAGTCCTTCACTTGCAATTGCACGGGCGTTTCGGCGTGAAATTCCAATGCAGTGGCCGTGCTGTAGTCGGGAGCGTCTCTGATTAGGGAGTTTGAAGGGGCGCTACAGAAATGGAGAAATAAATTATTATTTAGAGTTCTTCGGTCTTTCCACTATTTCTCTCTGTCATCTGCTCATTAATTATTAGCAATTCCTAGTGGATACGGAGGCCTTTCCTCTTCCAGTCTCTTTACAGCACTGTTGTATTACCTGCCAAGGGAGTTCGACCGGGTGTAGTTGTCAAATATTTCGACGTAGTCATAGTAACAGGAGCTGCCGCTGCTTCCTTCGAGGGAGAATGACATAAAGGTCAAACGTATGATGAAGCCAGGAGTGACCCTGATGAACCAGGTACAGTTGGCCCCGTGAGGGTAGACGTTAGGGTATCTGGGCGAGTTGAATACACCCACTAAGGTCGTCATAGTTCCACCGCAGCCTCAAGAAAAAACGCATGAACTTAAATGAAGGAAAATGTGATAAGAAGGAAAGAAAAAAGGATGAATGAAAGACTGGAAAGACGGAAGTAGAACCGCAAGAAAGGAAAAGGAAGGTAGATCGAAAAATAATAGAAACGGAAGAAAAGAAGAAGAATTGGAGGAAGAATTGGTGGATGGACAAAAATTTACTAAGAAAAGACTAAAGGAAGGAGATTAAGTAAGTAAGGAAGAGAGAATGTAAAGAGGAAAGAAGTCTTAGAAATTACTGAAGGAAAGAAGAAAAAGAAAGAAAGGAATGAATGAAAGAAGGAATGAAAGAAGGGAAAAATGAAGTAAGGGCACAGGGTGAAAGCAAAAGACAGCAGAATAGAAGATACAAAAATACAGAGAAAATAAAGAAGGAAATAACTATTTAAGCAATGAACTCGTGTATGCAGCCGCATATTTGTTATAGCGCCTTTATATTCTCACAAAAGCGTTGCCTGTGCTATTCGACAAGCGAGATCAGCAAATAGGCCTATGTAAAAAAAATATATAAAGTGAGAAATCGAAAAATAATTGAGTGGATGTGTAAGTAATTAGAAGCCATAATCGATCATAAATAGACAAGTAAGTAAAGAAGGTATTTATCTTACCACTTCCAGACGAGGCTCCTATGTTTGTGGTCGTATAGGTCGCTCGGAATCCGTGATTCTGTCTTGATCCATCCGACTTGAACCGGATCCAAAGTGCATTGCCTGGACTCTGTATGGGCGCCGGGACACTCGACCCACAGTACCTGCCGATCAACGCACCGTCCGCCGTCTGACCATTGCGCACCTGAAGGAGTCGTCAAACATCGTCAACGTGTAATAGGCCTATGAGGTGACGTTATAGTTCCTCTATAAATTAATTTTAGGAAGAGTAAAACTCTCAAATAAATAATTTATGAATTTAAAAAATAATTACGTGTAGATCTAGGCCTACATGTGCTTTGCGACAATATTAATTGGAACCCCGAAATGGTAACCTAAAATTGTCTCCTGGCTACCCCTCTGAATTCTGTTACACTCAATGGGCCTAACGTAGACTATTGTGAAAATCCGTTTGCTTCTGAATTCATGCGATATAACCACGAACAGATTCAGTATCGGGTCATGAAAGATAACAGGAATGAGGTAAGGAGAATAAGGAAGAAGAGAATATGAACAAAAAAGAGGAGAAAGATGACGATCAAAAAATGAGGATGAGGATGAGTATGAGTTGTACTTCGAGGAAGTCGTATGTGCAGTTGGCGCCAAACGAAGCTTCAACGTCGAAGGAGACGAACGTTAGTGTGATGCTCGTCCCTTCTGATTGACGGATGACGTAGATGCACTCGCGGTCGTTAGGGTAAGGGTTCGGGAAGTAGGGTGAGCGAAGTTCACCAGTCGCATTCGCAAACACGCCACCACACGCTGCAACAGACCATAGAATTAGAATAATACCGATAATAGTAATAATAATAATAATAATAATAATAATAATAATAATAATAATAATAATAATAATAGCAATAATGATAATAATGATAATAATAAACAGGTTTTCTGTTCCAAATCATCTCAATCACTATCCAGAGCTACAACGCCGTTGCCTACCAGTGCACCTTGTCTGGAATACCGGGGGCCATGGACCGGCCACCCTAAGCAAACTAAAATTTATATGTAAAAACTAAATCGTAACTGTATAATAATAATAATAATAATAATAATAATAATAATAATAATAATAATAATAATAATAATAATAATAATAATAATAATAATAACAATAATTGTAATAACAGTAATAATTGTAATAACAGTAATAATTGTAATAACAGTAATAAAAATAACATCAACAACAATAATTGTAAAAACAATAACAAAAAACAACAATAATAGAAATAACAATAATACTATTAGTAATAATAATAATAATAATAATGGCAATAAATAACAATAATAATGATAACAATGGCAATAATAATAAAGTTTCCCTGCTTGATGTTCTACTCTTCACGAAGAGTTCTACCCTTGCTTCATCACCCCTCACCCTCCTTAGTCATCGACCTCCCCCATGATTGTCGCTACAATCATCATCATTATTACTCCAAGCAGTCATCATCATCACCATCGATGCCATCATTATAATCATGACATATCATAAAACGTATTTATCATCGACGTTATTCGTTCATTCAAACATTCAAACATTCATTAATTCATTCGGAAACTTATATAGCCCCTTCAGGAAAACCACTCAGAAGCGCTCCCTACTCCAGCGCGCCCAAAAAGAATAGTTTTAAGTTTAGTGAGGAAAGATTTTGGTAGAGAACAGCAGATAGTAAGTCAATTAGCAAATAGCAACTGCAAATAAGCTAAATAATTTTTCTTAAATCGTAGTAGCCTACCCATTTATCATTGACAACAACAGCAGAAGCAGCCGTTCTTGAGCACCCTCCATTCACCCTTCTGTTACCCCCCCCCCCCCTCCCCCATCCACCATCATTTACTTACCCACAATCCACGTGGCCCTGAAACCAGCGCCTCTGTTCGACGGGTCTGTCTTGAACTTGACCCAGAGGTTATTTTGAGTGGAAACGAAGACGGGTGGGGTACTGTTGCCACAGTAACGACCGACAAACGCCCCTGTCTCGTCCAAACCCTCCCTCACCTTAACAGACAAATATGAAAATCTAGCTTACAAAGTCAAAGTTTATCAGGAAAATGCATAGAAACAAAACTGTTACTGAGCGTCATAAGAGTGAAACAGAATCAAGAGCTAAGAGATAAGTCGAAATAAAAAAGAAGTATTAAATGCAAAAATTAAACAAATTAAAATTGAAGTTCTAGCTCTTTCATAAAATATGGTTTAATCAGGTTAGCCAGGTCAAAAGCGAAACTGAAACCAGAAAGCGAAACTCGGACAAGGAAGTAAAACACAGCTCAAATCTGAAATAAACTGAAATCAGAACTTAAATTATAGCGTAAAATTCTGTAACAGTTAAACTGAAATCAGAAAGTGAAACTGAAACCATGAAAACGAAACCATGAACTCTCACCTCAACGTAGTCCCACAAACAATTCCTATGACCTTCGAGATCAAGGTTTGTGACGGTAAACGTGATGGCTTCCCCAACGGGCACAGAGATTGTCCATACACACTGTGCATTGTGTGGATAGGGATTGGGGTAATTTGGGGATATCAGCACGCCATTGTCGGACGTGAACCTTGCACCACAACCTAAGCCACAATAAATGTAAAGTAAGATAATGTCACACTGTATCATGAATAAGATATATTACACGGGTTAACCTTATTTCAAATTCAAGCAAAGGTAATCAATTTTATAGCGCCTCTCTGATTAACCTATTTGTTTAGTTATTTAGTTAATCTGATCTGATATGGTGCGCATTAAATGGATAAAATTGATTTAGGGCCAAATCTTATTTAACATATGCGGTGGTATAATCTTAGTTGATAAGATCGAATAAAGTCTAATCTCATCCAATGGGATATCTCGTATCATCTCGTATCATCCCGTATCATCCCGTATCATCTCGTATCATCTCGTATCATCTCGTGTCATCTCGTATCATCTCATATCATCTCGTATCATCTCATATCTACATGTTTACCGTATAACCTAATCTGACTATATCTTATTAAATACGATCTGGTAGGATGAAAAGCTGTCTAGTATTGTTAGATTTTGTATGATCCAACCTGATCTGAAGAGAGCTTATCTGATCTTATCTTGTCTTGTACAAGTCTTATCTTATCTCATCTCATCTCATCTCATCTCATCTCATCTCATCTCATCTCATCTCATCTCATCTCATCTCATCTCATCTCATCTCATCTTATCTTACAGTTGTTAAGTCAATCTGATCATCGGCTTCATCAGATCTTAACGGATCAAGTGAGACACTGAAGAGAACAGGATTCGTCGACTTAAAGTCATGCACTGCACTGCACTGCAGTAGCGCTTTCTATAGAATTCGATTCTATGGTAATAAACGGCAACGTAGGATTGCAATGACCTTGAATAGAGGATTGTAAAGACCTTGAATAGAGGATTGTAATGACCCTGACTAGAGGATTGTAATGACCTTGAATAGAGGATTGCACTGACCTTGAATAGAGGATCGTAATGACCTTGCATAGAGGATTGCAATGACCTTGAATAGAGGAATGTAATGACCTTGAATAGAGGATTGTAACTAATGACCTTGAATATAGGATTGTAATGACCTTGAATAGAGGAATGTAATGACCTTGAATAGAGGATTGTAACTAATGACCTTGAATATAGGATTGTAATGACCTTGAATAGAGGAATGTAATGACTTTGAATAGAGGATTGTAATGACCTTGAATAGAGGATTGTAATGACCTTGAATAGAGGATTGTAATGACCTTGAATAGAGGATTGTAATGACCTTGAATAGAGGATTGTAATGACCTTGAATAGAGGATTGTAAAGACCTCGAATAGAGGATTGTAAAGACCTTGAATAGAGGATTGTAATGACCTTGAATAGAGGATTGTAATGACCTTGAATAGAGGATTGTAATGACCTCGAATAGAGGATTGTAATGACCTTGAATAGAAGATTGTAACTAATGACCTTGAATAGAGGATTGTAATGACCTTGAATAGAGGATTGTAATGACCTTGAATAGAGGATTGTAATGACCTCGAATAGAGGATTGTAATGACCTTGAATAGAAGATTGTAACTAATGACCTTGAATAGAGGAGTATGTGATGAGGAATCCACGATCTGTCTGGCTGTCATCGGAATGGAATCGGACGGTGGCATAGGGTCCGGTCGTGTCCACTGGTTGTGGTAGGTTGACCCCTGACGTACAATAGCGCTCGAGTAGAGGGTCCATTTCACGAAGACCATCACGGATCTGGAACAGTAACATGATTTAGGAACCGATTTCTAAATCCACGGATCTGAAAGTTATAAGTTAAGAGGAATCATGGCGTACATTTATATATTTACACAGTATATGTCATGCATAAGTAATATAAAGTGTTTGTCATCCAAAATTAATCTGAAGTATCTGTCATCCATAAGTGCCTAATCTAAAGTATCTGTCATCCATAAGTAATATAAAGTATTTGTCAACCATAAGTAATATAAAGTATCTGTCATCCATAAGTAATACAAAGTAAAGCTCCAATACCACATAGCGCACTTCTAGCTCTTCGGTCTTTAATCCAACAATTATTGTCGAATAATTCCAAGGCCATACACAATAGTCGTCGGTTCATCGCGGGATTTGCAAATCCATACCACCCTCCCCCCAGCTCACTACGATGACAAATTAATTAACTGTTTTGTGACAACAACTTAGCGCAAGCAGGCGAGGGTTGTTACATGGATTCTAAACATTAGCCTCCATTCTTCAATCGTTAAATAAAATATGACGCTTGCTGCAAATTAGACACACCACGGTGATAAATTAAATACACCACGGTGATATTATCTTCTCCATAATTATACCTCAAGATAATCGAAGCTGCAGTTCGGATGTCTTTCGATGGCCATCTGTCCGAAAGTGAAGTGAATTGTCTTTCCAAGTGGCAGGATCACCCTCCACTGACAGTCGCGATTGTTCGGATAGTTGCCAGGATATCCAGGGCTGGTGATCGCACCATTTTCACTGTTCCTTATCACACCACCACAGGCTGCAAGACGACGATATAAATAACCACAACTACCATGACCACCATTTTGAAAGAACCGTCATGAATCGAGGATGATGAGAATGATAATCATAATCGTCCACATCATCACTGTCACAGTTGAAATCATCAGTTATCATTAGTGATAATAATCCCCAAATCATCATCATCATCATCATAGTTATCTTCACCACAATTTCTCCCACTGTCAATGTCAGTTATCATTATCATTATCATTGTCGTTGTCAGTGGAGCATGACGCTTACTCGGTAGAGAGGAAGTCCAGACGACCTCAAAGCCATCGCTGCTGACGGACGTATCCGACCGGAACCACAGGTAGACCTCGAAGCTCGTCGTGTTGATGCTGCCCCCATTGGGAGCCAGTACACCGCAGTATTTGCCGATCATGTGAGACGAAGCGGTGGGACCATCGTGGATCTGGAGGAAGTCGAAGCTACAGCTGGGACTCGACTCCAGTTTGAACTGAGGGAAGGTCAGCGTTATGACCTGCAGATGCAAATATCAGATTTAATCAGATCATTATTAGGTCGGAGAAGGACGGACGGACGGACGAACGGAAGGACGGACGGACGGAAGGACGGACGGAAGGACGGACGGACGGACGGACGGACGGACGGACGGAGAGAGTCGAGCGATATGCACTATCGGTAGTCATGGAGATTGACAGTGTATGACAGACAAATAAAGTCAAACAGGTGGGACAGACAGACATGAGACAGAAAGACACAAATCTATAGATAGAAATAGCCAGCCATTGAGAGATACATGTAGGTAGACATACAGACAGAGAAATGCACACATACCGTCACATACAGACAAACTGGTAGAGCAATAAGCAGACAGGCACCGTCAAATATGTAGACGCAGACAAAGAGGCATACAGACAGACAGACAAAGATGAAGACAGATAAGTGAATAGAGACAGAGCATACATGTATATAGGCATACAAAAAACACAAACAGAGAGGATTATACAGCCATAGACAGAGGCAGACTGTTACAAACAGACAGAGACAGAAAGAGAGAGAGAGATAGACAGTCATGGATTGACAGGTAGACACAGACAGACAGAGAAATACATCAATACATGCATGCATACGATTCGAACAAATGGACAAATAGAGAGATAGACAGATAGAGACAGACAGATAGAGACAGAGGTTACTTATCTGTACCTTTGTTGGAGCTGTGGTGATGACCCAGGCGCAGCTGACCCCGTGAGGATAAGTCTCTGTACTTGCTCTAGGATAACGGAAACGACCGCTCTCTCCAGAAAGTCGACCACCACAGGCTGCGCAGACAATAATCATGTTTAATCATTATCATCATCATCGTCGTCGTCGTCGTCGTCATCGTCATCATCATCATCATCATCATCAACATCAACATCAACATCAACATCGTCGTCGTCGTCGTCGTCATCATCATCATCATCGCCATAATCATCGTCATCGTCATCGTCATCGTCATGGGGGGCCCGGTAGAGTAGTGGTTAACACGCTGGCCAAGAGTGCGAGAGGTAGTGAGTTCGAGCCCCCGTTGGGCGGATTTGCTTTGTAGGCTGCTATTAGCGCCGTGTAATTACAAAGCTGTCTGTTCAGTTAGTAGTTAAGTTTAATTAAGATTACTGCATAACTTGTAAATGTAAAGCGCAGTGCGTCTTGCAGGCGCTCAATTAAAGAAAAGATTATTATTATTATTATTATTATTATTATTATTATCGTCTTCGTCAACGTCAACGTCAACGTCAACGTCGTCGTCGTCGTCGTCGTCGCCGTCGTCGTCGTCATCATCATCATCATCATCGTCATCATCATCATCATCATAATCATCATAACCCCTGCTACAATCATGATCGTCTTCCAAATCATGTTAATCAAAAGAGTAATCATCATCATCACCGTTATTGCTCCTAATTCCAATCGCCATTGTCATCCCTTTTTACACTGGTATAAAAAAATATGTCATCATCATCGCCATCGTAGCCATTAGAAATTGTCACCACATTCATCATCACAATTGCCAGTATATACCATCCAAAATATTATCATTGTCAATTTGTCATCCTATTTCACTCATACTTCACATTTTTCTGCTCCTCATCGTCACTATTTATCATCTCCATAATCAACATGATAATCATAATTCCAAAAGAAATCATCATGCTGATCACCACGTTTAATCTAATCAAATATATCCTATCCCATCTTATCCTGCTCCTCCCTCTCATGTCCCTCATCCTGATTCAATCCCCCTCTCCTCTCCCCAGTTGAGTTAGTGACGTACTCTGCTGTGGGATCTGACAGTTGGGTCCCGTGTACGAGGCGCTGCAAGTGCACGTGTAACCTCCGTCCGCCTGACCAGCGCAGGTTCCTCCGTTGCGACATGGATTCAATGCACAGCCATCGGTCTGCTGGTTGCAGTTGATGCCCGTCCATCCTGGGTTGCAGACGCAGGAGTAGCTGGAACCAGCCACCTGAGAACAATAGACGGCAGATGGATGGATGGGTTTCTTGGATAAAAGGATGGATAGACGGATGGCTGAATGAATGGATGGATGAACGGATTGAAGGATGGATAGATGGACGACCGGATGGATAAATGAATGGATGGATAGATGGACAAACGGATGGATGAATAAATGGATGAATGGATGGATGAACGGATGGATGGGTGTAGATTGATGGAGGAAATGAATAAAGGTGGCTGGATGGATGTATGGATGGATGGATAGATGGACGGACGGATGGATAAATGAATGGAAGGATGAACGGATGGATGGTGTGGATTGATGGAGGAAATAATTAAAGGTGGCTGGATGGATGTATGGATGGATGAATAGATGGACAGACGGATGGATAAATGAATGGATGGATGGATGAACGGCTGGATGGTGTGGATTGATTGCTTGCATGATTGACTGATGGCTGGAGAGATTGATGAAAGGTGGATGGATGGATGAACGGATGGATGGATTAATGTGTAGATGGACGGATAGTCGGACGGATGGATAAACGAACGAACGAACGAACGAACGAACGAACCTGGCAAGTTCCGTGAATGCATGGATTGTTGGAGCAGGGGTTACCGCCCTGTCCCGCTTGATTACAGCCCCCTGGACCAACTCCATCTCCCACGTATCCTGCTGGACACGAGCAGCTTCGACCCTGAATGCCTTCAAGATAATACAACTTCATGTAGGCATGTCGTAATGTAACGAAAGATAAACTATGGTAATGTAGAATAAAATTAAAACGCTATAGTATCTGATGATATAGTGTAAGAGGAGAGAAGAAGATGTAAAATTGGGTGAGAAAGTGCAAGGTAAGATAAGATAAGACGCAGCATGGCATTTAGCATTTAGTTTATAATTATAAAGACTAATGCTAGGTGGGCTAGGAAACGCATAAATTAGGGCTACGTACATGTAAGGTGCACTGAACAGTAATCTAAGTTTTGATAAATTCAAGTAGGGTAAGGTGAGGTGAAGTAACCTTAGAAGAATTTAGGTAAATTGATGTAAAGCGTGTATAAGCTTAAGTAAGGAGCGTTAATTAAAGGTTTCCTAGCTCTGTGCTCTACATATATTCATTCGTTCGTTGCCTCATAATGTTCGATCAGTTATTCGTTGATAATAGTTCATTTATGATTCGTTGGCTGCAGTTTACCTGGTATTTCCCGGCAGGTGGCCATTGGATGACACCCCCCGTTGCCTTGACCACAGACTCCAACAAAGACACAGGTAACGCCGTCACCTTGGTAACCTTGCGAAAACGAGAAAGAACACAACTTGGTAAGGTATAATAAATTATTATGGAAATGGTGAGTTAGGGTCATTATTGCGGGTGGTGTAGCCTAAGATAACGTTGTGTGAGATTAAGTGACCTTTTTGTTTTTCATTCTATACTATCCCTAATCCTTTAATAGCCCACCTTTGTCTCTGATCCTATCTCTACCTATGTATCTTTATTGTTATAATAGTTGTAAACGGTATGGTTGTTGCTATTGCTATTGTTACCTGGTGGACATGCGTCGCACTGTCGTGACCCTGGTGTGTTGATACATCTGACCCTCGGAGCCAGAGAACAGCCGCCATTGCTGACGTCACACTCGTTGATGTCAGAGCACACGTAACCATTGCCAGAGTATCCTGAAAGACATCAGCAGAACTCTCCATCTGATTCTATTTTATTATTATTATTATCATCGTTAATAATAATATTATTATTAGTAGAATTATCGTTACTATTATTATTACTTTTAGGCCTACTATTATTTCCGGTAGGTCTACTATTATTCTTATTATTATTACTATTACCGTTATTGTCAGTGGCAGTGGCGTTAGAGGAGGTGATGATAGTGGTAGTGGCGGGGGATGCCGGGATGGTAATAATGATGGTGGTGGTGGTGGTTGTGAAACTTGTGGTGATGGTGTCGGTGTTGCCGCCGGTGCTGGTGGCTGTTGCAGTGACGGTTGTGGTGGCGGTGGCGATGAAGGTGACGGTGGCTGTGGTGTTTTCATTATAACGGACAAACGTTTGTGCAGTTTAGACCAGTTAAAATGACTGCCATCACTCTCTTCACAATGACGATATGACCTCCGTTGATTCGTAATCATATTTATTGCTCAGCCGATCTAATTTTATCTTATGATGTCAACTAGTGACCTCTCATCTAAAGTTCTAAACTAGAAATTCAGTTATTGCTTTTACCAGCGTTTCTATCATGATGCCAAACGCAACACAACCTGCAATTTTCTTAACTAAATTTTCTAAGCATTCATATTGCTACACAAAAGAACCTCGCTTCCACATATAATATGTTGTCTTACCTGGAGGGCATGGTCCACAGACAAATGAACCGGGTGTATTAATGCAGATGACAGGTGGACTGGTGGAGCACGGGGGTCGAGGTCCGGTGCACTCGTTGACATCAGTGTTGCACTGAGGTCTGACACCGTCGGTTGTCCAACCGACGTCGCAGTGACAACGGAACTTCACCTGCACAACAAGTCAGAAGAGAGAGAGAGAGAGAGAGAGAGAGAGAGAGAGAGAGAGAGAGAGAGAGAGAGAGAGAGAGAGAGAGAGAGAGAGAGAGAGAGAGAGAGAGAGAGAGAGAGAGAGAGAGAGAGAGAGAGAGAGAGAGAGAGAGAGAGAGGAGAGAGAGAGAGAGAGAGAGAGAGAGAGAGAGAGAGAGAGAGAGAGAGAGAGAGAGAGAGAGAGAGAGAGAGAGAGAGAGAGATTGCCAAAAAAGACAAGATTAGACTTAGGATATCTACTTTCGACAACGGAACAAAATTATTTGGACCGATCATAGGCAAACAGATCTATTTAGGATAAATGTGGATTGAACTTAAAGCCAGTATTCTACCGCCTGTAGGCTACAGTGTAGGGCTGTAGGCCTACATTTCAACCGTTAAAGACCAATTTTAGCTGAAGTTGAGACAATTTTTAAAAACAAAATTGGAGAATTTTTTATGGATGTGATTCGAATAACATTTAAGAATTTTTTCCACTCTACCTGTCATCGAATTAGTAGCCTATATAGGTTTAAGTTCTAAAATTAATTGTTCATTAATTTGTAAACCAGACTTTAACTGCTGAGTCTGACTCAAACGTAGTGTTTTTCAATATGTACAAAATGAAACAAGTTTGTTCTTCAACCAATATTAGGTCATAAGTTGATCAAACTTAGGCTACTTAGCCTATTTTTAACTCACGTTTAGTCCGATTTAGGAATCCTATTTCGTCTGCCTGTCAATCCCGGATAACGTACTGAGTAAGTAGACCTATATAGGCAGTGAAGACCTACCTGTCCAGATATATCCCTCGGCAAATTCTGGCATGTTCCGTGTGCACAGAGGGCTTCGTTGGAGGCTGTCGTGCAGTCGTCGTGAGCTTCTGTGCACCGAGATCCAAACCAATTGGCCGTACACGTACACCTGTGGCATATTTTAGTCACCAAAGTGTATAGCACGTCACATCAGCAATGCAAATGCAAAGTTGAACCACTCTGGTCTTTATGATGACGACGACGATGACGATTATGATGATGATGATGATGACGACGGTGACGGTGACGGTGACGATGACGGTGACGATGACGATGACGATGACTATGATGATGATGGTGATGACGACGATGATGGTGATGACGATGACGATGATGACGATGACGATGATGATGTTGATCAAGATGATGGCCATGATCATAATGATCACGACTATTGATTGGCTGACTTGGATAGTGAATTAAGGAATGAATTAATTAAGTAGGCCTATAGGTGATCGATTGACTGAATTTGATCGATCTTTCGATTGATCTTAACCTGAAGCTGCCAGGTGTGTTCTCGCAGGTGGCTCCATTCTGACAGCCGAGGTCAGTGCCCGCCAGGGTACCACACTCATTGACGTCATTATCACAAAATGGTCCCTGGCGAATGAAAATAAATAACATTTTAGTTATTAGTTATAATAATAGCCAGAACAGTTCTGCCTCCTGTCTCCAGTCTTTAATCTATAGTCCCCTGCTTTAGGGAGGATTCAGATTTGGGGGTGGCGGGAAAACGGTCTTTTTGGGCGGCTATGGTGACCTCTTAACGTAGCCTATTTTTAGCAAAAAATTCCTCCGAGAAACATGTTATGTACTCTTTCAAAAAGTAGACCGTTTTTTGCCTTTTCGTCGAAATTTCCGGCAAAACTGAGGTTAACTCTGTGCTTTAAAATCCGATGACCTGATCTGTTGTCAACTTTTTGGGGCGGGGACGGTTGCGTGTATCATTTTCCTGTGGTATGGTACGTGGATTTATATACATGCGAACAACACCTCTCAATTGTAATCTTTCTGAGGATTCTCATTCGTGGGAACTTCCCCCCCCCAGAGACGTTTAGATTAAACACTGCCTTCTGACATAAATTGCTACTTACGTAAATGCGTTGTGCTGAATAATAATTATAATAACCAATGAAATACGTAGACTTTCTTATCTTCCTGTAACCCCATCTAACCGTTCTAACGTTTTATGTAAGTCTTATGATTGTATGTATACTTGTGTGTACAACAGTACTTGTGTAATGTGCATGCATGTTTATGTGTCCTCCTATGCATGTGCGTGTGTGTGTGTGTTCGCATGTGTGTGTGTGTGTGTGTGTGTGTGTGTGCGTTCGCATGTGTGTATGCCTATGTATAATTAATGCATGCTTCTATATAGGCTTATGGCTATAAACGATGCTGTTGTGTTCAGATGCGTTACTCCTCGCATCGCTGTAAATGTAAATGTAAGCTAAATGTAAGTCTTCGAAAAATGTCTCTGCGTCCACAAAAGCCTCGTCAGAAAGACCAGCACCGGCGCTATATTAAATCATGTACGCATCGGCTGGTGATGCATATGAACCTGCTAAAGAGTTGCTAAGCAATTACAGAATTTCATAGAGGACAAGACTGGAGGACGAGTAAAGAAAGATATACGACAATGAACGAGTAGACCCGGGCGACTAGATGGCGAATAGTTTGCGAATAAGAGGCTTTACCTTACCCTCACCGTATTTTTAATTGGCCTATGTATCTGCTAAATTTTTGGTAGAGCACTTTTAACCTGTTACCATAATTATTCGTAGCCTAATTGTCTTACCGTCCAGCCTGGTGCGCACCGACATGAAAAGCTGTTGTATAAGTCGACGCAGGTACCGCCATTACGACATGGACTACTCAGACATTCATTTGTTGTCAATAGCTACAAATAAGTTGTTGAATTAAACACTAGAAGTAGGTCTAGGCTATATTATATATTATGGTAGGGTATCTACCCTTTCAATTTTGAAAAAAAGGGAGAAGAGAGCCGAATCGTAGGCATTAAAGCAAAATTGGGCAATGATGACGACGACGACGATGATGATAATGATAGTGATAATGATAATAATAATAGTATCTTCTTCTTTAGGTTCTCTGCCCAGTGACAGGTCCGAACGTCCAATGTCTCCATATTTCCCGCTGTTGTGCCATGTCTTTAAGTTCTCTGTAGCCCTTTTCCATTATCCCGTCCAGCAGTTTCTGTCTAGGTCTTCCTCTGCATCTTTCCCCCTCCAATCTTCCTTCAATTATTTCTTTCTGTAATGAGTTTCCTCGCAGCAAATGTCCTACCCAATTCTTTTGTCTTGACTTTATTACCTCTAGCAGAGTTCTTTTCTCTTCTACCATCGTCAGCACTTCCTCGTTCGTAACATGCCTTGTCCAACTAATTTTCTCCATCTTTCTCCATACCCACATTTCAAACGCTTCCAACCGCTTGGTGTCTTCCTTTCTCATTGTCCATGTCTCTGCGCCATATAACGTCACACTCCATATCAATGTTTTGACCATTCTTTTCTTAAGATTCCTATTTAGCCCTCCTCTTAGCAATTCTTTCCGTTTTAAGAATGCCTCTTTACCCATTGCTATCCTTCTCTTTATCTCTTTATGACATTTGGCGTCGCTTGATATTAGGCTTCCCAAGTAGCAGAATTCCTTCACCTGCTCAATTTCCTCTCCATTTATTTTGATACATATAGTTGTTTCCTTGTCCTTACTGATCTAATAATAGTATAGGCGTAGCTATAGTCTAATAATAATAGCAGTAATATTAGCAAATAGGCCTACAATAACAACAGCATTAACAGTAATCTAACAGCAGTAACAATAACAATGACAAAAATAGCAAAAGCAATTGGTAAGCTTAATGGCACTTCTGCATGATTAAATTCCAATATGAAATTTACTTGCTAACACATAATTGCCAACATGTTTAGTTTCGATAGTAGGCTAAGCCACCTTTTCTGACTTCCACCAGAGTCATTTAAATCAATCGCGTCTTATCTCCCTTGCAAGATCACACCTTGGACCAGGAATAATTGTAGACGAATTTAAGCCATTAAATTTGCGTGACTTCTGAGGTAGTAGCCTGTACTCGTTACGCAATAACTTTTTATGTAGGCGTGTACACACTATTTTTAAATAAGCTTATAAACAAATTGCACAGATGTTTGGCAAAGTACATGCACGTAAGATAATATATAAAACAGTCACAGTGTCGCTATGCAGCCTTAGCAAATGAATTAACTGTGAAGATCTTGTGACATCTACTAGGATGGAAAGAGATTAAATTGCCAAGTGCAGATTTATAGAATCAATTGCCTTGTATACGCATTGTTTTTCTAATTACTCCTACTCTGCGGTTGTGTGTGTTCTGGGCGTGACATTTGACCTTCACAGAGCAGGTGAAAGGAATGTCGAACTCTGATGAGTTCCTGTACAGTGGCGCTATATTAAAATTCCATTTAACATTGACATAACTTCCTTTGACTCTTATATACCTGGTTCAGTCGCTCCACTTGTTCCTCTAGTTGTTGAACCTAAAGAGCAACAATGCATCAATCAAGGTGTGCAACAGGTCAACAAAAACCAAGCAGCATTCTTAATTATTATTCATAACGCAATCATTAGATTCTTCTTAATCATTATTAGAAACGTCATGATCATCGACAACGCTAAAGTTGTCGTCTTCATCATTTCATCATTACTTCTAAAGTGGTCGTCTTTGTCGATGTTTTGTCTTGAACAAAATTATCATCATAATTATCATCAGCATCACAGCCATCATCATTATGACCTTCATTATCGCTCGTTAGAATGGAGTGATGGAAGAAAGTAGTGATGCATGGAAAAATTATGGATAGGTAGTATGATGGAAGAACGCAACGATGGAAGGAGTGAGGAAAGAAAGGAATGGTGGAAGGATGGAGTGAGGGAAGAAGGAACAGAACGAAGAAAGAACTGTTGGAAGCAAATGGAGCGAATGGAAGACTGAAGGAAACTGGCGTAATGGAAGATGGGAAAAAGTTAAATATAATAGCGATAGGAGGATGGCAGAGATTCCATTGTGAAGAAATGACAAAGTGATGGAGAACCATTGCTTACCCTTCTGTTCAGTCGTCTGCTGCCGTCTGAGTTCGTCAAATTAAACTCCAGTGCGGTCACCTAAACATCCGAATAGTCACCCATCTCGATTATAATAAATTATGAGGAAGTCTGAATTCCGATCAAGGACAAAATAATATGATAGTGTGATTTGATTTTCAATTCACGTCCGAAGACGCAATTGTAATTTGTGACTACATGTAAGCTACTACAGCTGTCACTGCAACATAATACTTCTCATTCAGAAGTGTTTGTAGGTTTACTGAGTTTGTTTTCCAAGCACGGGTTAGGCTAAAGCTAATTATTGGTATAATTGTAACATTATTATTATTGCGCTTATTTAAACAGGAGACAATGGAGAGGATACATCATGACTGTCGCCAGAGCTCCAAGAGCTGACGGCACCAGGTAACCAGGTATATATCCAGTATTATAATTTTTACCTGAGGTACATGTAATCCTAAAACAATTTCAAACAATTATTATTCAAACAATTATTATCATAAGCTATCAAGCCTATCGTAATTTTTATTTTTATTTATTATTTAATGCAATAGCATTTCAGTGCATATTTTGTAGTGTAGGCTACTGGTTAGAACATGCACGGTGCAACTGCATACCCGGTTTGTGAGTTCTGCGAATCGAGTGTCGAGAGCTGATTTGTTGTCTTCGAGAGAGCGAAGTCTGCTCTCAGTATTCTACACAGAAAACGTATAACAATAGAATAAGTCCATGCCACACTTACATTAGGTCAGCGAATAGGGCCAAAACCCCTGCAGAAAGTTAGACCTCGTCTATGATCTGTCTCTCATGCCCTACCTAACAATTTTACATTGATATGTACAATGTGATTTTATCCAGCTGTTTATTTGAAGTTTAAACTGATTGTATTCAATATTCTCTACAATATTATGATTAAAAAGTTTTAAATCAAAAACGTTTGAGTGTATTTATAAATAACAAAGCCAGACCCCTAAAGTCGCCGAGCCCCTGGGCATTTGTCCCGGTCCCTCTCTCAGCGGCCCTAACTGGCTGATTGACTGACTGATTGGTTGACTGATTGACTGACTGTTGGGTGACTGGTTTGCTTATTCATTTAGTTATAATTAGAACTGGATATATTTAGTCTACCGTGCTGGAATCGCTTTGAAGTTGTTCGATCCTGGCTCGATTTTCTTTTGCCTGCAATCAACAAAACGCCACACACAATGACCATGATCATAATTATAATCATCATATCTATCTATGATCATCATCATTTTGATCATAACCATGATCATCACATCATCATCGCCGTCTCGCGGTGTCATCATTTTCAACTGTCATCGCTGTTATACGCACTTTTAAATACAATGATGATCATTCGACACAATAGGTAAGCAGACGAAGCACTTGTTAACAAGATACGTTACATGATTATAAGAAAATAACAATAATATCGATAAAAATAAAAATGCTGATGCTGCTGCTGCTGCTGCTGCTGCTGCTGATGATGATGATGATGATGATGATGATGATGATGATGATGATGATGATGATGATGATGATGATGATGATGATGATGATGATGATGATGATGATGATGATGATGATGATGATGATGATGATGATAGTATTGGTGATGATGGTGATGATGATAATGACGACGACGATATTGACAATAAGTATGACAATAAATATCATAATGATTATTCACACTATTATAAAAGGGACATGGGACGGAGAGAGGGATTCAAGGAAGAACGGAGGCATTAGAGAGAGAATGTCAGATGGTGAAACACGGAAGAAAACCGGCATTCAGGCAATAAGGGAGACTACGATAGGGAATTTAACGGGAAATTATTCAGGACATGCCGAACTGGATTGCAGGCACAAAATGAATCTCCCACAGCAGCTTCTCATTCCGTTGCGACGGCAGCTGTAGACTACAAATTCAGCAGGTCTTGTCAGGGTTAGGCCTAGGCCTATAGAAGTTTTCAGCAGGCCCAAGAAATCAGAAATGTAAAGATATTGAAAATTCAAAAGAATTTTGGCAGATTCTAAGGCAAGAAAAAAGTGCAAGGCTACAGAAGGCAGGTCAGAAGAGGTCTTTGAACGTCTTCGCAAGTACAAAAACGCCACCCCTAAATTGAAATGTTGATCAATGGCACTCTTAATAAGCTTATTCTTCTAAACTTTGTATTGTTTATTTGTCGCACCTCCAAACCTGCGGTTCAATAGATATAGGCATCTGCCAATCGCGTCTATAGGCCTACCTAAAACCGGAACTGCGGCGGATATTGAATTAAGCTGGCAGCCATGAGAAATCACTGGTGGATCCAGAAGTTGAGAAGACCGCTTTTACAATTGCTGCACAGGAAATGTTTGAGATCAAACTGAAGCAACATGCAGAATGGCCGCAGCCCAATATGTGGGGCACATGCCCTTCATCATTATAGAAATGGATGCCCTATAGGCCTGCATACTAGTGGCAGTCGCCACAGTTCACCTATAGGCTATGCGGGTAAAAAGTCAGAAAGTTCTAACCGCGGACAGTTTTAGCCTACTTATAAAAGTTACTCTTCATTCAAGCCAGTCAAACCCAAGACGCACTTTTGTAGCCTACTCCTCGCCTAAGATATGCTCAGTATGTGAAGGTGTTTTCGAAATCGTCATAAAATGGAGGAGACAGAACAGACGTGGTCGCAATTTAGTGGAAGGCCAGTTCAAAGTTGAACAGCGAATGCAGATCTGGAAGCGACCGAGCGAGACTTTGACCCATGGCACTTCAAACAAATCTTACGGAGACGAAGCCAAACACAGATTGCCACGTCAAATGTGTTTACGAAAATGTCACCAGAGTTCTTCAAGAACTACAAGTTTAGTCTAAATGTATAACTATAGCTTGCGGGCCACTGTCTATACCTCTCACTGCTGCGTCCGATATTCGAATTCTGCTGTGTCCCTTGCAAAACGAACGGTTCGTTGTAGAGTCACGCAACCTGTGAATCGCAGGGCGCCTCCCTCCCATACGTGGCCGGAAGCAGAGAAATAGGATCCTAATTCATCATTGCTACTCCACTGTGGCACCAAAGCGAACGCGGCAAATGAGTTCATCAAGCGCACACTGTCGTTAGCAAGATAAAAAAAGTCGACAAGAGGATTGACCTTCGACCTTTTTCACATCTTGAGGATAAGAAAATACAATCGCTAAGACTTCGCTTTCAAGCAACAAAATAAATAATTAAGGTTAAGAAAGATTGTATTGGACACGTCAGTAAGACTGTCTATTTATAATTTTATACGCATTCCTGCATACACTTGTGTTTAATTATTTATATTGGATGCATATATATGTTTGCGCCTGTTTAATGTGCGCATAAGTATATGCACGCATGTACCGTATTTTGTGTAGGCGTATATGGTTTCTTACATGTATTATATGTAGGCCTATACGCATGTTAATGTATGTATGTACGTACGTACGTACGTACGCACGTACGTACGTATTGTATTGTAATGTATTAAAACATTTATAAAGCGCCTCTACTAGGGTGAACCGTTCAGAGGCGCTTCCAGTGCGCAAAGTCACGAGAGAAGAAAATTTAATAGGTTTTGAGGAAAGAAAATGAGAAGGAGGTATTACCAGTTAGAAGTTGAGACCGAGTAGCCTAGATGGAGACAGAGTATTCCAAAGAGAAGGGCCGATTGATGTAAAGGAACGGGACTGAGCCAGAGCTGTTCTAGTAGGAGGAACTATAGAAGATCAAATCTATTTGAAGAGCAGAGTGGGCGATGTGAGGAGGTTGAAAGAAGCCGGTGAATTTGATTGGCTAGATATTTTGGGGCAAGACCCTGTTGTGCTTTGGAGACCAAGATGAGGATTTTGAACTTAATGCGGGCAGTTAGAGGAAGCCAATTGAATGGAGCTGCTCAAACATGGAAGTAGAAATATGAGAGCAGCATGGAAGGCATGCAATTAATCTGGCGGCAGCGTTTAGGACCGACTGAAAACGTGAAAGACGAACCTTTGGCAGACCAATTAGAAGAGAATTACAGTAGTCTATTCTGGAGCAAATGAAAGCATGGACCAAAGTGGTAAAAACAGAAGTATGTATATATGTATGTATGTATTATGTAAGTATATATACGCACTTACGTATATATGTAGACCTATGTATGTATGTACGTACGTATGTATGTATTTATGTATGTATGTATGTATGTAGGCTATGTATGTATGTATGTATGTATGTATGTATGTATGTATGTATGTATGTATGTATGTATGTATGTATGTATGTATGTATGTATGTATGTATGTATGTATGTATGTATGTATGTATGTATGTATGTATGTATGTATGTATGTTTGTATGTATGTATGTATGTATGTATGTATGTATGTATGTATGTATGTATGTATGTATGTATGTATGTATGTATACATGCATGCATGTATATATATGTATGCATCACTGCATGTATGCATGTATGTAATGCATTTATGCATGCATGTATGTAGATAAGCGTGTCTGCATCTAGACATTCAAACATCGTCTAAACAATATGTCAAATGGGTCTATAACTAAAGCGCAAGGGTTACGCCTACATGAAATTCGTTTGTCAACATCTCTATTCTGGCGGAATTTCCGCGAACTTTGGTCCGTGTCGGTGCGTTGCTCCTGCTCCCCTCACCCCCGTACTCAGAACTCGGAGGAGGAGTGTAAACATCATGGGGAGAGGGATGGGAGGACAGGGGGCAGTGGGTGGTGCCCGGTGGGTGACTGAGTGGGATGGCTGTTACTCCACTCCTGTAGAATCTAAGGTTTTTAATAATTTCAATAAACACTGAAAATTCTCAACTCGTGCAGATAAATGCAAATGCGATGCACCACGATGTCAAGTAATGTAATTTCAAGTAATTTGCAAGTGCGCAATTATATAGCGCCTCTTCAAGCAAAACCATCACCCGTAACGGGTGCAGACGATCTGACAATGCAAAATCACAATCGAACAGAATGCTCTTCACTACGTTTGCAAAATAGAAAGGCCCAGAAAAGAGTAAAAGAGTTGGCTCTAGATGGCATCGAAGCCCGTTTCGTAATGAGGGAGGGACCTATCACATTGAAACCATTATATATAGACTATGTAATCTTCACAATGAATAACTAATGATAAGAATAATTAATTATTATACACAGGATGACACTGAGAAATCTACATTGAAAGCCTGTAAGAAAAACACCTTTGTTCCTAATCACCTGCCTTACATTTAGCAGGCACTTCCTAAAATAATTTGACTGTGATCATTGTGCTTTGCCCCTTTTGCAAAATTTAGCTGATGCCTGCTGGTCCAGCCCCTACTTTAGGCCGATAGACTCATCATTTAGACATGTCTTAACTGGGCAATGTGGTTGGTATTCTCAGACCATCGAACATCTCAGGCAATCTCCTATTCGCATCTAAACAGATAACACTCTTTGTGACTTGCCATCATCAGGGCTGAAAGTGGTTTGGAAAAGTTGCCGGGTCTGACTTTGGCAGATGAGTCGATCGGAAAAAATCGACCTCTTTGTCAAAATTTTCTGACGACCTTTTCTTAGTCATCACCTTCCTTTTCTTCTTATTTTTGTGGTCCGGGGCAGTCCGAAAACCACTGCTCTTCGCCATTATTTTCCGCCTATTTTCCTCCTAGTTATTTCGTTTCTCACACATTATTATCTAGTTTAGGCATTATCTGACGACCCTTTTTAGTCATTTGCAACCCATTTTTGGCTCTATTTTGCGTTCATGTGCTAAACAAGAGACCCGGCAACAGCAGCCAGCAGGTCACGAAAATCAATGCCGGTTCGCAGACCTGGACCGACTCGACTCACTTTCATCCCTGCTTGCCATCGGTCATACAATTAGTCAAAGCAGGAAATAGTCAAGTTAGAATTACCGATCGGATTGATTTTCATTGCCACCTGTGTATCGCGATCGCAAGCAGCTGTAAGCCTAGGCCTACCTGGACCACAGGTTCGGCATATAAGGTCAAAGGCCGCCTTAAGCTATACTAGTCAAGTCGATCAAGTAGGCCTACAGTTGCGTGATGAACATGGGTGGAGTTTATCAGGGGATAGGGGCTAAGCCCCCCCCCCCCTACAAGAAGTCCCAGATTCATGCAGACTGAGAAAGCCTACTTATTCTTATTAAAAACGCCGAGTGTAAGTTTACCTCACGATTTCCATTCTACATGTACATCATATGTATCGTTGCATTTTTTAATAAGAGACCCAACAACAAACCTTCATTCTCACAGAGACTTTGTGAATAATTATTGTCGCCTTAAAGACTTTCTGACGCTAGAGAGCGTTAGGGTCGTGACACCCGTCGTCATGGTAATCCAAGCCCATCCTCACAACTTACCAAGGTGATGAGTTGTCTGAGATCTTCGTTGTCAATGACAACCGATCCAGTTCCTCCAGGACGGAAGGTGATGTTGTGGTTCGCTCCAGTCTGGAAAATTAGATTCCCGTTAACGGTAACGATTCGCGGCCTATGAGAAGAAACGAATCAATCAATCAATCAATCAATCAATCAATCAATCAATCAATCAATCAATCAATCACTCACTCACTCACTCACTCACTCACTCAATCAATCAATCAATCAATCAATCAATCAATCAACAAATCAATCAATCAACAAATCAATCAATCAATCAACAAATCAATCAATAAACCAATCAATCAACAAATCAATCAAGAAATCAAGAAATCAATCAAGAAATCAAGAAATCAATCAATCAACAAATCAATCAATAAATAAATCAACAAATCAATCAATCAATCAATCAACAAATCAATCAATCAACCAATCAATCAATCAATCAATCAACAAATCAATCAATCAATCAACAAATCAATCAATCAATCGTTCTGCTAATCAGTCAGCCACTTAATCAATCAGCCAATCAGTCGATGAATCAATCAATCGATCGATCGATCAATTAATCAATCAGTCAGTCAATCAATCAGTCATACACATTTATATTGCGCAACTTCAAGATCTCTACTCACAGGCGCTCCCAACCCGGGCCTGGTCAAAAAGAAAAGCCTTAAGAAGACGATAGAATGATCCAGCAGTGTCACGGGCAGGCAAGCGGAAACCGCATGCAGGGAATCTATTCCAGATAGCTGGGCCACGACCGTCTGAATTCTGAGATTCAGACCGTCATGGCTGGACCCGCCACCGAGATTGCTCTTCGCAGAATGGTCGCATCGCGTGAAAAAGGGACAAGGAAGTCCAGCGAACGTGGGCCCAGAGAAGCAGAAGCCGTGATGAAAAAACTCTATTGTTATGCTGAAGCTTGAGCCAGGTCGCGGTGCCAAACAATAGATGAAACTCTATAGGCGAGGCGTTGCTGCAGAGGGAGCCAGTGGAGTTCCAGTGTTTAATCTAGTCCCCCCCATGCTTTGGGGATCCAGGTTTATGTGAGAGGAGGCGAGGACAAACCACCGTTTGACTGTCGGTCAACCGCTGAAGCGCGTGGAGCTGACCAGGGGAAGTTTCTTTTTATCTCTTGTCATCTCTCTCTTTTCTGATGACCTCGTTTTGGTCTTTAAGTACAAATCGTGGTAGAACCTCCCCATCCCTTCCCAAAACGTCCAGATTAAACATTGGTGGAGGTCATCCCTCATGGAGTCAAAAACACGAGAAATGACCCAACCAAGCGTGCTGTGGTAAAGACATAGGCCTGCCTATAGTAAAAGAAGAAGGTTCGAAACTTACAATGTAGGAGGACCATTATGAACACTTTTACTTTACTACCACTCAGGGCCGGCCTTAGCCCAAATGGCGCCCTAGGCAAGGCATCCACTTTGGCGCCCCAGACAAAGCATACATTTGGCGACCCAGGCATTGCATGGGTCTACATTTGGCGCTCTTAGACTCCCACTCAATTGTTCAGCCCACGTCAAAATTTAAAGATGAATAATAGCCACAGCCGAGTAATTTGTTATAATTTTTTATTAGTAAACTGAAGGCTGGATAATATTCAATTTTGAGGAGAATGGATATTTATAAGTTTTAAAATTATTAAAATACAATGAGGAAATGGCGCCCCTTTGTTGGAAATGGCGCCCTCTAGAACTTGACGCCCCACGCAACTGCATGCTCATGATGCTTTTATTCTAACTTCTGCCTACTGTTTTTTCTTACGAATTTCGGAATCCGATAACTTCTGACGCTTCATGGAATCATAGGGTTTGATATAATTAATTTTGAAGATCAAAAGATTAAAACCTATAAGCTTAAGCAGTCAAGAATAGGCCTAAGACACAACGACTAAAAATAACGCAACTTCAGTTGTTGGCGTATTCGGTCCAAAGATGTCACAATGTCATACGCGATCGCCGATCAGGTCTATTATAAACGTATAAGCTTATATAAACTACAAATCACAGAGTAGGCTACGGAAAGCCGTTAAAAAAATCTAATTTTATTAGACGAAATAAAATTTATACAGTCGTTGAAATTGAATTAGACCAACCTGAAGAGGTGCAATGAAATCAATAATTATTTTAAGTTCTTTCCATTAGCGAAAGTCTTCAGTTTAAAAGAATAAAGTGTAAAAAAATTAAAAATCGCCGGTGCCGCGGCGCCCCCTCAAGACCGTGGCGCCCTAGGCAACTGCCTACTTTGCCTATGCCTAAGGCCGGCCCTGCTACCACTGCAGCTGCAATTATTGCTATTACAATGCCATTGCTACTACGACTATAACAACTGCAACTGCAACAGTAGCTACTACTACAACAACTACTACTAATACTACGACTACTTCTACGATTACTAATAATACTACTATCGCTGCTGCTGCTTCTACCTTTTTAAAATTATCATACGATGATAAAATAGTGGTTAAAATGGAACCATCGTTTTAGCAAATACCACTTCATATAAGCATTTGCTTATTTAAGACTATCTAACTATCATCACAAAGTTGCGTGGAAGGCGACGACGACGACGACGACGACGACGACGATGATGATGATGACTTACTGGCTATCGCTGACGTCACGACCCTGTCGCGAGTTGCCCTGAACAGATCCCAGAAATATCGAAACCAGAACAATTCCGAAAAGAGGAAGGAATGTCGCACTTGATCCGAGTCGTTTCCTGCAGCGCAAGGTGGCTCCGGCGACAGCGGAGGGACCCATTGGCGGCGAAATGCGTCCGTCCGCCCCCGAGAAGTAGGTCTATCTGTCAGTTGCAGTGGAGGACTGTCTTCACCGGTGTCCGCCCTCTGAATGAAGATGCTCTCTCGCGTACAATGACACCTTTAGACTCTTTAGACTCTGACGATCTTTAGGCTGGTTTTAGACCCGGCGTGGAAAGAGTGAGAAGGAGGCGGATTACGAGGAGGAGGAGGAGGAGGAGGAGGAGGAGGAGGAGGAATACGAGGAGGAGGTGGAGGAGGAGGTAGAAGAGGAGAAGGAGAAGGGGAGGAGGAGCAGGAGATTCTTCAGTGGGCTTAAGATGATATATTCAAGACACCAGATCCTATTGCCTTCAGAAGTCTTAAGTTTGTGTCTGTTAGCCCCCGTATAGAAACTACGCATAATAGGCTATGCAATGTAGGCCCTATGCATGCTATGCTGAACTCTGAACACATCACGTAAACTGATTATTTTTACGATCATCAGAACAAATTGGCAAGCGCTACTATAGGTTCGCATTAGATCTGACGACGAAACTGTATTAGTGTATGTCAACCTCCAATTGACCTTCAAAGTTTTCTTCCTTTTTCTTTCCTGTGTTCAGTAGCGCAGCCTATGCCTAACCTAGTCACTGTACTTCGGTATCTAAAGCTAGTGTATAAGTTTCTAAAGTTCTTAACTTGTTCAATTACAACAAAGCTCTGTTTCTTGTATTTTCTTCTTCTTTCATAACAACGCAAATAACACAACAATGGATCAACGACGACAAACGCTTGAATTCAACGACAGCAACGCAACTATTATCATCTAACTCCACTGTTCTCTAAAACATCTTCTATTCTCTACTACCAACTCCTTCTTCTACAACTTAACTCACTGTCTAGACGTACACTCTTCCCCTAGCCGCTCTGTCCTTCTATCTGTCCGTCTGTCTGTCTGCCTATCTCTCTCTCTCTCTCGCTCTCCGGCGACGGTCGGCCGAGCCGCGCCAACTTTCCCGCCAGTCTGTCACCTGCAGGCCTAACTGTCTAGACGCTGACCTTGAGCTGGTCTATTCGTACGCCTAAACATCGACTGACCACATAGACTATACAACATTAGTTCACATTACCTCCCTCCTTTCTTTTAAAGAGAGCTAATTATCTATAAAAATTAGCGAACGTACCTTAACTAAACAATGCAAATAGTCCATAACATAATACATCATAAAATATCTTACACTACAATCTAGACAGACAATCAGCTACTACATTCAATTTACCTTTCTTATAGTTCAACAGAATGTCAAAATTTTGCAATGATAAAGACCATCTGACTAATTTAGCAGATTTCGACATTGATTCAGTCAAATAAACTAAAGGATTATGGTCTGTAAACACATTGATTTTAGAACCAATAAGAATTTCTTTCAACTTGTTTAAAGCCCATATGATTGCATAGGCTTCCTTCTCAATCGTCGCCCACCTCCTCTGAGTATCTGTCAGCTTCTGACTGATAAATGAAACAGGACGTTCAATCCCTTCCTCGTCCACCTGAGACAGTACAGCTCCCACAGCAAAATCACTGCTATCACAGTACAAATTAAATGGTTTCCCAACCTCAAACATATATAGAATCACATTTGATAAGACAATCTGTTTAAGGGAATCAAAAGATTTCTGATGTGCATCAGTCCAAACAATGTTATCAGGTACTTTCTTGCTGGTCAAGTCTGTCAATGGTTTAGCAATTTCAGCAAAATTACAAATAAACTGTCTGTAAAATCCAAAAAATCCTAAGACTTGCTTCACTTCCTTCCTGGTTTCAGGTTTCTTCAAATTAATTAAACTGTCAATCCTGTCTGGATTCATCATCTTCTTCCCTGATCCTATGAGGTGACCGATGAACTTCACCTCACTCTTGCCAAACACACATTTCTTCAAGTTCAATGTTACATTATGCAGTCTTATTTGTTTCAAAAATAATTCCAAATGTCTTAAATGAATGTCCCAATCATTCGAATGCACTGCAATGTCATCAACATAAGGTTCAGTAAAATCATGAATCGGTTGCAAGATCATATTTATCGCTTTTACAAAAGTCCGTCCAGAGTTAATCATTCCAAACGGAACACGCGTAAATTCATACAGTCCATTATGTGTAACAAACGCAGTCTTCCATTGGTCACTCTTTTTCACAGGACAAGTCCAATATGCACTGCGACAGTCCATAACAGAAATGAACTTGGATTTTCCAACTTTGCTCAAGACATCGTTGACGATTGGCATAGGATATCGGCAGTTTTCAGTAAAAGAGTTAATGTATCTGTAGTCACAAGCCAATCTCAAGGATCCATTCTTCTTTTTGACAATGACAAGTGGACTTGCCATTCTGCTTGACGATGGTTGAATGATGTTTTCTTTCAGCATCTCTTGTATTTGTTTTTCCACTTCTGCTCGGTATATTAATGGTATTCGATATGCCACGAATTCTTTTTCTCGAAAGTCTGGTCTCAGCACCACTTCGTGTTCTACTAATGTACATAGTCCAGGTTGGTCTGAAAATCTGTCTGCATATCGATTCAGTACATCAAGTAATTGTTTCTGCTGTTCGCTGGTCAGATGTCCAATTTGTTCGTAATCCAATTGAAGTGACTTCTGTTTTGTCTCTGAATAGTCTTCCTTCAGCGGTATTTCTACCACTGATCCAAATTCGTCATCCTCTTCCACGATCAGACCACAAGACAATGTTCTCGTAATGAACTTCCTCATCTTGTTAGCATGAATAATCCGTCGACCGTTTTCGTTCATGTCCACCAGATACGAATATTTGGATCTTCTTTGCAGGACCGTGCATGGACCATGCCATCGGGAGATCAATTTATTGGTTGACGTTGGATACAGCACGATGACGTTCTCTCCAGGCTCGAATTCTTTATCTTTTGCTCTTTTGTTGTATTGACTGGCGTACTGTTTTTGCTTTTCTTCAGCACAGCTCTCGGCGAATGTCAAGGCCTTTTCCATGTCTGCTCTTAAATTCTTCAGGTACTTTGCCGGTTGCACTCCAATGTTCGGTGGTAGATTTATTTCTTTGGTCCAGCTTTCTTTAAGGATGGTGAGTGGCCCTCTCGGCAACTTTCCATAGACCAGCAAATACGGTGCCACTCCTGTAGTTGCATTAGGCACTTCTCTCAATGCCCAGACTGTAAATGGAATAATTTTATGCCACTGTCTCGGATTTTCCACAACGACATGATGAATCATTTTCTTGAACGTTTGATTCCATCTCTCCACCAATCCTGCCGCTTCTGGATGTCCTGGCGAATCGAATCGAGGACAACACCCCATCAGTTTCATAAATTCTCTTGTTAGACTGGCTGTAAAATTCGTCCCTCTATCGCTCGTGATTACTGACGGAACTCCCACATCCATGAACAGCTTCATCAAAGCTTCGCATACAGCCTTAGCGGTCAATGACTTCATCAAGAATATTGTCGGCCATCTTGTACATGAGTCCACGATGCACAAACAATACTTATGCCCTGCTGCTGAAGTCGGTTCGATTGGTCCTACGACGTCCATGGTCATTCTTCTGAACGGTACATCCTCTCTTGGTATTGGTGTAATCGGCACTCGATCCATCACCAAACTTCGTGCTTTCAACTGACACTTCTCACAGGACTTGCAGAACTTCACCACATCTCTACGCATTCTTGGCCACACAAAGGACAACTTGATACGTTCCCTTGTCTTCTCTTCTCCCAAGTGTCCGCCAAATACTGACTCATGTGCCAATTCCATCACCTGAATTCTTCTTTCCTTCGGCAACACCAACTGATACACCAACTGGTCCAACATTTGATGCTTCTTATACATCAACCCATTCACCACACTAAACTCTGATCCTTTGTCTTCAGCTATCTTCCACCACGACCTCAGTGACTCGTCATTTCTCTGCTGCTCTTCAAATTTCTTTGCGTCTGCCAATTGTCTTTCATCACTCGTATTCTCGGCAAACAAATCCCTCATACTCGTGTCTATTTCACCATCACTCTCAGAATCATCATCATTATCACGTTCACATGCAACCATCTCTTCTTCAATTTCATTGTTTCCGGATGTTATTCCTTCTTCTTCTTCTTGAACGCTTTGTTCATCATCGCTTTCTGTGTCCTCCTCTAGCAAACTTTCATTTGACTTTTCCTCTTCTCCTTCTTCCACTTCTCTTCTCCGACTCTGTGCTCTTGTAGTCACATTCGCTTGCAATTCTCCTTGTAATACATTCACTGGTGGAACCTCTTTCAGTTCTGCGATTATCTCTGGATGCAGCAAGAACTTTTCTTTGTTATCTTTGCACAAGACTGCCGGAATGCTGGCACACACCAAGGTTAAATATGGCGCGATATTTACTCCCTTGTCTTTCAAATCTCCTCCTTCGTTATGACAACTCATCCGCACTTCGATTTTCACCAACTTAGCTGGAATGGGTTCTCCAGCCACACATTGCAAATGTACTCTGCCAATTTCTTCCACTGTCGCTCCTTTCAACAATTCCTCATTGATTACTGGAATCTCCGTACCAGAGTCAATCAGCGCTCTGACTTGCACGGGATGACAACTGTCATCATTTCCACGTATCTCTACATTGACATGCTGTAGTAAAGACTTCTTCGTACGTTGACACTCATCTTTGCTTTCTGTTTCTCGACCAGTATCTTTAATTGGAGCAGAATTTACTATTTCTCTCTGTATAGCAAATTGAGGCGTGCACTTCATCACTGACTTCACTTCCGTTTCGCGGTTGTCTTGTTCTTCAGACTGATTCGGTGCATTCATTACTTGTATCTGATTTACTCTGAGATTTTCTGCACTTCGAGTAAATCTATTTCTCAGATTCGTCATTCTTGGTGGTACTTTGCAATCCTTTATCAGATGTCGGTCTGACTGACAATTATGGCAACGTTTCTTAACAATCCCTCTCTGTTCAGTGCTCTCCCGCCTGTAATTGTACGCTGTATTGTTTTCTCTTTGGCGTCCCATCACTGGAATTCGACTGTACATTTGTCTGTCACCCGTTGCTTCTCTTCTATCTTGACCAAACTGTCTTCCAGGAGCACCATCATTCCTTGTTTCGTTATTTCTGGCTTGGTTTCCTGTTTCTTTGTTATTACTATTCCACCTGGGTTGCTTCGAACTATTTCCCCATGCTTCATATTTCGGTTTGTCTTGAAACATTAGACCAATTCGATTGTTCACGTGTACGTCTGCGAGTTCTGCAACATTACTAGCTTCAAAGCATTCAGTACCCTCTTTTGCTAATACGAACTGTAGTGGACCCGGTGGTAGACATTCTTTCAATTTATCCGCCACCAACAGATCAAATAACTTCTCGTAGCTTTTGCCCACTCGCCTACTTCTGACATAATAGTTCAACAGATTCTTCAATCTTGCTGTAAACATCGTGTATGTTTCTTCGGCCGTTTTCCTCGCATCTCCAAATCGTGATCGATATTCTCTCGCTGTCAATTTGAATTCTTTCAGTAAATGTTCTTTCACTATGTCGTAATCGTCTAGATCAGCGAAAGACAGTCGGTTCAACACCGTTCTTGCTCTTGGCGTCATTAGTGGCAACAGCAATTTGACCCAAAACTGCTTTTCCACCGTAAAACTGTTGAATGCATTCTCAACTGTCTCAAAATATAATGGCACCTCCATCATATCATATGGCATCTTAGGTAATACGTGTTTCATTGCATCACCTATCTTTTTAATCTTGGACACCATTGTCTCACTTTCTCTGATCCTGTTTTGTTCTGACTCCTCACGGCTTCTTCTGTCGTCTTCATCTCTTTTCTTGAGTCTATGTTGATCTTCTTCCCTACGCAGTTCTTCTTGTTCTATCTTCTGCTGTAACAATTCTAACTGTCTTCTACGTTCCTCCTTTTCAATAGCCATTTCTCGGAGCTGAGCTTCCTTAAGAGCGAGTTTCTTCTGTTCTAATTCTAATTGTTCTTCCCTTTCTCTTTCCGCTTTTTCCAAATTTTCTTTCTCCATTTTCAATTCTTCCTGTCGAATCTCTTCGGCTCTTTGTAATTCTGCCAAACGCATGGCTTCTTTGTCTTCCTCACGAATCTTTTGCTCTTCAATCTGTTGTTTTCGTATTTCTTCATCACCTTTCCTTGCCCTCTCGTATTCTATCATCAATTCCATTCTTCTTCGTTCTGCTTCGTCACGATCTCTTTTCAGTTGTTCTAGCTGAAGCTGGAACTGCTGCTTCTGCATCTCAATCTCTTGTTGTCTCATCCTTTCTGCTTGTTCTGCTCTTGCTTTTTCCTCTAGTCGAAGCTTTTCTGTTCGTTCCATCTGCTCTTGTATCCGTTCTTTCTCCTCCTGTCTACGTTTCTCCTCTTTCTCTTCTCGTCTACGTTGCTCCTCTTTCTCTTCTTGTTTTTGTTCTTTCTCCTCTCGTCTCCGTTCTTTTTCTTCTTGTCTGCGTTGCTCCTCTTTCGCTTTCTCTTCTTGTCTGCGTTGCTCCTCTTTCTCTTTCTCTTCTTGCCTGCGTTGCTCCTCCCTCATCATCATAAATTGCATCAACGCCTCCATAGACATCGGTGGCTGAGGTTTTTCAACTGGCTTCTCCTCAACGCCACCCACTGCACCTTTCTCTTCAGCTTCCTTTTTAAGCCAAACCTCTGCTAATGCTCCCATCAAATTTTCTCTAGACATCTCTTCGACTTCTTCTACGTCTAGACCCTCTTCAATTAATAACTTTATTAATCGATCAGAAGACATCTTCTTTATACTCGCTTGCTTTTGTTCTGTAAGTTTCTCCATCTTTTCTTTACTTCAGTGATTACCGTGAAGAAATCGAGGGAATGGCTATGAAGATCTGTGATTGGCTGACTTTAATTCTTATGGCTCCTTGGGTAAACAAGCAAGTTTTGTATACCTCTCTCTGGCGTTGCGTTGTCGTAATGTTATTCGTATGCCCGTTGTATCTTCTCACCAGACTCCGAAATGCGTCTCCAATCGTAAATATTCCTCCGACTGAAAATATTCCTCCAATTGAAAATATTCCTCCGATTGAAAATATTCCTCCAAATGAAAATATTCCTCCAACTGAAAATATTCCTCCGATTGAAAATATTCCGCCAATTGAAAATATTCCTCCAATTGAAAATATTCCTCCGATTGAAAATATTCCTCCAATTGAAAATATTCCTCCAACTGAAAATATTCCTCCAATTGAAAATATTCCTCCAAATGAGTTCGCTATCCCAACGTCCTTTGCTTGAATTCAGTATCCCACCGCTGTCACCAAAATGTCAACCTCCAATTGACCTTCAAAGTTTTCTTCCTTTTTCTTTCCTGTGTTCAGTAGCGCAGCCTATGCCTAACCTAGTCACTGTACTTCGGTATCTAAAGCTAGTGTATAAGTTTCTAAAGTTCTTAACTTGTTCAATTACAACAAAGCTCTGTTTCTTGTATTTTCTTCTTCTTTCATAACAACGCAAATAACACAACAATGGATCAACGACGACAAACGCTTGAATTCAACGACAGCAACGCAACTATTATCATCTAACTCCACTGTTCTCTAAAACATCTTCTATTCTCTACTACCAACTCCTTCTTCTACAACTTAACTCACTGTCTAGACGTACACTCTTCCCCTAGCCGCTCTGTCCTTCTATCTGTCCGTCTGTCTGTCTGCCTATCTCTCTCTCTCTCTCGCTCTCCGGCGACGGTCGGCCGAGCCGCGCCAACTTTCCCGCCAGTCTGTCACCTGCAGGCCTAACTGTCTAGACGCTGACCTTGAGCTGGTCTATTCGTACGCCTAAACATCGACTGACCACATAGACTATACAACATTAGTTCACAGTGTAATTATTGTAAAGCAAGATAAGTCACAGTGTCAACGGCTCAGCTGGCCATCGTAAAATATTCCATTAAGCAATGGTTATCATTATGACGCACGCACGTCGAAGTAGTGTATAGCTACACAGAGGACATCGATCCTTAACTGCTGAATACTAGGCCTATTACTACAAGGGTCTACCACTAGACCGCAACAGCTGCTGCTGCTTTTTGCTGGTATAGCCTACCGGCGGCTACGGTTACTACGACTGTTGCTACTGAATGGCTGATCACACGGACAAAGAGACAAACAGGCAGACAAGGAAATTGATGAAGAAATAGGAGACTGGGTCTACAGGCAGACCGACAGACAGACAGGCAGACAGACAGAAAGATATGGTACACAATTATACGTAGGTCTAATAGGACTATAGACGTTTAGACAGATGAGAACATAGTGTATGCATATTATTTAGAGAGCGAGATCCGTTGAACTCCGATTGATTTGGTATAAAACAGTCAGCGGTTCATTGTCCGTCGTCTGTGTTTAATGAGTCTTAATTGTCTGCTGATGCTTAGGCAATTCAATGTATTCTAGCGATTGCATAAATTAAGGTGTATATAATTCGTGTGAGCATAAATAAACAAGTATAGGCCTAAGTCTACGCCCCTTAATTCGAGGACTTTGCGTGCATTGCACAGCTACCTGGTAGGTATATGATGAGGTAGAGAAAGAAATGGAAATCGTAATCGTAAACTATATGAACTTCTACAGCGCCCAACAACAGACGAAGAAGGAGGAGCCTAGAGATGTAGGCCTATAGTTATCTGGCAGCTAAAAACAACCTTCGACTGAACATTGAAAAGTCAAGAGAAAATAATGATCGTCTCCTGTCGCCAGAGTGCTGATATGCTCCAATCTGGAGCATCCATGCAGAGCTGACGGAGGGACTGAAAAGAGTAACGTACGTCTATAGGCCTAAACATAGCCTACTTTGAGTAACCCTTTGCTCTGATCTTAGGTTCACCTCTCGTGTAGACGACATAATTTCCTCCTGTGTCGTATCCCTTCATGCCCTTCGAACGTTGCCATAGAATGTTCTACTGCTCTTCATAACCTAGTCACCAGCTGGAGAGCGACTATACAGTTATACTGTTTCCAGAATGATGTGTGCATGGTGCCCGTTCCTGGTGGGGCTTTAATCGCTTTACTACCGCCGGTAATATTATGACCGGGCCAGAAATGATCGAGCGTCTCTTAATTAGCGATCGGATCCGTCGTTCTGGATAGACCTATGCATGGAGTCCACGGCCAACCCAAAGCCTGGATAAAAGAGGAGGGCGTCGCTAATGATCTTTGCTATAATACAGTGGCGTTAAACTGCAATTGCCAGACTGGCTGTAGTCTCCAGAAACGGTTTCCATGTCCTTCGTCCGCTTTCCCCATCGGTTGTTGTTCGTCCCTACCAATAATAGTTCAACGTTCTTCGAACATAGTCTAATCTATAGGCCTATTGAAACGGCCTTTATCAGCACTCGGCGGCAAAAGTTGGGATGGACCGTCCCAAGCCTCTCGTCGGAAGTTGGGGGAACCGTCCCAAGCCTTTCAGAAGTTGGGGGACGCGTCCCATTGTGTGGTTGCGCCTATTTGCATACAACAGATTCCAACTCCCCTACTTTCGAAGAGGTGTGCATCAAAGCCGACCGCGCTCTATTGGTCACTATTTTGAATTACCTTAGGCATGTCCTCCATTATCTCCATGGTTTACTCCTTCCAGTTCATGAATCACAGGACTCTTAATTTGCGACCACATTCGCACACCCTTGAAATTCCACGTTCTAACCTTCTAAGAAGAAAAGAGGTTTGGTTACTAGAATGCTTTACACATTTTAACATTTGTTTTACATTACTTTTCAGTCATATTACTGAACAGTATTATTACTTCTATGTGTTGTATTGCATTATTTGCCGATGTTCGATTGTGTTTTTGCAAATGGTGCAATAAAGGCTTTTCTTACTTACTTGCTTACTTTTAAGTTGCTTCATTGCAAATTAGCTAAATGACGGCGCTACCCATAGCAACAATCCGCCATTTTATTGTCGTAGTGTTTTTTTAAAACAAAACTGCAGCAAACGTCACTTTAAAATCTCATTGTATTAAAGATATCTGTACAGCGAATTTATTTATCCACGTTATTCTGTTCTTCTTGGCTAGTTTGAAGATTCTTATCGTGATGTCAAAAATCTGTGCCAAGTGTGACAAGCCGGTCTACCCACTGGAAGAACTTAAGTGCCTTGATAAAGTTAGTGTACTTTATGCGTCAACTGGAATTTATGCAGCACCTGCTTGGTTTTAGCGCATAAATTAATCCATGACGCTGATGCACTTTGCTGTGCGTTTGTTGTCAGACTCATGATGCTACTCAGTATGCTGGCGCAATATTAACTGACTATACAGTACTGACTACCATTACAATGTGTGCACTTGGGCGTGGTCTGTCTGCAATGTCTGTCAAAAGCTGACCAGTACACGCCCTGTATCAATTTTCATCATTTATAAACTGATGATCAAATTCGGAGTTTCAAGTCATTTACGTTTTGAAGATTGTAAGAAATGAGTTTGCATTTGTACTGACTATTAGAGTTAAAGTTGCAAATTGGAGTGCTACAAATATTAAAATGGTCGCTCCATTACCAATGGTATGATGCTGTGAAACGTTACTTCGAATGTCTTCAGGCATTTTGTCAGATTTTGAAGTTTTGTGACAACGAAAATGAAAACCAATGTACAGGTTGCTGTCAGCGAACAAGACAAGTTAATTTCCGAACCTCAAACACGTTTCAGCATCTAAGATATTGCTCTTTGAAGCACTTCAAATCACTGGTCAGGTTCATTGTTTTTAATGGCACAGGAAGAGAAATTTACGGAGCTGATGCCATTTTGCTAATATATACTTGCGCAGTTTTACACTATCACTATGCTAAATTGATGTAAATTGCACTTGCTGATGAAGTTGCTCACTATGATTATTTATATACTATGCTAAATCTCACACTTCATGATGCAATATCGTGTAGCTTATGCAATACTCAAGACTGCAAAACTGATCATTGAGTTTTACGATGAGAATATTGTTATCAGACTTGCATACTGTAGTTGTCTGCTTTGAGGTGCAGCATATACTGACTCTACACTGACTACCATTACTGTGTATGCCGTTTATTTAATGGGACTTGACCTATCTATAATGTCTGTCAACTGTGCACTGGTCAGTACCTTACTTCGCCAGAAGTAAATTATAGTAGAAAATTAGGTCGTAAAATCTCAGTTCCTTTGGGGTTTACTTTGTGACCTCAGCATTATGCTGGCAGTTCAGTGTATGTTATTACTACTAGCTACTGTATTCAATAAAATATTTGTTGAATATTATAGATTTGGCATAAAGGGTGTTTCAAATGCTGGGAATGTGGAATGTCTCTCAATATGAAGAACTACAAAGGTTTTGATCGCAAGCCCTACTGCTCTGCGTAAGTGAAGTTCTAATAACAAAAATTGGCGTTCATGTACAATCGGGGGACGTTATTTTTTCGCGTTAGGGTTCAGGTTAGGCGTCGTGAGGGTCGGTTAGGCTTAGTTTTAGGGTTAGTGCAGTCATTCTGCTGAGCGCTTTGCATGTTGCGATGCCGTCGATAGGATAGGTCGCTGCGCTCTAATTTTATTGCATTCGTTGGCAGACACTGTATGTAAGGTAATATAGACTGTATATGTTGCGTC
This sequence comes from Lumbricus terrestris, assembly GCA_949752735.1. NCBI lineage: Eukaryota > Metazoa > Annelida > Clitellata > Crassiclitellata > Lumbricidae > Lumbricus > Lumbricus terrestris. The sequence goes on from OX457036.1 coordinate 62,548,792, forward strand.
CCCTCTTAGTACATGAACGCCCAAAAGTTTATTAATTCTCTTGTGGCATGAATTTATACTTACTGAAACATTTCGATTTACTGTGTTTAACATCTATATATATATATATATGCCTAAGTTATTATTTTAGACACATTTCTATTTTTAATATTAAAAATTGAATTATTTGGTCAGCATTAATGGGTGGGTGCTGTAGCTGTACACAAGATAAAAATGACTTTTATAGGAATTGTAGAATATGAAGATCATGAGATTTTTCATTGTTGTTCAGTGCCATGCATTTCATTATCAGGCTTGACTTGCTTCATCTGCATATCGCTGGAATTTTACTGTGTTAAAGTATAAACTGCTTGAGGACTATGTAAAAGATTCAGCGTAGGTTGATGATTGTTATCTGGTTTTTAGCCATTACCCACAGACGAAAGCAACTGTAGTAGCAGATACACCAGAACTGCAGCGCTTAAGTCAAACATCGAAACTTCAGAGCCAGGTGGGTTCTCACGTAGTTTGATGATTTTGTATGTATGACTCAAAAAGGCTGATGATGTGGACATGGTGGTGTAGAGCAGAGGTTTTCAACTGGTGTGTTGCGACACTCTAGTTTAGGGTGACCATTTTCTGGCCATCAAAAACCGGGACACTTTTGGAAACAATCAATTGCAGGCCTAATTCCTTAACTACACAGCTATAGGCCTACGATCGAAGGCCTAAATTAACCCAATATAGGCTTAGTTAAATTTAATGCTGAGCAGAAACTACAGCGTAATAATCTACAACCCGCTTCAGTCGTCTGTTCACTTAGTGCAGCAGCCTACTATTTTCTAATTGAGAACAATCAATTAATTTTCGTTTAATCAACACTTTGGGCTGGCAGAACGCAGCATGTTACATATAACAAATTTTATAAAGGTTTTATATATAAGTTCAGTTTATAAGTGGCATAAATAAATATTGGGTTTGAGGTCTAGCTAGTTTTACAAAGTGTTTTTGAACAGTACTCTAGGGATAAAGTTGCAATTATCTATTTCCGGGAATGAGAATTCATGAGCCCGAGGACGGAGCTCATGAACACAAGAGGGGCGAGGCGGGGGAAATAATCGGTAGAGTACATGCAGTTTATTTTTGCGTATTGCGTTAAAAAGGCGTTCATCAGCTTTCTCTGCCATCTCTGCTGCACTGGAGGATTGAGATTGTAGGTACTGTCTGCGCTTCATCTTCCTCAACAGCCGTTCAATCCGTTCCCGTTCCTCAGCGCTGGTGTAACCCCACCAGGCCGGAGAAGCATACATTAAGTGGGCGATGGTGGTCATTCGGGAGACTTCCTGTAGAGCATTAGGTGTGAGCCCTTTTGATCTGAGCACACTCAGAACACTCTTTCAATCGGTGCACAGTGGATAGGCCTATAATCTAGTCAAGAGGAATATTTAAGGTTTTCTGGGGCGCACAGAAGCGTCCGGCGAACGATCGCCGAGGAGTGCAGCTGCGAGCAGGGAAAGTGGTTTTTGGGAGGGAATGTGCCCCTAATCACCCGATTTTTAGGCTATGTGCTGTCATGAACTGTCGAACTCCTATTGCGAGTTTGCGACCCTGGCGCGACCTGCCGAAGTCGATAGGTCCATCGGGGCCTGCAATTTCAAAGGCAGCGCTAGTGCCGCCCCCTATTAGGCTACCGAAACTTTTGTTGTTACACCTTGATAATTTTTTTAATCTATTAACTAAGCTCACTAGTCTACTAAAGATGTAATAATAGCCTAATGTTCCATATAAATTGACGATTTCTCTTTCGCAATGACTTTTTAGGGTTAGACCTACAATCTAGGATACACTTTGTTTTGTGATTTACTTAAAACTGATGTTTTCAAGATCCAAGTTTCCTTCTTGTTAAAAAACCGGGACAATTTGGCCCTTTTGCCTAAGTCGTCGGGACACCGGGACGCACCACAAAAAACCGGGACGTATGGTCACCCTACTCTAGTGTGTCACAAATAGACCGGCGGTGTGTCGCATAAAATGATGTGTCGTTGGTGTGCTGCGAAAAATTGGTGTGTCGCGAATTGTCAAAGCATATACCTGTCGTTCTTGCATTTTTTAGACTTTAGAATATAGTGGCGTAGACCAGGGGTGTCAAACCTTTTTTAGTGGCGGACCAGTGTGAACATCTTCCAACAGGTGGCGGGCCAGTGTAAATGTAATCGGATTTTTATATAGCGGCTGTCTTATGGCCTCGACCCTGAGGGTGAGATCCTTCACCACCGCTCGCCCGTTTGAATGGATGCCACGCCATTTAGGTCCCCGTGGACGGACCGTGCTAGCCAGAGATTTTTAATCTCTGAAATAGCCACCTTCGGGATTCGAACCGCGACCCGCACGCTCTCTTCCACAGACGCGCGGCCGCCAGCTCTCTTAGCGATGTAAGGCCCAAAAAAATAATGTTGTGTTTCCGGTAACCCGACCGACCCTCTTTTATTGCCGCGACTCAAATAATTTTGTAAAATATTTTTATTTAAAAAAAAATTTATTAAAAAAAAATTTTATTAAAAAAAAAAAATTTTTTTTTACATAATACGGTGACATTGCCTTCCGTATAGAGTTGGATCTTAGGCCAAAAAACTAATGTTGTGTTTCCAGTAACCCGACCGACTCACTTTGTTTGCCGCAACTCGGAAAATTTTGTGGAATTTTTTTAAATTTACACTGACATTGCCTCCCGTATATGAGATGTACAATTGGAACATCATAATTATAGCCTTCACTAAGCCAGGCGACGATCGTAAGCAGTCGTCTTTCAATGTATATAATGGTCTGTTAATTAGAGCAATCAATAATTTCCCACGGTCAGTTTGACAAAGCAGGCGGTTGTAGAGTGGATGGGGGGGAAGAGTAATAGATCTGAAAGGAGGGTTTTCTCACGGTAGCTCGTTGCAGGCATTGAGTACAGGGCCATCTAGCCTGTAGCACATGATGGCTATACACAGCCTGCTGCAAGTTTATAGTTTAACTTGCTGTTTTTCCGTCCTAAGACAGTCCATTTTTGCTCACTTTATTCCTAAGCTGACTAGGCTCTCTTGTGATCACTGTGCCCTCCCTCCTTTGCTCTCTGCCTCTTTCTGCTCTCTTTTGCTCACTGTGCTCTTGTGTTTACTGTGCCTTTTTGTGCTCAGAGTGCTCTCTTCTACTAACTCTGCTCTCTTCCGCTCACTGAGCAGTTCCCTTTTATTTCGAGCACTCTTTGGTGAAGAATGTAACATTTATTCATTCAAGTATTTATATAGCACCTTTTCAAGTTAACTACTCAGAAGGGCTCCCGACTCCAGCATGGCCAAAAAGAACATTTTTCAAGTGAATATAATGTTTCATTTTATTTTATTGATCTCTCAATTTCTATAGCGCCTCTTCAAGCTATCTACTCAGAAGCGCTCCCGACTACAGCGTGGACACTGCATTAGAGTTTCACTCCTGACTAACTACTTCCTGGCTGCCAGTCTTGAGAAACCTCTAGCCTTATCATTCTCACTTGAGCCACCTCTAACGGTGACTAGGGAAAATAAATCTAGCAACCTCTAGATGTAACTAGTCACTGGCTCGGCCAATCTGGAACGACCCCTAGCAGTGATGTTCTGTTCGCACTCATCTTCCCCTTCCCTTCCCACTTTATCTTACCAGAAAAGATGTCAAAATGAAATTAATAGAATTGTTTTCTAGGGCAGTTTTAGGTGCAGACAGTCGGGAAATAGGCAGTTTATACTTGCTCAGAACACGTACTTTGTTGCAGCGTGTACCTTTATGCAAAAGAGAGTAGTGGGTATAATTTTTCGGACAGTCACTGTATAAAAATATTTTACCAAAATAAAAATATTTTCCGACCTACCTACCCAATTTTTTAGAGCTCTGTTACCGGAAACACAGCATTATTTTTTTTGGCCTAACTAACGTGTGAGCATCTTCTAACAAATGAGCAAAATTGAGCCAATCTTCAACGTGCAGTCAACGCGGGCATTTAAGGGCCGAATGTATTTAATTTTCTCTCATTATGATTGAGTTCATTATGGGTAGAGTTAGAGCAGTCATCTGAAAACTTATTTCTGACCTTGTAAGGCATTTGGCCTATGACATCATAATTGGTAAGTTTGATGTAATAATTGTATATGCAGTTTTCATATATATATATATATATAATATTTATATAATATATATTTATATAATTATATATTTATATATATATATATATATATATATATATATGAGATGGTTTTAGGACAGACATCTTCAACTGTCTTTTTGTCTTTGTGAGATTTGAATCTATGGCACTATGGAAGTCATTGTATTAGATTATATTACTTGAATTTATTGGGTTTAAAACTTGCCAACCGAAAGAAAAGAGACGACTAAATATATTCATGCTTTGCAGACGGCTTACCACGATGATTTCGAAAAGTCAAAAGGCAAATACACTCAGATTGCAGATGATCCCGAACTTCTCCGTCTAGTTCGCAATCAGGAAGCAGTTAGCATGGTAGCTAAGGGTTCCAGCTTTTTGCGTCAGTTTGATTTCATTCCATTTAATACGCCTTGCCGTGTTGGGTTTAATGATGATTATTGTTATATCTAACAGATTAACCCTCTGACATCAGTTTAATTTCACCCACGTGATTTCCTACACATTGTCCTAGTGGGATTTGTTGAAGTGATGATTATTAGGCCAACAGTTTGATTATAGACTGCTCTGCTTTCCCCCCTCTGCTGTGAGAGACATATTCTTTGGTCCCCTCTTTCCTGAGTTGGATACCTTCCATTTATAATCTGTTACCCTGCTGGCTATTTTGGATATGCTAATTAGTATGACTAGCAGTTTGTGCCAGTACCTGTTTTAATCAAGGTAAGATAAGAATATTCTTTAATGGACCAATTGCTATCCACATTTTGGTGTACATGCATGTTATAATAAACAAATGTACATCATTTCTGCATCCATTCAATGTCAAAAGGTAAAGTTTTAAGGGGGATTCCCTTGGTGATTCACACTTTTACGGTTTTCTCAATCACTCACCATTTGTCCATAGGTTTTTGACTTTTTCTAGTGTTTCCAACCTCAGGTTGCAGCATTTATCCCACTACTACCCTAAAGTGGTCTTGTTGTTGGATAAAACTTGCATTTTTATGCTATTTCTTGTCTAACTCTATCTTTGCCATGATCCTGTTTTTTTTAATTTGCACTCATCACTTTAAGCCCTTTAACATTTCTTATCATGTCCGTATTTTCATAGGACAGTCTTTTTTTAGCCAGAAGTTGCACCTTTTCATTGCCGTTGCCTTCTTGCTCACCCTCTGTTGTTTCTTAAAAAGTGATCTCACTCTGTGTATATCACGAACAATTACTACCCTTGGAATGTTTCTGTCTTTCGTTTTAAATTCTTCAACTCTCTTATAATGACAAACTTTTCGCTGATCTGAACGAGTGGTTATCACTTTATTGACTCATTTCCAAATCAGTTCCAACTTATCTTGCGGACGGCTTTCAGGAGGAACATCATGGGATTAGGCTCACACAACCAGTTATTTAATATTTATGGACCACTGACTTGTGCCTTCAGTACTATTACAGTGGCACTTTAGAAGATACCACTTTTGACTGTTTAACTTCTATATCATTATCATAGCCTATTTGGGTTTTTGGAAGTAATTTATTCTACTGTTTGACTAAGTTGTTCATTTTGGTTCATGTACGGTGTGTTCCATTTGCTCGGTAATTTATTTGCATCTGACTAATCGATTTTTGTATTTTAGGCATGGAAAATGTTGTAACAAACGCTGGTTAAAACAAAATGCAGCAGTATTCTGATTAATTTTAAATTTTGCTCTAATTGCTCTCATTTGATAATCGTTATTAATGGTAGTGGTATTTCTAACAACAGTATTAAAAAGCATTTACTGCCATTCTCAACTTCTGTCACCTTTCTACTACTGTGAAATAATATTTCATGTACCTGGTATGTGTCAAGAATTCATCAAGGGTGCTAATTTTAATATTAATGGTAATTCATGCACCCATTGATGATAGTAATCCACCAGTCCAGTTGTACAATTTCAGCAAGTCATGTCAGGATCGTGAGAACTATTCAGCAGGTTGATGAAATTAAATTTAAAGAAGATATTTGAAGTTGAACAGATTTTGTCAGGCCATAAGGCAGGTTAGGAGTAAAATAGGCAGTATGTCAAATGACCTGCCGTGACCTATGGTGGCGCCACCTTTTCACCAATCCATTATTGTGATAATTAATAATCACAATGTTCAGTGCAATCACAGCTTGGAGTGCAGCTTTGGAGATCTATGAGCCTTGCCAGAATTGCAATCTCCCTTACACAGATAATTTGTGTTTTCTTGCTTTGATTGTTATCAGTTGCGTTGGAAAATATTTATTATTAGGATAATTTTTATTATTACAGTTACCGTTGCTATTTTAATTGGGATTTAGCGATTAATTTTTTAAATAGTTAACTAATTAAGAATTAATTATTAATTAATAGTTATTTGTGATTAGGCGTATTCCCAATAAGTTACGACATATGCAAAATTAGCAACATTGTTAATTTATTTGTTTTATAAATTTGTATTATTAATATGTGTTGGTATTTGGTACTTTACTTAGTAATTTTTGTTTATGCTAGTAGTCTTGTTTACGTTTTTCAGTTCGTATGTCTTGCTTCAACCAATTACATATAAACAGACCAGTTTGTTAACACTGACTGCAGGCTAGGTTCTCGTGAGCGACAACATGTTTTATTAATATTATAATCAGATGAGCTAAACAGTCACAGGAAACTGAAGTGGCAAATATAACGCAGAGGAGCACGAGGCATCATATCGAATGTAGCAAGTAGTCTTCACGTAATAATTGTTAAAAACAAATTCAGTCGTTAAACTTAATTAAAGATATATATAATCTTTAAATTCTGCTGCCTTAATTTTGCTACCTGTAATTATTTTTAACTTACAATTATTTTAATTGCCTTACCATGGTCAATCTCTTGTCGATCAATAACTTCAGGCAAAATACCACGAGGAGTTTGAAAAGAAGATCAAGGGGTCGAAGATCCAGGTGGCTGACGACCCGGAAACACAGCGTCTCAAGCAGCTGAACAGCATTGTGAGTCAGGTGGAGTACAAGGGCCTACGAGAGAAGGTCTTGGATATGGAAGCACGACGACAAAACGTTGCTCAGCGTAAGAATATTATTTGCTGTCTTTTCTTTTGTCGTTTTGAAGTTTTCTCCAGTTGATGGTTGTCATTCCATGTGGTGATGTTTTGCAATTGAGATCTGGTTTTTCGAAAAAGGCCGTTTTTACCTTCATCAATTTTTTGTCTCTTTTACTGTTTTGACCTCTGTTGACTTGTGAAACCTTTGACTGACATTGCCCTTTTACTTTTGTTACTATAGACTTTCTTTTTCTTAGAACTGTGGTTCATTTGTTAACTTTTAACCTGTTTTCACCTTCTGTTAACCTATTCGCCATTTATTATGTTCTTTCTTGACCTATTCTAATCTTACGTTTACCTTTCTCTACCTTTTGTTCATGTTTTTAAATATGATTGATTTTACCTTTATAACCTGTTTTTAACCTGGTCAATGCTCATTGATATTTTTATCTACTTTTAACTTGTTTTGGTAATTCAGTTTTTTACTAACCGTTTAACTGTTTGATTTTTTGGGGTCTTTTTGTCCGTTTCAACCATCTTTACTTATTTTTACGAACTTCAACAGCTGATGTGCCAGAGAAAAGCTCCCGTCGGCCGACAAGTGGGGGACCGGATGATTATGCAAATGATGGTCAGAAACCGTCACCCTATTCGGACCGCAGTGTTTCGCACTCGGTGACGTATTGTGCTGATGGCAAAGGTAAAAGTGTTTAGGTCAAGCCCTGTATCTACAGAAATCAGAGTGAGGGAAGTGTGTGTTAGACATTTTTGGTTCTCAAAGTGCTGATCCTGAAACAGAAATACCTTTTGGTTGAGGTGCACACTAAACTGGTAATTGAAATTGACGCATCTGACCTCCACCCAGACCACCCCGTTCATATCCAAAATCATCTAATAAAATACATAGACTATTCCTACCTAATGATTGATTCAAAGCATGTCCATTGTCCACTCTGGTCAAGATGAGATGAGCTGAAAACAAAGGCCTCCGATTTAAACAAAGCAGAAGGCTAAGAAATGGTGATAGTGAAAAGATTGCACTCTGTTGCTCAGCCACAGTTGATAACGGACCATGCAGTTGGCCTTCATTAATATCCTTGGAGTCGTAACCAGAAAATTTATCTACATGTATCTCCTTCAGAATTATTGAGTTAATCCCCCTCAACTTGTTTCTGTCACCAGTATCTTTCTTTAGCCTCAACCTGACCTCTCGTATTTTTTGACATACTTAATTCATGCCACTCCCATCAAGTCACTCTGATGATCTCGTTTCATTTCTTAGCCTTCAGTGAGACTCTCATGCATAGAATCAAGCGATTGGTTCCTCATGCACTGTCATGCACGATGCTTTCTCACGCTCTCAGTGACCGACTTCGTGGGAACAGTGATGTTACTGGCAATGAAAGGGAATTGTCGGTTGTGTCCTGGTGTCCATGTGACTCCATACGCCATCCATTCTCTCTTACTCCCAATGTTAGGATGTTAGGACATTGAAAGCTTTAATATGCCTAAGTAAGGTATAAAACTATATTGGTATCTTTTAAATGCAATTCTATGGCCTGTTTTAAAGATACTGTTTGTCCCTTAAAATGGAGTTTAATAATTATTTATAACCAGTATCTGCTGATATATTAACTGAATATGAGAATCGATCTAGAGAGACTCTTGTACTCATGCAATGAGTCTCTGTAGACTTTGTAGAGCATTGCATTTTGCCAATGCGAATATGAAATATGCGAATAAAATGCATTATTTACAATACAGCTGCGACATGATATTAAATTATTTTGTTTACTTATGATATCAATTTTAATTCATGTCTTGTAGATTATCTGTTACTCTAATTGAGTTATTCAAAATTTGTATGTTACTCAAAGTGAACTGCATCAGTTATCTATTTCTTTATGTGTTTTATAAGAACTTGATTAAATTCACTGAATAAAATAACTGGTGCTATATATATATTGTGGGGCGCGGTGGTGTAGTGGTGGCGTCGTCGCCTTGAAGCCGGAAGGTTCGAGGTTCGAATCCACCTCGCCGCTAATCGAATCCACCTCGCCGCGTAAGGACCTTGGGCAAGTCCTTCACTCACAATTGCTCAGCGCTTTGGCGTGAAACTCCGATGCAGTGTCCGCTCTGCATTCGGGAGCGCCTCTGAGTGGTTAAGAGAGCTTGAAGGGGCGCTATAACAAGTGCACATACAAACAAATATATATGATCTGTACCTTGGAGCTGCACATTGTTGTTTGTCACTTGTCATGAGCTGTACAAATCATAATTGTAAAACACGATTTTTTTCCGTTTTTTTTCTACTCGAAAAAGGTCCGTTTTATTCTTTTTTTATTTTTCGTGTCGTTTTTCTTTTCTTTCTGTGACCATATTTATTGATTTACTGTCTACAATTATTTATCTTATGTTATTTTGTCTGATATCTTTTGCGCTATCTCCATATTTTCAAGGATTCCGCTAATTCAAATCACTATTTGACCGTTTTAGTTAGTGTACGCTGTGTCTATTTGCTTGTTGATTAAAATTAAATTGCATAAACAAAGTTTTCAATTTTAAACTGTGGTACAAGTTGTTGCAAAGTTAATTTATTTTTCACTTTTTTGTCGTTTTTTCTGGTTTTTTATTTTTCTAATAAAACAGCGTTTTTCCATTTTTTTCCCGTCTCCATTGTTTTTTACATCCATGGTACAAATCGTCTGTTGGTCTACTTCTGCAGTTGAGTCGCAACCACAGCAGCGTAAGATTGGTTCGATCGCTGATTATGATCCGATGAACTTCTCGTCAACCTTGCCCCACAGTGCCCTTCGTCAGACGCAGGAGTGGGAAGAAACAGTTGTCATGTCACCTTCTGCTAACCATCCTTGTAAGTCTTAAGATCTCCCTCATCAGACCACAAGTGTAAGTGTTGTGGTTGGTTGGTAGATATTTGTTGCTTAGGATGGTTAGATGTTTGTGTGCCGTGGCCTGTAATAGCTGAGACTAATTAATTATAATTATTAGTCTGAATTCTCACCATATTGTTATAAAGCAGTGTGGTCTGTTGAAAATTTGTGTGGTTCAAGTTATTTAGGGATTTGTAGGTGTGTTTTTTTTATATTTATTTTTTTTTTTTATTGCTTCCAAGTCAATAGTACACAGTTCTATTTTTTAAGTAGTTCAGTATACTACAAATATGATAACAGAACATAAGCAATTCAATGTAACTAACAGTTCATGGAAAACAAACGGAACCCCTGAAGGGAAAAAATCTCGCTGGGTAGGGGCCCTACTTTCAAGATTAACCTTGAAAGATGATGGGAGTTCAGCAATTAGTGCTGCAAGATTATATAAAAAAAACTATAATGAACAAGCAATACAAAAAGAAAAAGAAAAGAGTAAACGACAGTTAACTTCTATATTCCTAGAGACATACTTCATTATTTGCAATGTGTGCTCTGATTAATTGTTTAAAGTGGGAAAAGGGTTTTACAGTTCTAAAAGTAGCCGGTAAATTATTCCAGATTCGTGGACCTTGATATTTAATGGAGAATTTCCGTATGTTAGTTCTTGGATAAACACTTATGTAGTCCCGATCAGTTCTAGTAAGATGAGTGTGTTTGACTGTAGGAAAGTAGTCTAAGGCAGTAGGTAGTAGGTTGTTATTAAATTTATACATAAATTCCAGGGTTTGAGCTGTTCTTATTTGGGTTATATTTAAGAGATTTAGTTCTAAAAATAAAGACCTTGTATGGGCATTGTACAGAGACTTAGTGATAATTCTTATAGCCATCTTATGTATGTGTATATGTTTGTGTGCATGCATGCTAACCATATGTTTCATTTTTATCACAGTTAACCATGTGTTATATTTTTTGCAACAGCTAACAATACAAGTTAACTCTTTGATGCACAGTTTATGTGGTGTCATATTTTACCTGCAATTATTCTTGTTTTAAATTTTGGCTGTAGATAACTGCATGGTGTGTTTTGATATTGTGATTTGTGTTTTTGCTTGCTAACCCTGTTCTTTTTAGCTTTGCCACGCAGTGAACCACCTTCTTCTATGGCAGGATATCAGTTCACAAGTTTAGAACGCCCATCTGTAGCAAAAAGTGGAGGTAACCCAAACCCAGGATCAAGAAAACCATTAGCCACCGTTGAACCTGCCGTGCTCTACCAGGGAGATTCTGTGACAAGAGGAGAACGGGTGTTGGCTCCAACTTTGCAGACTGAAGGTTCTGCATGTGGTTTTTCTGTTGCTTTTGGCTTAGTTCTGTAATTGATTGGTTAGGAATTTTTTATGTAGATTTCCAATTGATATCCCGAGATTTACGCCTGTGCAGTAACTCTAACCTCAGTGTCTCCCCAATACTAACCAAGTGTAATTCTTGATTTTAATTATGGTGCCATATATGATAATTAAAATCAAGAATTGCAGGCGTCAAAATCCGATTGTACGAGGCACTGATGGTAAGTACACTACTGTATGGAGCGGAAACATGGCCGACGACGGTGACAAACGGGAGGAGACTAGAGGCAGTTCACCACAGATGGCTCAGAAAAATCCTGCAGTGAGACAAGGTCAAAAACATCACCATAAGGGATTTAACAGGACGGGAAGTTATGGATAACATCATTAAAAAGAGAAGATTGAAATGGATGGGCCATGTGATCCGCATGTATGAAGTCAGGAGACCAAGGAAAAACTGGCCGGAAACCATCAGGGAAGACTTGAAAGGCATGGACAATGTTGGACATGACGTGGGACGAGGCGATACAACTGGCAGTGGACAGGGAGAAATGGAGGAGCTGTATTGCCCGATGTGCAGAATTGCACAAAGATGACTGATGATGAACTATGATGTAATCCTAAATTTTACCTAAATGCCAACCAGGAATCTAACCATGATATCAACCTTAACTCTAAGCACAAATCTTCTCTGAATCCTAACTCCAATGCCACACTGAATTCTAGCCCAGATCCAATGTGAAGCCTTGCCACTCTGAATTTCTGATCATGATGCATCATTATACTCAGATTCCAATGCCAACCAGAATTCTAGACCCATTGCAAATCTGAATTATAACATTAATGGCTCTAGTATTTGTTCTTTGACCCATCCATTACTCTAAACCTTATTCTTGCCAGATTTTTTAACCAGTTTGGCGCAAATCAATAAACCAATGGCATTCCAGTGTTGGCAATTTCATGTCAATAGATTTGCAAGTATAAATTTAAGTTTGGTTCTAAATCTAAGGTATTTTGGCACCATTGTAAATTTCAAACGTCAAATATATTGTTTACAGATCAGCAGTACATGATGCAACAACAGCATCAGCAGCAGCAACAACAACTACAACAGTTAAGACTACAAGAGTTGCAAGAAAAAAAACTGAGTCTACAGCAGCTGTTGGAACAACAGCAGCTGGCTCAGCCGGAGCAGTTCAGACGACAACAACAACAGCAACAACTGAAGCAACAACAGCAGCAATATAACGTACCGTATGAACAACCGGTGCAACATGTGGTGCAACGCCCGTCTGCTGTAGCAGTGAGTTTTCTTACTGTAAAATGTTTCACAACTATTTAATACTTTTTTCTCAGGCTATTGTATATTTATGTTCTGAAGAGGTTGGGATATGCTCCACGTAGCCAACGTGGGTAGGAGTACACTGACTGTACACTGTTGGTTGGTGGATGTGACGATGATGGAGAGAAGTCCTGGCTATTCACCATCATGTATACCAAGGCTAAGAAATTGAGGTTGCTAGCGCTTCAACTTGTGGGGCATGGTGGTGTAGTGGTGGCGCCGTTGCCTTGAAGCCGGAAGTTTCGAGGTTCGAATCCGCCTCAAGTCGCTGCATAGGGACCTTTGGCAAGTTCTTCACTCGCAATTGCTTGGGCGCTTCGGCGTGAAACTGTGATGCAGTGTCTGTGCTGTAGTTGGGAGCGCCTCTGAGTAGAAAGCTTGAAGGGGCACTAGAGAAATGGAGAAAATAAAAAACACCAAAATATTCACGACTTCCTCAGTGCTAGCTTAAGGGATATGCTCTCTTCCTTTTCTATGTTTTTAATCATCTTCAAAAATTTTTGGGGAATTTTATGTTTATTGCCATTTCTGTTAATGGTACTATTTATAATAGCAAGTATATTTATATTAGCAAGTATATTTAACCAGTTTTCCCAATCCATTATCCTTGTGCAGTATCTAGACATGTTTTTGTTTTTTGTTCGTTGTGCAGGGCGCCGTCTTCCAGGCAATGTATGACTACGAAGCGCAGGACGACGATGAAGTGAGCTTTGCAGAGAATGATCTTGTCATCAACACTGATCCGATCGACGATGGATGGATGTTCGGAACCATCCAGCGCACTGGACAGCGTGGGATGCTTCCAGCCAATTACGTCGAGCGTGTCCAGTAGCATCTGCATGTCATCACCTGCTGCTGACCGCTCCACGGTTGAGTGTCTGCATGTCTCTGCATGCCTGTCTTATCTGCTCTCTTTATATAACTTGTGTTTTGTTATATGACCTTTAATGTGTTTCTCTGACTGTATCTCGCTATGTCTTCCTGTCTGTCTTAATTTATGTGTCAGTATCTATTTTGTTCTGCAAAATTGTCTCTCAGTCTTTCGTTCTCTCATTCTTCACTTGACTCCATGCACGTCTTCTCATCTATTGCACTCTTTGTTTTCTTTCTGCTCCTCAGTTATTCTCTCCTTGCCTTTCTCAGTGCCATTTTGAAGAGCTCTTTGAACACCACTGATCTGTGCATTGACCATGACATGATAGTAGCTGTAGATAAGACCAGTTTGCATTTATGCTTCTCAAAGCCTTTGTTCATGTGACTTGAATCATGAAAATGAATGTGTTCAGAAGTCATCCATGACCTCTTTGTCATGGTGACAGTTCCACCTTGATCCGAAATCCATTGTGAAGAACTTGCGTTTGTCTTGTATAATCTGTGCTATATAATAAGTTGGTGCTAAAACAGAGTATTACTGTAGCAAATGTTGTTTGATTAATTATTATGCTATAGCAAATCTGCATTAAAATTGTCGATGCCTTAGCAGAAGTCATTGCTAAAGCAGTTTTTGGATGTAGTAATGTGCTGACACAAAGTGTATGCTGTAACACTTTGCTAGTTGGCTACAGTTCTTGAATTTTCATCACTGAAGATATCAAGGTGTGCTTGTTTATCATTTTTTAGTTTAATTGCTTTCAGTTTTTAACCGAGAAGTCTAATTTTTTAGGAGCCATCCATATATATTACGTATGCAAAAATCGTATTTTCGACCACCTCCTATGCACCCGTACATTTTTTTATCCCGCCGCATATGTACCTGTACATTTTGTTGATTCCCCCCCTCCCTATGCATACGTACAAATAATCTTCTCTACCCCTCCTCACAAAAGTTAATTAGCTGAAGTCATATATTAAACGTTTACTTTACCATAGGCTACTATTAATTTTTGTTAAACATCATATTTGTTAACTAAAATTTGTTAACTGTTATGGTTTACTCGTTTGATCTGAACAGAATATAATTTTAATTTAGTCAAATGCCATTGGACAACTATAGGCTAATACAGAGTTATAAGTAGGCTAATGTGGACGTCATATCACTAGACAAATATTTCGCATACGTACATTTGCAGAGACTCCCTCGCCTCGCCTCGTATGCAAATCGCTTAAATCTCATGACCTGTCCGTGCATACGTGATATATGGACGACCCCTTAGGTCATAATGTTACTAAATTTTTCTGGTCAACAGGTTTATTTAAAAATTTGAAGGTCAAGTTTTTTGCTTTGAAATGCCACCTTAACTCCTCAGGACAGCATTGCCAATGGACTGTATGACAAATATCACCGAGCTCCATGGGGTTGCTTTGCACTGTGCTTGGACTTTATTTAGGTCAAGGTCATGTTTACCCGGTTTATAGGTCAAGGTTACGCTTATAGGTTCATGTCATGCAAGTCCAATTTTAGGTTACATGTTAGAGGGTCAGTTTGTGAGAGTCTGACCAATTGTTTTCATTATTCTCGTATTTAAAGTTTTTTTTCCGTTCCTGAATCGGTAGTTAGTTGCTGTATCAATAGTAACTGAGTGTGTTCATTTTACCCAAGAGGTTGGATGAGTAAATGGTGAAGTTGCTTGATACAGGTTTGATTCTTCATGGTATTAATGCAGTTTTGTATGAGTTTAGTTATCTGTCACTGGCTTTGATATCAAGTCCAATAGTTAAGTCATCCTCTAGTTGTGTTGTTAAAACCAGTATTATTGTTTTGTCAGTTTCTTTTATTTTTTGAATTGTTTTAATATGCTTTACCTGTGTTTAATTTGTCTGTGCATGTCTTCCTGTCTGCATAATGTGGAATTGGATGTTTCTGTCTGACTGTCTATTTGTCTATGTATACCAGTTTCTGTCTGACTGAATGTCTTCGTGTATGTCTGCCTAAAACTGTACGTATTTTTCTGCGTCTGTCTGTCATCGTATCTCTTTTGCTTAACTCTGTCAGTCTGTGTTTATGAATTTTGGCCTTGTTTGCTCTTGTTTTCAATATGGATTTCTTGAAATCTGCCTTAATTCACTTGCAAAGATGTTTTGATGTTTTCACAGTCCACTGCAGTCATCTGCCAGAGTTTTGTATTTCTGTGTTTGACTTTATAGGCGTTTTCATCTATAGTCTAGTCTCTCAGTCTTGTTGATAACTACTTTTAAATTCATTCGTCCATATCAGATAGTACCGAGTTTCAATATCTGCATTTTACACCGTGATCTACTTTAAATTATGAAGCACTTTTACTCTTTTGTGCAATTTGCAATACCATATATGCCTTAATGCACTGTAATTTGCTTTACACCAAAAGTTACTTTAACCAGTAACAAATTCGTATTGTAAAACTTGTACAGCAAACTGATGTAATGCACTTTACACCATAATGTTTTAAAGCATAATTACCATAACTTTATATATGTACTCATGTGCACTTCATATCGGAATGTTCTCTACTTTGCTATGATACATTATGCATTCAGTACACTTCATGCCATAATTTGCATTAAATAAGACTATGTAGTGTACGGCACTGTACGCTGTGATGTGCATTAATTATACTGTGTTCACAATCACATTGCTGCAGTATATTTTGGTGTAATAAACTTTGCAACATTAAACTTCTGCCATAACGCAACACATTGTACTGTACATGCACTGTTTTATTAGACCGTACACAGCAATAAATACTCTCAGCAGTCTGTAAGGAACATTGAAGGTTAGTGCATTTTACTGCAACATTGTATGTTTCGCTATTGTGCAATGTACGCTCTGCAAGTTACACAGCATTCTAATACTTTGTACTAATTAAGTTTAGACTGTGGTCTGCGTTTTAGTCATACTGGTAATGCATTTTAAAATTTCTATTGCAGTAATGGATTACAATGTAACACTATTGTACGCACTACAGCATGATGCACTCCCATTTTTCAACATGCTGTGGCGTTATAGCTTACAAGGCAATGCACTTTGCAATGTATGATGCATTTTACATTTCAGTGCACTAGAGTGCAACAGTTCAAGTCATCTTGTGAATATTCACTACAGTGTGATATAGTTTATGCCATTTTATGCTCTACAGACTTGTAGTGTAAGCATTTTATAAGCAGAAAACTGATGTGAACGTAATGGTAATAAACGGGTGTGTATCTCTAAGTGCCTTTTCCTAGTCTTGGGGGTCCCAAGCGGTGGTGGTCAGATCTCTAATCTTTGTTTTGGTGCTGTTTAATTATCACTATGGACTACTGCTGCTATATAGATGTCAATGTGGGCTACAGCTAAACACTTGTTTTGTGTGTTTGCTTCTGATGTTTCTGTATCATTGCTACCATCAGATTGCCACTTTTGTCTTCTGATAGCCATTTTCTTAATATTGCTATATGTAAATCAGCGGTTCTCAACCTTTGGAGGCTCATGGACCCCTTACAGATTTTGAGTCTTGGTCACGGACCACCGCTGAAATTTGTACAGCTGGCGCACAATCGTGACTGTGTGATCCTGTATAATAGTATATATTCTAGCGATTGGAACAAACCGACTTTACTAAAACAGAAGAATTTTGTCATAAATCAGCATGTTGTTAGTTTCATGTAGTCATTGAAATGAAGAAATATTGAAAAATCGACAAAATTTATCTGTTTCTATGTTTTAAGTCAGAAACATATAGACTTCAAGACTTGTTCACGGACCTCCGGGCAGATGGCCGCGGACCCCAGTGGTCCGCGGACCCCCGGTTGAGAACCGATGATGTAGATTGCCACTTTATGATAGAGCAGCAACACTACTGTTTTGTTTAGTGCCTTTTCCTGTTTGCTCCTTTAGGTTTTGTTGCCTCAGATTTCCACCTTACTTATAATACCTCTTAAGAAGCAGGTTATCAACTGCAAAGTGAATTAATTCGTTACTCCCGCATGATTGAACATTTTATGCATATATTATCTCACTGTATTATCACAAGAGGCAAATAGTAGGCATGCCAAGCACGTTGTTTAAGCCACTTAGCTGTGTCTAGCTTAGAGAATGAATTGTGTAGCCTTAACGTTATGTATTTAATATTTATTGTTTCTTCTTTTGTTTAATTCACGATGTTCTGTGCAGATGAACATTCATTGTTGGCCATTTGCAACAGCTGTTGCCCAGCTTTGCTCATGAGCCCAGTGTGGACTCAACGTGACTATCAGAGGCCCAGAAAAGAGGAACCAAAAGCAACTTGTTTAAAATTAATCGATTAAAAATTATAAATTTTGAATTCAAGTAAGATGTTTCTGTCCTGTTTTATTTACTATGAATGACTTTCATAGTTTAAAATTACGCCATATTATAACGTAATTGTTTTGACTAAAAACGTTAGTCAAGAAAATAGAATTTTATTACATCTTTACATGAAAAACCAATGTGAATGGTTTTAATTATCGACACTAGATATATTTAGCATGGCCTCGACAAAAGATTGGCACAACCAGATTGTTCAGTTTTATAAATAGTACTTTGGCAATTTTATCTGCGGTTCCTTCTTTCTGGACACCATGTTTAAATGTATTCTGCATGCCCACGCTCGTACACTGTATGATGTATATGCAAAAAGTACTGGACGTATTTTTCTATAAAGTCTTGTCCAGTTTCTAGAAAGAAATGTTTGGAAATTGTACTTTTTATTTTACTTTTTAATTAACCATTGTAGAATTAGATGTTTGGGATGCACTTGAGTTTTAAGCAACGTCCATGAAGGACATCTGCAATGCCTACATTTGTATGTAAATTGTTACGTGTAGGCTTAGTTATTTGAGTATAGTTGGTGCCACAAACACCAACTTCAGACTGACCGCAGACCATCTTCATTGCATTTGACATTGTGCATGTTTCTGTAAACTTCCACATTGACTTTAAACACTTGTACCTTTCAGAGATATCTTCCAATATCATAAAAAACGTGTTCTTAGCTGAAAATGCTTGAGCTTTTTTAGCGGTGTGGTTGTCGAGTGAATGAGAGACTGCCACGAAGATGCTTCATTGCATGTTGAAGAATGATGGGTGTGTTTGTGTGTGGATTCCTGTGTGGGAGTAGGGATCCAACGGGCCCCATTTGCTGCAGATCAAGTGCGGTGTTCATTGACCAAGCTGGCTTAATACAGGAAGACAGATGTGTTTTTGAATCAAACAATCGGCATTTGACGGAGGAGGAAGACATTTAGTGTCATTCTGAAGCTATGATCCAGAAGTGTCTTGCAACTTGAAACCAGGGCTGGTTGGACACAATCCGCCCAGGTAGCAGTCAAAGACTGACTGAAAGTGGGGAATTTGTTAATTCTGCACATCTGCAAGTACAGTGTTGTAGTAGTCCAAGTGCATTAGGATGAAGGAAATGTTCTGTGAGAAGTAGATGTATTATTGTACATGTATACGTAAGTTATCGCCAAGAAAAGATCTGGATGCCAGTTCAAGACGCATATAAGTATAGAGCAGTGATTTTTTGTTAACGTTAATTTTTTACTTTAATGTCGTTAACGTTGAAATCGGATGAGCATAATTTATTTCACAGTTAGTGTTCCATGTAATTGCAACGTTCATCAAGATAACTAGCTATTCATTTGATTCATCAAGATAACCAACTATTCATTTGATTCATCAACAATAAAAACCTATTCATTGATTCATCAACATAACGAACTGTTAGTCATTTGATTCATCAAGATAACCAGCTATTCATTTGATAACGTCTTCAATATCAGAAAACAAGATACGATAAATTTTTCTAACACCAATATTCTCTCAGCAGTCTCAAAATTTGCAATAGAATATATTCGTATACAATGATATACAAACATGCAAGGGTGCACATGAAGAGGGCAATCCAGCTTTTGCTCCCATCTGCCTCACCCCTAAGTGGTGCATACTATCAAGATGGTCACCACTGTGCTAGGGTGACCTTAGCCTCCATGGGCGCCCGGACATAGGGGCAAGGGGGGGCATTTGCCCCCCCTGGAAAATTGAAACCTATGTTTTTAAACTGCTACTTTTGGGTTTTTAACAAATTTCTTTGCATTAATGCATCAATGATGCAAATGATACAGACAATGAAAGTCAGAAATCTACATTTAGAGATCTCTATAGAAATAAACATGCTCTTATAACTTTCTGCCTTGCATGTTCATTGTTCATGCTCTTTCTAAAAACTCTTACAATGACCATTGGCTTTCAACCTACCTGTGGGCACCCATGAAAATAGCAGGCCTATCGATTATGGCCTACTTAAATGGAATCCAGCTGTAATGCAATTAATCACAACTGCAAAAAATTAAATACTAATACAAAAAGTTGAAAATTTCTCAAAGTACACTGAAATTTCATCAGGAAGAGCTGCTTATTCACCAGCATTGTAATTATATAAACCAAGTCTGTTATAAGCCAGGCTCCATTTTGTCCATTTAGCAAGCTGCCAGTAGGCCTACAGAATCCATGGAGGTCAAACTGTAGATAAACTTGGCTCTGGTTATCACGCCTCAAGATTTACAGCCAAAACTGACAAAAAGATCTGTTCAAAAGAATTGATACCCACACTCATCTGATCCTCAGATCTTCCACCTTCCTAAAAGACATTCGCATGAACAGCTACTCTGGCCCTATGGCTACCAGACTCGGACCTCATTCTGACTACTCTTGGGAATAGGCTTCTGAAGTTCTGACTGGATGTAGAACACGTGAATAAGCTGGTGCCCTGCGATTGGCTTTCGAGTGGCGCTTTAGAAGCAGCAAAAGGAGCAATTGCCCCTTGAAAACTGACACCTATTTTTCGTTCATTTAGTCATTCGTTCATTCTATGGAATATATAGCGCACCTTTAGGAAACTAATTTTTAACATAGATCTGCTTTTTGATTTTTAACAAATTTCTAAGGAAACTATTCATATTAAAAATTATACACAAAATGAAACTGAGAAATTTGCATAAGAAACCTCTTTGAAAAATACCCGTATTCCTAATTTCCATGCAGCATTGCATTTTCAAGCTCTTGTTACTACAAAATTTAATCATGACTATCGTAAAAACTTTGCCCCCCCCTGCAAAGATTTCTGCGGGCGCCCATGTTAGCCTCTTAACCTGCTAAAACAAAGACTGGAAAAACAAAAGACACGATCAGACAAACAATTTTTTTCTGCCTACTAAAAACCCTCAGCAAGTCACGATCAGCGAATCAGGAAGGGCGATGCTTATTTATCCGCTGCTGGTTAAGCATCTCGCTCAACCTGAGTCATTGGGAATGTTACGTTGTGTCTGCATTGATGGATAATTTGGTTGAAGCGAAAATAAATACAACGGCACTAATTTGCATTTCAGCTGACTGATCCATGTGTTGCTTTTGACAAAAAATATAATAGCCCATCTCAACAGTATAACCTTTTTCTTTATGTTAAAATTCTTACCACCAATAATACAGCTAAAAATGCCTATCTTAACAAGTTGCACTCTGATTCAAAATCCAGGCACAGTAGTCTTTTTTACACATGCTTAAAAAGAATATCCAAAAGGCCACACAAATGCAAAAACACACATAAATATACACAATATTGTTGAATTGCTCAGTTTTTGTTTTCGTTAATAAAATATTGTGTGCCAGTGCAAAAGAAAGTTTCATGTAAAACATTATGCAATGAAAATACAAGTTACCGTTTATTTTTGACACAATTAACTCATCACAGACTTCTTTGTTACACTAATAGGTAATTATGTATGCAACCAACAGAATTCACCTGTCAAACGATTCTAACAGTGGTCTGAACTCTGAACAGTCTCAATTCTGAACAGTTTCAACTCTGAACAGTCTCACTGAACTTGACAAGGTTGAGTGCCAGGTCAGAAATGCTACATGGTAAGCTAAGCTGGCTAGTCTTTATGATGCACAACAATTGATACCATTGAATTTAATTCAATAGTATATAATAATATTAAGAGCCAAAAATGGACACTCTGTTCCTGGCTACCCTGCTGAATTTTACTATCGAGCTTTGCTATAGCAAATGTAAAGTTGATGAACTTGGTTACAGGGTCCTGTATCAACCTTTCAATTTAGTGATTTCATGTAGACATTTGATAAAATGAACCAATTGCTTAACTTAATAAACACGGTACAATCTTGCCCAACTGTGAATTAATCTTTGCTAAGCTTTTGATAAAGCAATATTAATGTACCAAATAATTTAGCAGTGTTTTAACACTTACTGAAATGAATTTGATATCTATCAATGAAATTTACATAGCACACCTTCACCAAAACTACTTCGAGGAGCACCAAACCCAGGCCATGTCAAAGACGAAAATCTGAGATAGTTTATAAAAAGAGCCATAGTGGTCTCCAGGAGAGAATGCAGGTCAGTGAGAATGACCCATGATCGAGAAAACCCGACGCCATCCAGTGGCAGAGCGAGCAAGAGGAACCACAACGTCACCTATTGAGGCCGAGCACAGATACAGATATAGGCGACCACAGCAGGTCAAGGTTAAAGTAAAGAGCACCTGGAGATACACAGGTGCTCTGCTCAGAACACAGCTCCAGGCAACAGAGGAAACCCTGTAATAGTTGCGCTGTTAGACACGGTGCATGTATCATAAAATTCAATAACTTGCAGTTCACCATCATCCAGAGTAATGTTAAATTATTTCATCTTCACTAAGTTTTTGATCAATATAAATCTGTCGGTGATTTTAAATATGGCAACATCATCGATCTCAACAAGATTTGATATTTGTTGACCATAACCACTGAAGCAAGTGATATGCATTTGAAGGTCGTCACAATATCGCACCTAAGAGATAAGATCTGAATCTCTTCCTAAGAGAGATGAAGATCTGAATCTCTTCCTGAGAGATGAAGATCTTAATCTCTTCCTAAGAGATGAAGATCTGAATCTCTTCCTAAGAGATGAAGATCTGAATCTCTTCCCAAGAGATGAAGATCTGAATCTCTTCCTGAGAGATGAAGATCTGAATCTCTTCCTAAGAGATGAAGATCTGAATCTCTTCTTAAGAGATGAAGATCTGAATCTCTTCCTCGGTTTCTGAAGCCTTGCGTTGTCTTCCAGCCATCTTGGCAGCCATCAGTCTCTTTCGTGACTCCTCACGAGCTTTTGATGCTTCACTGGCTTTAGTCGACTTTGGCTTTTTTGCTGATTGCGTTGATAGCTCCTTTGGTCGAATGTCTGCTCAAAAACAATTCAAGATTAAAGAATCTGAAGTACAATTCACTTAAATATAAGTTGAAGTTCAAGTACATTTCTTGTGGACTAAATTCCAAGTATTAGAGTCCTCAACTGAAAGAGTGCTGCAGCTTGTTATCCATACAAACATCATAGTCGGTCACGTGACTAGGGTGGGGTGCTTAAGCCCCAAGTCCAATGCCCAAGTTATGTTCCTGAGCATATTTTATGAATGTTACTGCCTACTTGCCCATAATTAATGACTGCAGTAAAAGCATTTCCTGACAGGGTTCAGCGAATAAGACATCGATCAAGTCGTCCAATTTCCACGACAGATTCTGTGCTCAGCTGTGCATTAATTATTAATCGACTTCCGATGCTTAAGGCGTAGAAAAAGAAATGTCTGGACATTCTTCCTCTTTCTAGGCTGTGCTGGTCTAATAAGTGGGAGGACGGCATTCAGATTAGGGTATAAGTGCATGGACGCCATTCATGACCATCTAGTCACCGGGTGAGAGTCCCAGTGCGTATTTCGACACCAACACCAAGTTCACCACCATTGTTGCTTTAAATAATATCCTATATTAATAGTGACACTACACCATCGGTGCACCATATTCTTATAGCCAATCATATTGCATGAAATTGGAGTGAACAGTCCCTAGGTCATGGAACATTACGTTCTGAATGCATTCACAGCCGCTGCGAGTGAGTAAAAATTAAAGTAATTAATGTAAATTAGGCAAATGAAATAATAGTCTGGAGCCCTCCAAGATCACCTTGACATCTAGCCCATCAAACATGATCGATTTAAGCCTATAATAATGGACAAAACGTTTGCTGTCGATCGATAAAGGTGGGAACGATCGATCGATCGATTGCCTAAAAAGAGACTCCAATGCTTAAGATTACATAAAATGCTTCATCAACATATATCATACCTATATTTAATAATCACAACTACTACTAAACCTTAAACTAAACCATAAAATGCTAACCTGTTGCTTTCGGTGTTAATGGTACATTGACAACCTGAAAAATCAGATAAAAAAGAGATTAACATTCCTCAAAACAAAATTTTTGCATAGCACCTTTTTACAGCTTCTGAAACATCAGATATAATAATAATAATTTTTTAATTTCTAATGTATCCTACGAAGATGGGCATTCTGAACATTCTGAATTTTATTTGCTCCTTTCTTTGAAGCTTTTTTGGCACAAAATAAAAACATTAAATAAAATAGTGTCAACAGCTCAAAAAAGCACATAAATATTATGCTAATTTTAAAATAAATAATGTCAGCAAATAAAATATAAATTTTAGAATTTCAAAACAAATATTTGACATGCAATGTTAATTTTAAAAAGAAAATATAATAATCCGAAACAGAATATATTTTATTAGTAATGAGATATAAGTACCAGAAATTATCTAGAGTAGTTACAAAAGATTAATTTTGGAAATAAAAAAGAATGCATAATTTAAAAAAAGAATGCAGAATTTATAAGAAAAACCTGTGTTTCTGCGTCAATCCAATTGTTGGAGCGGAGTAGATGGATGTCTTCGAAGAGGTGTTGTATCTCATTCAACTGGAGTTGAACAAGGTCCCAGTAGCCAGTCAGATCCCCTGAAGTTGTCTGGAATGGGTCCTCAGGAGACTGTGTCTAAAAATTCAAAATCTATACATGTACTGTATGAGCAGGATGTAATGGCAACCTCTCTGATCTTAAACTAATTTTCTTTGGAGTACCTCAAGGATCCATACTCGGGCCTCTGTTATTTTTAATCTACATCAATGACCTACCTAATTCATCGACTCTTCTACACTATATCCTTTTTGCAGATGATACTAATGCCTTTATATCTCATGCTTCGTATGACCATCTAATATCACTTGTAAATGAGGAATTGTCCCTAGCCAATTATTGGTTTAGGGATCTAACAAGTTGTCACTAAATTTGTCAAAAACTAACTATATTTTATTTAGAACCTCTAAAAAATTAATTCCAAATTCAAACAGGGAAATTATAATTGATGACACAATAATTCCTTCTGTTTCATCAACAAAATTTCTTGGAGTTCACATAGATCAACATTTAAAATGGCATACACATATTCTAGAAATTACTAAGAAAATCTCAAAAAACATAGGAATACTCAGTAGAATAAAAAAATATCTTATTTGCTTCCACCACATGTTCTGCGACAATTATATTCTACGTTAATCCATCCCTACTTAACATACTGCAATTTCATCTGGACTTCCACCTATGATACCCACTTGACCAGTCTTAGAACACTCCAGAAGATGGCCATAAGAATTAATACTAAGTCTCCGTACAATGCCCACACAAAGTCTTTATTTTTAGAACTAAATCTCTTTTAAAATATAACCCAAATCAGAACAGCTCAAACCCTGGAATTTATGTATAAATTTAATAACAACCTACTGTCTTCACAGACTACTTTCCTGCAGTCAAACACACTCATCTTACTAGAAGTGATCTGGAATACATAAGTGTCTATCCAAGAACTAACATACGGAAATTTTCTATCAAATATCAAGGTCCACGAATCTGGAATAATTTACCGGCAACTTTTAGAACCGTAAAACTCTTCTCCCACTTTAAACAATTAATCAGAGCGCACATTGCAAAAAATGAAGTATGTCTCTAGGAATATAGAAGTTAACTTTCGTTTACTCTTTTCTTTTTCTTTTGTATCACTTGTTCATTATACATTTTTTTATGTAATCTTCCTGTACTAATTGCTGATCTCCCAGCATCTTACAAGGTTAGTCTTGAAAGTAGGGCCCTACCCAGCGGGATTTTTTCCCTTCAGGGGTTCCGATTGTTTTCCAAGAACTGTTAGTTGCATTGAATTGATTATATGTTCTGTTATCACATTTGTAGTATACTGAACTGCTTAAAAAAATAGAACTGTGTACAATTGACTTAGGAGCAATAAAAAAAGTACACATATACTGCATGAGTACACTAACGCTATTATCACAGATAGCACCACTGTCCCATTCAGATCAGACTAATTAGATTTGACTAGACTATATAGACAATGAGTCTACTTACAAGGTTCTTGTTGCAAAGTTCACGGAACTGTTTGAACTTCTTTGTTATGAGAAGATTTGCCTTTCCAATTGCGGCTCGAATTCTTCCACTCGCTACAAAACAATTGGAAAAGGTAAAGTTGGTACATTAGACGTCAGGTAAAATAAGGTAAATAAAATAATTAAGGCAGGGTAAGGTATTGTGTAATGCATACGAGTATGTATATTCGTTTAATGAGCAAAAACAGGTTGGCAACCCGCAACCTGGTACATTGAGACAGACAAAAATTACATTGAAATAATAAGATTAAAGGGAGCAATCGGTTTTAGAATCGAATTGAATCAATAGTTAGACTATTATGCTTTAGTAATATGTTTGAAAAGAACTATAGAGACAAAATTGTAAAATAAAGGTCAAAGTAAAGTAAGGTAAGGTATGTAGTGTAAAGGAAGACAAGATCAAATAAAACAAGGTCAAGTAGGTCATCTATCGATAATATGCATGTTTGTGGTTTCACCTTGATTTAATGAACTCCAGGCAAGTTGCTTGCACACACACAAACTGCAGGCACCATACAATATGTGTACAAAAATGAGGTTAGCAATTGGTCAGATAAAGCATATATGCTTACTTACTTAGCAAACAGTGTAACGTGGTACCGGTATAAACCAAAAAGTACACTGCAAGTTATGTTATGCACAGAGGTTAGAAATTCATCATTGTCAGCTCATGGGGTTATGAAAATGAAACCAGTGCCTCTCCAATCAGACACAACCTCCCTGCCGCAAAATGGACCCTGAACAAGCAATTACATATGTGCTTCGGCGTGAAACTTCGATTTAGTATCCGCAGATTCCACACTATAGTCCGAAATGCCTCTGAGTAAGATAAAAAGTAGGCAAGGCAATAAAAATAAGATAAGTCAGTGTGAATAAGGTACTTGTAGGTTAAGTAGGTAAGTTTGCATCATTATAAAATTATGTAGTCAGAATGCTACAGACCTTCATCTGGAATGACACCCTCCTCAAGAAACCGTTCCAATTCGGAACAGCGCATCTTCATATCAGACTCCACCTCAGCCACAAGATCGAGAAAGTGACGACCATCCTACAAAAGTATTCGTTCACATGAATGTCATAATTATGTAGTAAAATCATTCCTAAATAACAAGAATTGAATTAGTCTAACAAATCGTTTTCTAAATCACTTACTTCTAATCTAGTTTTAAAACGTTGAGTTTAACTTTTTTAACTGTAATTAAGTGAGAATTAAATTGAAAAATAAATTAAATGCTGTTAGGGATATTTTTTAATTATAAATAGCCCTACAAAATTTTGTCTTTTTATAACATAGGTCGCTTTTGTTTGCGCTTTGTCATTTAAGCCAGTGGTTCGCGAGCTTAAAAAAATATTATTGTTGCCACCAGTCCGTGGCCTGCAGAAGTTTGAACCACTGCGCTAAATCATCTTTAGACTGCCTATTGTGCCGGAATAATCATCTAATCTAATCTAATCATATAACACTGGGATATTCTAACCTAAGACACGGATGTGAAAGGTAAATAATGCATTATCAAATTGGAACCTGAGAACAATGCAACATTAATTAAGTATCAATCACCTTTTCAGCAATCACTGTCACTTCATCAATCTTCTGTGTCTGAGTTTCACTTAAGTGATTATTGCAACTTTTTTGCTCGACTTTTGACTCCTCGTTGTTATTGTGTGACGAATTATTACAGGTTAGGTCACTAGAAATGTCAGTGGATATATTTAATGCAGAATCTGTAGATTGGATGGAATGAAGTTGAGTGGAACGTGAGGGTGACCTTGGAGTGGTCTTGGAGGTTACATCTGGAGTTGGTGAAAGACATACATCGACCTTGTTGACAAAACTGGCCTTGGAATTTTCTAGAGCAGTGCCTGCGATGTCTGAATTTTCTATTGCAGCTGTGGATTTTGGAATTGCAGCTATAGAATTTTCCATTGGACTTGTGACATTTTCCCTTCGAGTTTCAGAAATTTCTAACGAAGGTCTGAAATTTTCCAGTTGATTTTCGGCATTTTCCATCTTAACTGTGGAATTTTCCATTCGATTTCGACAACTTTCCACTTTTGTCTTAGAAGCTGAAACTTTGCCTCTGTTTTCCTCTGGATTTGAGAATCCATTCAACTTCAGAGAAATCGGCATCTCTATCACTCTGTTGACAGGTGAATTGCAAAGAACTTGGATTCCATTCGACGAATCCGATCTTGAACTCGGCAAGACTTTTTCCTCAGATGTGCCATTCGACTTTGCAAAGCTCGCCCTTGAAGCCGTTCTGGATCGGTAAGGATGACCGCTGCCAGACCTTACAGTCATTCTTCCACCATTCTGGTCATCGTGGGGAGATTCAGAATTTCGAGGCTTCAGTTGGGAATTCCCCAATGTTGAGTAAATTGGGGAAGTTGGCGACTTCAGTGGGGAGGTAGCAGTTGTGGGTTTTGAGTTCGGTGGAGAGCGCTTGACTGCAGTGTGGCCGTTTGAAACTGCACCAGAATCTAAGAAAACACAAACAATGGTTTCCTATAATATACATGAATCCCATGATATCATTTAAAAATTCATCTAGATCCTATTCGTAATCGTAATCGTAATCTCGAAACTTCTACAGCGCCCACAAAAGCCAAGTCGCGGGAACCAGCTTATTCACAGGCGCTCAATCAAAACAAAATCGATAGGCAGCGGGTCAAGTCCGGAGAGTCAGGCAGGCAGATAGATGGACGGCTAAGGTGGGTGATGTTTAGAGTTGAAGTGGCGGGGGATGTAAGGAGAAGAGGAAGAATCAGGATAGGATTTTTGAAAGAGCAATGTTTTCAGTTTTGAGTGAAAGACCTGTGGGGAGATAGCGAGAGGTGGAGTTTTGGTGAGTTCGTATGATGGGTCGGAAGTTTGCCGAAGTGCTGGCGGAAGTTTGTTCCAGAGAGGTGGAACGGCAATGGCTATGGAGCGGTTTGCGAATTTCAGTGATGAAGTGATGGGAGGGCGAAGCAGTGTAATGGAGGATGAGGAGCGTGTTGAACGAGGTGGCTGGATGGTGAACAACTGACGAAGGTAGAACGGCTGGGATGATTGAAGTGTATTGTAAGTGAGTGAGAGGACTTTGTATTCGATGCGTTCAGGTATTTTGAGCCAGTGAAGTGATTTCAGGACAGGAGTGATGTGGTGACGTTTGGGGGTTTTCGTCACTGCACGGGCGAGGGCGTTCTGGATAGCTTGGAGGCGGTTAATTTGGGTTATATCAATGTTTAGGAAGAGAGAGTTGCAGTAATCAAGTTTCGCATGAACTATGGATGTGGCTATTGTGGATGCAGTTTTAAAGTCAAGCATAGGTCGGATTCTGCGGAGATCTCGTATGTGCATGAAACAAGTGCGGGAAAGTTGGGTTATGTGGTCGGAGAAGCTAAGATGCTGGTCAAAGATTACACCTAGGTTTCGGACAGGAGAATTTGCGGAGAAAGTGTGGTTGGAAGAAGAGTCATTGTTGAAGGAAATAGAGGGATCAGGAATTTTCTTGAGTTGCTCTCTGAGGCCAATTAGTATAAATTCTGTCTTGGAGGGGTTAAGGCAGAGGAGATTTGAGGTCATCCAAGAGGTGATTTGGGTGACCACAGAGAGAAGATTATTTATGGAGTCAGAGAAGCTGCTTGGAGAGAAAGAGATGAATAATTGGGTGTCGTCAGCATATAGATGATGGTCGACTGTGGATGCTTTTATGAGTGAACTGAGTGGAGTGGTGTAGAGGATGAACAAGAGGGGCCCGAGGACAGAACCTTGCGGAACACCACAGGTGAGGGGGCGTGATTGAGATGATGTTTCAGGTGTTTTGACTGAGAAAGTGCGTGATGAGAGATAAGACTGAATCCAAAGGAGAGCAGTGTCGGTAAAGCCAAAGCAGGAAGATAGTCTTTGGAGTAGTATGTTATGGTCGATGGTGTCAAAGGCTGCAGAGACATCAAGGAGGCAAAGGCAGGAGACTTGTTGATGAGAGATGGCAGAGACAAGTTTATTGTAGAGCGAAGTGAGAAGTGTTTCGGTGGAGTGCTTTTTAGTAAAGCCGGACTGGTTTGGGTTAAGGAGTGAATTTGAAGTCAAGTAGTCATTGATGCGAGAGAGTACGACACGTTCTGTTAGTTTAGAGATGAATGAGAGGTTGGAAACAGGTCGATAATTAGAAAGGATTTCCTTATCAAGTGATGGTTTTTTTAGAAGTGGAGTTACCAAAGAATGTTTGAAGAGGAGGGGAAAGTTGCCAGTAGATAAGGAGAGGTTGATTATTTTTGTGATGATGGGGACAATGATAGATGCGCACTCTTTCAGTAGGGCGGTAGGTATAGGGTCGAGTTCGCACTGCTTGTTTGGGAGAGATTGTAATAAATTTGACACTTCAGACTCTGATGTTGGGTTAAAAGCAGATAGTAATGATTGAGGTGGGGAAGACGGAAGGTCGTGAGTGGAGGAGGGTGTATCTGCAGGTGAATCGATGGTAGATTTTGAGAGGAGTGATTGCAGAGAGAGACGGATAGTAGTTACTTTGCCAGAGAAGAACGAACAAAATGAGTCAGCGATTGAAGAAGATGGTAGAGAGTTTGGAAGTGGGCTAGAGGAGTTCCGATGTAGGAGTTGGTTTACCGTTTTCCAGAGAAGACGAGGATTACAAGATCGGGATTGAACTAGTGAGGAGTAAAACCTCTTCTTGGCCATTGCCAGAAGGTGATGGTATTTGTTTGTAGCAGCTTTTAGAGCAGAGAGGAGTTGAGGGTCATGGGTTCGTTTGTATGTACGCTCAAGGCGTCGACGGAAAGATTTGAAGGCCTGGAGGTAGGAGTTATACCAAGGGTTGTTAGAGTGAGAACCAGATTTGGTAATAGTAGGAGCGTGTTTGTCGAGGATCATGGAGAGGGTGGTGTTGTAGGAGGACAGGAGGCCATCTAGAGAGGACGGAGGATTTAGGATGAGGTCTGAGGAGGCAAGATCGTGCTTGAAGGCTTCAATGTTTATGGAGCTGATGCGGCGGAAAGAATGAGAGACGGGATCAGGACGCGGAGTAGGTAGTATGTTAAGTTGTGTGAAAATGGGGTAATGGTCAGAAGGAGTATCAAAAGAGAAAGATATGTTTGGCGATAGCCTTGAGAGAGACGATGTGATGATGAGGTCAAGTGTGTGGTTGTGAGAGTGGGTGGGAAAGTTGACGTGTTGGACCAGATTAGTAGATGACAAGAGCGTGAGGAAGTCGGGAGCAAGTGAGTCAGATGGGTTGTTAACATGTATGTTGAAATCCCCTGTGATCAAGAATTCATGAGGAGTTGTGGCAGCAGTGGAGAGTAAGTTGGTAAATTCCTGCAAGAAGACAGAGTTAGGTTTAGAGTATGAGGAGGAGGAGGGAGGGCGGTAGACATTGAAGATGGTTAGGATTGAGTTCGGGAGTTTGAGAGTGATTGAGGCGCATTCAAAAGATTTGAAACAGTAGCCAGGTGAGTCAAGGACAGTGGAGGGCTCTCGGGTTAGAAATGCAATCCCTCCACCTATGGTATTCCGGTCGGTTGTCAATTTTGAGGGACGAGGGGTGCTGTACAAGTGGTAACCAGAGGGGATACAATCTTGATATTGAGCATGAGTTGTGTCTGAATTGAACCATGTTTCGGTTAAAGCAAAGAGGTCTGGAGGATGAGAGGAAAGAGACAAGTCGTTTATTTCAGCAGCGTGAGCTGGATGAAGCAGAGAGCGTATATTTAGAGAACATAGTAGAAATTTGTTTTTGTTTTTGTCTTGTGTAGGAGGAGGAGAAGGAGGAGGGGGAAGGAGGCGGTTGGAGAAGAGGAAGAGGAGGAGGAGAGGTAGCGGTAGACACAGCAGCAGCAGTAAGAGGACAGCTAGGCTGAGGAGGAGGAGGAGGAGGAGGAGGAGGAGCAGCAGCAGCAGCAGCAACAGCAGCAGGAGTGGTAGTAGAAACAGAATAGGGTGTAGGCGGGGGAGAGTGAGAGGCGGAACACCTATTGATTGGGCCCGGATTTGCATGTATGTCGCCAGAAAGTAGAATTAAGATGAAGAATAGACTATTGTGAGTACGGTGCTGAGATTGTATTTTGCGGCGAATTGCTAAGAAAAACGGCAGAGGAATGTGGGCCATGTAACCATTCTCTTGTGTAGCGGTCAGAAAGTGGGCGGGGTTATGATGCCGGGGTGAGAACGGTATGTAGGTCAGTGAGAGGCTGGAGGGGTGAAACTGGATAAAGTGAGCAGTTTGGATCCTTAATGAGACCAGGAGGAGTATGATTGACAGATTCATGCTGGGCTTATGAAGATGGAGGGAAAAATGGCTGGCTATGGGATGAAAAGTTAGACAAAGGATGAATGATGCGGAATGAATAATGTGGATGATCGTGGATGAAATGAAGCAAAAAGTAATGGAACGAACTCACCGGATGGAGAAGAGTGTTCCAGAAGAAAGTTAAAGTTATCCAGATTGTAGAGACGGAAAGATTAAGGAAAGATGAAGAGAAGAGCGCACTGTACGTCCACTAGCTCCCGCTCCCGCTGGCCCAGTGATATGATATGATAACATTAACCGATGGGCAAAATAGGAAATGAATGTCTCTGAGAAGTGCAAGTTTTCAAGTAATTGCTGCTCAGATCCACACTCAGATTGTGACATCATGCACATAAAATATTTATGCATAATAGTAATAATAACAAAAACAAGAATAATAGCTACAATAACAACAACAATGATAATAATATAACAACAACAGCAACAACAATAACAATAACAATAATAATAACAACAAAGGCATGCATCAAGCAATTTTCAACCAAATGGATCCTTGGGCTGAGCAAGTCTTAGGAGTGGCACCAGTTGGGGGATCATGGAATGTCTTCACTACCACTGGCAGCTTTTCCTGTAATCGTAGTAATGTTTGCAAATCGGAATATGTTCTGTGCTCAATGAGATTCAACATGTGCAGGCTAATGCAGCACACCTCCAACCATTTTTCCAGGACTGGTGCTACATAGATTTCCTTAATAAACAAATAAATAATGAAAATAAAGCACTTGTACTCATTAACATCTTCATGGATATTGCACTGCTCAGATTAAAGCAGTGTTTTGTCACAAAGCTATTTACTCAATATTCCGTATTCACCACGGGCGGTCAGATCGGTGGTCACATGAACAGTCACACGAATGGTTGAGTGAACAGCCGAACAAATGAACTGATGGTAGGATTTAGCAAGACATAAGATAGTATAGACAATTTTAGACATAGGTTACATTTGCATTAGTCTGTTTTACATGCGGTCAGGTTCGTGTGATGTGTCCGATGGTTTGCTCGCAATGATTTCATGTTAAAGAGTCTACACTATAATAATAACATTAATAGATTTCAAATGAACAGTGAACACTGCAGTAACATTTACCGGTAGTCCGGTACATGCAATCTGTTCATAAAATTATCATTTTGTATAACATAATATGTTTTAGGTAGCTACATATAGGCCTACACTGAAATGCAATGGTTCCTATTATCTTCATTCATGTTGGATTGCAAGGTGGAAGATCAGAGTTATTAAAGAGGTGAGACTTTAGCTTCGAATGGAAAGTCCATGGAGAGACAGATAGAGAAACCTGAGGAATGTGGTGATGGTGATGTGACCAGCAAGGATGGATGAGGAACAGCAAAAGTAGAATGTAGAAGGCAGATCATTCCAGAGGCATGGTGCAGTGCATCTGTAAAATAACCTCTGTTTGGACAATCCCTCCGACCAGACAACGCGCTCGTGAATAATCTGGTGCCCTGCGCTTGGCTTTTGAGTGGTGCCTTAGAATGGAGATTACGATTTTGAATATAATTATGAGAGATGACTGGCTTCAGACAACTGTTTGATGTTTCAATCTCAACTCATTATTTTTATTGACTTGCTGATTTTTACTAGTTTTACCGGAAGCAACCATCGGCAGATCCCTGGAGCATTACGGAAAATGCGCCATAGAAAGCACTCGCTAGATTAGATGAAATTAGATTTTTATATAGATCGAGGATCCATGTTGCTCGTCTAGTAATACCTGTAGGTACCTTTGAATGTGCAATGGATTTAATGGATAATCAATTTAAGTTGCATCATGTCTTATTAATATTTTTAATATTCTCACATTATGCATTTTTTTTATACAGCTCCTTTCATAACGTTTATGATGATAAAGTGATTATAGAAATGACAATAAATATTATGTGCATTTTACTTCCTGAAACTGATGTATAAACATAACGATCTTGTTCCTTGTTCCCAGTACAAATGGCAGATAACAATAAGCACAGTATATGAAGTAAAGCTGAATACTGCACTGTATTCAAATATTTATACAAGAGGAAAACCCAGAGTCCAATTATTATGGTCGCATACAACACAGTTTGTGTCCAGTCCACATGTGCACATGTCCTCCAGGCAAATACACACAGACAATTCAATTAGAGGACATAGCCCTGGGTTGGTTCATGGACTCCTTAAAAATACATTGGACTGAAAACACGACCAACAACTTCCAGCAAAAACAGGTCTGTAATACCACAACACTGAGGACCCATGTAAAAAAATCTAAGAGACCCTAGTGGTTAGTAAGCCAGAATATTTGGTAAAAAAAATTGGTAAGAAAAAAGAATTCCCAGTTAGAACTCACAAAATTAATCAGTGGAACCAGATATGAGACCAAAATTGAATGACTCTTAAGAACTGATTTCAGCTTCGTATGTACTTTTAATCCAGAAGTCCATGGTCAGTCCTAAGACTGGACATTGCAGTGCTGATGGTAAAAAAAAATCGATGGCCAAATCGATGAGATAATTCAATATTGACGGTTTGAAGGGGAAAAACAACAAAGAGTAACATCAAGAATTCAGTACATCAGCTTTCACATTAGGTCCAAATTTCTACAGAAATCATTGTCAGCATCCTAACTTCATAGCATCATGATTTGGCCAACAGATAGACAAAGCAAAAATACTACACACAGTGACGCAGACTTTGACAGACCCATAGACAGACCGACAGACAGACAGACAGACAGACAGACAGACAGACAGACAGACAGACCAGCCATGCAATCCAGCTTATGGTCAGTCAGTTGCATAATTCTCCCTTTTATAAAGTCTCACTCCATATACAGTGCTCATCCTAAAAGGTCATAGATAAATGCCAACATAATCCTGTATTGACCTCGACAGACACTGAGAGAATACGAGACAGAAAGACGCAGACAGCTACTATGACATGCTATAGTAGTGTCAAGACACAAATATAACACCAGTTGCTTATTTACAATTCATTTCTATAAACTCTGCTCAAATTTCTTCCAATTCTATGGTGTTTCCATGGTGCTATGGTGTTGTTATGGTGCTATGGTGTTTCAATGGCACTATGGTGATTCAATGGTGCTATAGTTTTGTTATGGTGCTATGGTTTTGTTATGGTGCTATGGTGTGTCAATGGCGCCAGTTTAATGAATTATCCATCTCCAAACCTTCCCCAATTTTAGCCAATGCTTAATTTTCCACACCTGTTCATCACCTCCTACTCCAGTCTCCTTCCATGGCGCTACAATTCTACCACTTCTCACTATTCACCTCGTCCTCCTCTTAACCTTTCACTCACCTGCTTATCCTCGTTTTCCATTCCTCAGTTTCTGTCCACCCTTACTCTTACTCTTCTCCTTATGTTATCCTCCTTTCTTCCTCCTCCTCCTCATCATTCTAATCCTCCTCTTCCTTCCTCCGATACATCTTTTTTACGCTGGATGGTCCACGCTGCATGGTCCACGCTGCAAGGTACACGCTGCAAGGTCCACTCTGCATGGTCCACGTTGCATGGTTCACGCTGCATGGTCCACGCTGCATGGTCCTCACTGCATGGTCCACGTTGCATGGTTCACGCTGCATGGTCCACTCTGCATGGTCCTCACTGCATGGTCTACGCTGCATGGTCCACGCTGCATGGTCCACGCTGCATGGTCCACGCTGCATGGTCCACGCTGCATGGTCCACGCTGCATGGTCCACGCTGCATGGTCTACGCTGCATGGTCCAAGTAAGTAAGTAAGTAAGTAAGTAAGTAGGTAAGTAAGTAGGTAAGTAAGTAAGTAAGTAAGTAAGTTACTAAGAAGGTAAAGTAAGTAAGAAAGTAAGTAAGTAAGTAAGTAAGTAAGTAAGTAAGTAAGTAAGTAAGTAAGTAAGTAAGTAAGTAAGTAAGTAAGTAAGTAAGTAAGTAAGTAAGTAAGTAAGTGAGTAAAGTAAGTAAGTTTGTAAGAAAGTAAGTAAGTAAGTAAGTGAGAAAGTAGGTAAATAAGTAGGTAAGTAGGTAAAGTAGGTAAGTAAGTAAGCAAGTAAACAAGCAAGCAGTTAGTAAGTAAGTAATTATGTAAGTAAGTGAGTAAGTAAGTAAGTAAGTAAATAAGAAAGAAGGTAAGTAGGTGAAGTTAGTAAGTAAGTAAGTAAGTAAGTAAGTAAGTAAGTAAGTAAGTAAGTAAGTAAGTAAGTAAGTAAAGTAAGTCAGTTTATAAGAAAATAAGTAAGTAAGTAAGTAAGTAAGAAAAGTAGGTAAGTTGATAAAGTAAGTAAGTGAGTAAAGTAAGTAAGTAAGTTCGTAAGTTCGTAAGAAAGTAAGTAAGTGAGAAAGTAAGTAAGTAAGTAGGTAAAGTAAGCAAGTAAGTAAGTAAGTAATTAGGTAAGTAAGTAAGTAAGTAAGAAAGAAGGTAAGTAGGTGAAGTTCGTAAGTATGTAAGTAAGTAAATAAGTAAGTAAGTAGGTATGTAAGTAAGCAAGGAAGTAAGTAAGTAAGTAAGAAAGTAGGTAAGTCTGTAAAGTAAGTAAGTAATTAAAGTAAGTTTGTAAGAAAGTAAGTAAGTAAGTAAGTAATTATGCAAGTAAGTAAGAACGTAAGTAAGTAAGTAAGAAAGTAGGTAAGTAGGTAAAGCAAGTAAGTATGTAAGTAAGTAAGTATATAAGTCCAGAGGTAGAGGAAGTGGAAAATGAGAAGCTGGAATAGGAGGAGGAAGAGGAGGGGAGAAGCAGGCAGAAGAAGAAGAAGAAGAAGAAGGAGGAGGAGGAGGAGGAAGAAGAAGGAGGAGGAGGAGGAAGAAGAAGCAGAAGAAGAGTCCCTTAAGCAAGTCTTAAATAATTATACATGAGTATGAAGTGTTAGCGACATCATTTTCTCAGCCTTGGCTTATGAGACCTGGTGGACCTGGTCTTAGCTCTCGCATACATGTGGCCAGTTATCTCCTTCAACATTTCATCTTCCACCGACACCGGTATATTCAGTGTACTCATTATCACTGAGTCGCACAAGTGGTGCAGAAATCTTCAAAAAAATTCTGGCATAGCACAGGATTTGACCACATATCCCTCAACTGGCAGTCCAGCAACATAACCACTAAACCATCGTCTAAAAATGATTATTTGATGAAGTACTTAGTTAGTTGGGTAGTCAGTCCAATTTAGTGTGCCTGCCTGGCTATGCAGGTACAAATCTGTAGGTGTGTACAGTGTAGGTAGGTGTGCGTGTTTTTT
This sequence comes from Lumbricus terrestris, assembly GCA_949752735.1. Taxonomy (NCBI): domain Eukaryota; kingdom Metazoa; phylum Annelida; class Clitellata; order Crassiclitellata; family Lumbricidae; genus Lumbricus; species Lumbricus terrestris. The sequence continues at coordinate 62,586,390 of OX457036.1, forward strand.
AACTGAATGTCTTTTAACCTGACCATGTGATGACAGTCTGCTTGGGCGTTTGCCTATCTGTGCTAGCGCTTAATATAATCAGATGTAGGCTGAAAAAAAACATGGTCCGTGTCTACAGGACAGCAGAGGTCGTTAAATGCCCTCAGCTTCAATTCACTATTCAAATCAAAGGCTCTTCTGTTCAATCTATATCATCGACGTTCAACGTACACAGCCAGCCAAACAATACCAAGACACGATATTAAAGTGTGTGTTCTGGTTCACAGACATACTTGCTTTGTTTGTGCACAAAAGCACATTAGTTGGCATGTCTCCCAGCCAATTATTTAAACAAGTATACTGTACGGCCAGATTTTACCACAAATTATACTAACAATAATAATGTTATTATTACAAATATTTATTGCTACTCCTATCATCGCTATATGAGAGAACTGGTCAGGAAAAAGAAATCAACGCCATTCATGATCAAACAGACACGAATGAGATGCCAGCATGCTTCCACCACGATTGCAAGGATTTGTCAATCCGGTCAATCAAATTGAGGTCAGAGGATATCAAGTTGGCTTAGAGAATAACATTAGCAGTTGCAGCAGCAGCAGCAGCGGCAGAAGCAGCACTGCAGCAATAACAAAGATAGCAACAACAGCAGCGACCATATAACAGCTACCACCTGATATTGTTTTTTGCAAACATCACAGAGATTAACACTAGAAGGACATAAACATCAACATAGTAATAATAATAATTAGAACAAGTTATATGGCGCAGTAACACGTCCATACCGTTACAAGGTCGCCTTACAAACAGTTAACAGGTGGGATAAGCCCTAGAGAACAAGTGTGTTTTTAGCATAGATTTTAAAAAGTCGCCTGAGCTGGTCGAACGAATAAGGCAGGAAGTCTGTTCCAGCAACGAAGACTAGAGATCGAAAACGCACGATCATTTGATCACTGAAGCATGTTCTTCTCATCCTCCTCACATGCAGATCGATCCTCTCAGACGTATAGATCACAGTACAAATTCTCATATTTCATTCATTCAGAAACTTACATAACACCCATTCAAGGAAACTACACAGACCTGCTCCCAAGCCCAGCACACTAAAAACAGTTGTAAGTTCAGTGAGGAAAGATTCTGGTAGAGAATTTAGGGTGCAGGCGTAGCTCTAAAGGAAGGCCATTCCAGACAATATTTATCCAAGGTAAATAGATCAATTCCTCCATAATCCACGTAAATAAAGCGAAGATTCTGTGTGTGTGTGTGTGTGTGTGTGTGTGTGTGTGTGTGTGTGTGTGTGTGTGTGTGTGTGTGTGTGTGTGTGTGTGTGTGTGTGTGTGTGTGTCTGAACGAAATGCATTTCCACAGTTTTTTAGCTTTTCACTCCAAACCTTCACTACTGTGTCGGTGTGGGCATGGGACACACGGTGGAGGGTTGGCGAATCTCTCCCACCTGGGGCCAGGGTGGGGGCCAAACCCCCCCAAATTTTTTTTGGGTAAAATGCAGCTATTGATCTTAAACTTTTTACCTTGACAGAAGGCCATCAGAACCACCCAGCGGAGGGGTTGGCGAATCTCTCCCTCCATGGGGACCAGGGTGGGGGCGAAAACCCAAACTTTTGCAATATCCATTTCTTCGCCATAGTTTCACAGCTATTCACCTGAAACGTTTCAGCTAGACCAATTGCTACCGGGGTCACTTCACCCCCAACTAACACACACCTTGCCCGCAGGAGCCGGTCGAGCAGGATATTATTATCAAACATGCAGAAGAAACGTAATTTATTCCAAACTAGGGGACCCTACTACTGTATGGAACTCTGCACGTGTTGGTTCTAGCATACTGACACATGAAGACACTAGCATACTGACACATGAAGACACTAGCATACTGACACATGAAGACACTATTACTTCTAGTGGTGGTTGCTGGTGAGATTTGAGTAGTGAAGAATGAAAGGAAAGCAGCAGGTAAAGATTGTTAGCGTACTTGAACTTGAATGCACAAGTTTGGACATAATTGATTTGATCAATATCAAGAATCAAATTTATTTTAATATTATATACCGGTATATCACATTGAAATACATAATAAGCTATAAGCTAATAGTATTACCGTGAATTTAAATCATAAATGTGTTGTGTCAGTGCTTTGAAATTAAAATGAAGATCATTATTCTTATAAATAAAAATAACTATCACTAATTTTAGCATCATATATTTTGCAATATAATAATATCAATAATACTACTACCACTACTACTAATCTCACAACTAAAAAAACTACTGCTGCTGCTGCTGCTGCTGATGATGATGATGATGATGATGACACTGTATATATGTATTACTAACCAGGGCATGAAAATCGTCCAATCATTTCCCTAACAAGACCTGGAACTCCAACCACCTCTGCCTCTGGTTCTGGTGTTTCCATGACAACCATAACTGGTGGTGTTTCCACCGATATCTGTCCTGTACGGTGGTGCTCCTCCAATTTTGCAATCCGCAATGTCATCTTTCAGCCTATGCTTATCTTTTCGCCACGTTTACAGTAAACGAAGCCAAGTTAATTTTGGGCACAAATAAAAATTTAAAATTCAGTTCCTTTCTGTAGTGGCAG
>OX457036.1:62591509-62631509 GCA_949752735.1 Lumbricus terrestris
CCAGTTTTATTTCATGTACATGTACAATTGTACATCTTTTGTTTCAGTTTACTTGTTTTCTAACTGTATTGAACAGTGTCGCTCTTCCGCTGCATTAAAATAGCGGCACTACTAACATAATATTTTATGAGATTAAATTAGCAAACTAGACAAGACTAGACTATATTGGTATGATGACAAAAATTTCTTGTGCTACATGTTCAAAATAAGTTTATGGTATGTATGTCTATCTGCCTTCAGCACTCATCACATGGCTGGTCAATTTGCCCTCAGCCATGTATAAGTATAACTTGTTTCAAACTATGCTGTTGAGCATTGATCTTTATACAATTTTCAATGCTGTTTACATTCACTTGTATCATCTTGAAAAATCCATTAAAATCCATTAAGTTTCGTTTAGTTATATGTCATGTGACTCATGTCCGTCCGTCCATCCATCCATTTTGTGTATATCAGTAGTAGATATAATATTACGTAAAATTTAATATACAGCACTCCTACATATCTACAGATAACTTCATATGAGAAAAATCAGTTTGCATTACATAGATTCATTACCTTTTCAAGAAGGTATATTCCCAATATTTCTCACCTTTTGGACAGTTTCTATAGGATTCATCTGTGGTGCGACTGGTGAGCATCTTGTTCATGCAGTCACCAGATAGTGCTTCATTCTTTCGTTCGCTTCTCTGTGTGATCCTCCCACTTGATTTGCTCGAAAACTTGACAGTTGTCACAGGTAGCGTGTTAGCTTCAGGGGAATTGTTGCCATGCCCAACAACACATAAAGTGCTGTGACATGATGAACTGTTCCTGGGTAAACTGTGAGCATATCTTTGTGTAGAACCGTGCTGGGGTCTCTGATTATGGGAATTTAGAATGATGGAACTAAGAGGTCGAGAAGGTAGAGGAGATTTTCTGGACTGCCTCACTGGAAATGAGGAATATATTGGAGTGACCACCTCTCTGAAGGGATCTGCTGTGTCTGAATGACAATGAAACGTAGACCATGCGTTCTTATTGACAACACGGCTTCGATAAACTGGAGAATTATTCCTTTGTCTTGGTGCTGAAAAAGTGTAATCCTGGTTCCAGCTTGGGAGGTTGTTGTTTGAGAAATCAGACTTCTTGGATTCGATGACATTTCCATCATATTGATATTTCTGAAGTGGCAGATTCTCATTTTCATCACAAAAGTTTTCTCTCTGCACGATGTTAGCCTTAAGCCCTACGGGGAATTTGTTTGGCATTTTGGATTTTGCACACGAAACATTACCTTGAAAGGATGAACTCATTAACCTTCTGTTGTTCTCTTTCTTGGCACTCGTTTGAGTGACGTCAATACACTCGTTGACTTCCAATTTGACCCCATTATCGTGTTCACCGCAAGTTAACGGCCTAGGCGATAAGGGCGAGATTGCCCTCTGAGTCATGTTCTTCGACGCATCCCTTCCTCTCTCCAGCAGTCCCATAGGAATAGCCAGTGCCTCGAAATTCCCCAGGGCACCCCGGTCTATTCGCGGTATATGCTGGGACACTTTTATTGCATCGATCCGTATTTGTCTAGGGAGACCGTGGCCCACTAATTCTAAATTCGCTGAACGTGATGTGCGTACGTCGTAATATGTATCCGCATACATACTTCCAAGCGCATCATACTTGCACATTTCAAAGCCATGGCCGATGATTTCCAGACCATGTAGGGTTTTGGGTCTGGATAGCCCAACACGGGCCATTTCACGCACGTTTATTTCAACCGTCGTTGATTTCAACTATATCTTAGAATCTTAGCCAAAATGTCAAATTTGGTCAAAATACTTATGGGTTGCTTTTCCAAACACAAAATCCTTGGAATATCACATAGTGCGCACGCTATTCTCTCGATGTCGTTGTGCTTAAATGTAATGTTTACAATTTGCAAGTATCGTGTTTATAAATCAGTGTTTGTCACTATGACGACCAAGAGAACATCCGGTTATGTCACGAATTAAATGCATAGAGGTGTATTATAAAATGAATATATCACTAGAGAGAGTATCAAGTCTCTATAGTCCGGGAAGTACGCGTAACATTGTGCATATTATGAGAACAAGCATAAAATATATATATTTAGAATCAGGAAGGAACCAGGTTGAAGACCTGCTACACCCACATTCTGGGAATTCAAAAAAAAAATTGAAATTTTTTGCATGGCCACTGAAGGATTTGCACTATAATGAGCATTGAAGAAAAATTCCCCTAAAATTAATGCTGAGCCTAAATAAATTGCTGCTTAGTAAAATACAGAGAAATAGTGAGTGTGCATAACGAATAGAAGTAAGAATAAGACACATTCTGGGAATTCAAAAAAAAAATTGAAATTTTTTGCATGGCCACTGAAGGATTTGCACTATAATGAGCATTGAAGAAAAATTCCCCTAAAATTAATGCTGAGCCTAAATAAATTGCTGCTTAGTAAAATACAGAGAAATAGTGAGTGTGCATAACGAATAGAAGTAAGAATAAGAATATTTTCACAGTAGAATGTGGTTTTATTTGATTTTTGAGGCGACTTTGTATAAAGCTTGTTGTGTTTCAAGACCTACAAATTGCCATTGTTATTATTGTTAATTTTGAATGTTTACTCATTTATTAGAATTCTTTTAATTATTTAAATTGTGTACATGTATTGTAGCTAACTCAAGAATCCAGTATTATACAATTGCATACTTTGCATGCATACTTTATTACACTTGAACACATGCATATGAACATTTCAGTACAAACAGAGCCTCACAAAAGCTTATAATATTATGGGGTTAGGCTAGGTTCCAGTTTCCAATATTGTATTGTCACTAACTCAAGAATCCAGTATTATACAATTGCATACTTTGTATGCATACTTTATTGCACTTGAACACATACCATTTTCAATACAAGCATTTCAGTACAAACAAAGCCTCACAAAAGCTTATAATCATTTCCCGTTCCAGTTTATAATCATTTTAATCATTGGTAAGCCATCATATGACTGTCTTAAGTATTACAAATTAGATGAAACAATGTGAATATTGAGAAGTATTTCAGCAAATGAACTCATATGTAGTCCTTGATTAAATAATCCAGAACACAAGACATCTATGAAGATAAAAAAGGATGAAGCGAGTAATAATGATAGCACCAATCATGAAAAAGTACTGGTAATAAGAAGAATGTTGGTATTGTCATCACACAAAGGTTGTTTCATTAACAATACTGCAACAATAAGCCGGTGCCCCACGCTTGGCTTTCGAGTGGAGCTTTAGAAATTAGGAGTTTACGAACAAAGGCATGAGCAGCTGCATTGGAAGGCGGCTATCTCCCCATATACCAACAGTGACAACCGAATTGTTAATAATAACTAATACAATAGAATAAATTATAACAATAATAATATGACTTGTAATTTTAACAACAGCAGTATTACTAATGACAGCACAACAGATAAGCATGACAATACAACAGTAACAGTGGTCTATGCCAAAGTATTGTACTACCATCATCAATAAAAGAGCAGCATACTTTAATGAAGCATCATGTTTAAATTAATACTGGAATCACAACGACTGAGCAAACGAAGCCAATAAAAGCTTCTGCTTATAAACACTGAGTCACTGACCTCATCATTTCATAAGTCTTGTAACACAAATTCAATGTCATAGCATTTGATAGTAAATATACTTCCACTTGTGTTACTCTATTACTATGACCAAACTGTAAGAAACTGCTACTCTATCAACATGCCAAAATATCAACATAACTAAGCTGTAACCAGGGCTTAAAGTGTGCCTGGACGGTCATGGACGACGTCCATGCACTTATTTTAAAATCTGAACGCCGTCCTGCCACTTATTGGCCAGCACTGACTGGAAAGGTAAGGGGCGTCCAGGCACTTCTTTTGGAAAGGTAAGGGGCGTCCAGGCACTTATTTTTCCACACTTTAAGCACTGGCTGTAACGGTATGTACAACTTGATTAATGCTAGAATTTAACTACACCTTACAATTATTGCATCCAGCATAAAGTGCACGCAAGAGAAAAACCAGCATATACAGTACAATTATAATATAGTTCCTAAATAATGTTAGTAATCTTGTGAGCTCATAATTTACTGTCTAATACATTCACCATCACACTGACACAGTGCTGTGCATACAAGATTAGCCTTTACACACTTGCACCTTGCAAAGCATCCTTTCTGACATGCACAATGAATTAGCTCGTTGGAGATTTTTGAAACCTCTGGAATAGTCGTCCAAAATGGGACCCACTGTTCACCATCTTTTGTCCATCCCCAATCACAAGGATTTGGCAGCACTGGTTCCTGTTGCAGACAGTGGCCCCAGCAATGAACTGCTTGAAGCATGGATCTTTTCACATGTTGAATGAAGGAATCACATGTTGGTGGAAGCGATTCTAATGATCGAGATTTCTTGGTGAAAAGATGCATGCGTGCTGAATTCAGATCTGTGCATTCACTTATCCTGTCGTACATGACTATAAGAAAGCGCTCCAAAACTGATATGGTTGCATCGGAGAAACAGTCAGCATTGTAGAGATTGAGAAATGCTTGAGTCACCACTGGATATACATTCCATGCTTCCCATGCCGATTTCTTTCCTTTACCACCAAAGCTGGATGTTGTGTCGCAGCCTGTCAAAGCATGAAAAACTGGTAATGCTGAACATTTCTCTGGACCAAGTGCATGTGACAGTTCATGGACAGCAATAAGTCTCACACTTTTACCAACACCAAAATGAATCCACAAGGTCTCAAGACATAGTTGATCGAAAAAAGATACAGCAAGTACAACTACATCTGTATCAACTGTTCTAATACAAACTCTTCTAGATCCATTTTTGGAGGCATGAAGACAGTGAAGCATGATTCGTGTATCTGCCTCTTCATGGTTACACGGATCAATAGTGGAGACATCAAAACCCTGATGGCTAGAGTACCTGACATGATTGTCGTAGGTTGCAACAACAATTTTATCAGGAAAATGTAGATTAATCACAAGTTCTGCCAGGAAATGAAATAAATCTGTTTTGTTTTCATTCACTCGTAGAAATTCTGGCCAATTCTTTGGTATTTTTGTATCTGAAGAAACACGTGTTCTAACTCCAGAACCTCTTTTACTACGTGTTATTGATTTCAGACTGTCAGGCAAATAAACGTCAAAGACAATATCTAGTCGAAAAACTTTGTCCAAGATAGATTTGATGTATGGTAAAAATACTTTTTGACCGTAATCATGGAACGTTCTGCTGCAGCTAGGTTGAAGCATTTGCACGATAACAGCACCATCTGAAACTACTGTATCTACAAAAAGTTCTGAAAAATCAGTTGTAGTACTTGAAGAGGATTTCAAACATGTAAGCAAATCAGACTTTGTACCAAATCGCAAACTTCCATGCTGAGAAATAGACGGTGGACATGCTTGATTTTCATGTCTGAAGAACTCAGACAGATCACCATTTCTACTCTGGCATGCAATGTACAATCGGGAAAAGAGCTGACAGTTGCGAGTTGCTGAATGTAGCATCATGCCGAGATAAATAGGCAGTGGTGTTTCCTGACTTCGAGAGTGGCGCACAATGGGTGACTTTTGAAATGTACATACTGGTGAAGATTTCCTTGGTCTTTTAACAGAATTGTAAACAATTAACTGTGAAATTGACAGTGCTGCTTGATTGTCATTTCCGTCTAAATATCCCGGTCCTTGTAATAACATTGTTATTAAAGATAGCAATGTTTGAGGCACCGATTGTTTTTGTGCTGGAAGTGAACCATTGAAGGAAGATGTTTTCGACCTGAAAAGTTCATTTCGTATCATTTTAGCCGTGTGCATTAGGTGAATAGCATCAGTATCCCCGCTACTTTTGAAATGTTGCAAAGAAATACCTAAATGATCACTATATGTCAACAAAACATCTCGACCCTGCGTAACAGCAGTAAGATTTGGACAATTTTCTAGCAATCTGTCTTTAAATCTTGTTGAATGAACTCTATTCTCAACCTGAGAGCCATGCAGTTTGAGTTGCTCCACATAAAGATCGACAAGTGCACTCAAAGCATAAACTGTAGGAGTGTTTTCATCCTGCCTGGTATCTTCCATATATGAAACTACATTTGCAAAAGCGAGGAACTCAACATCAACCTGCACATGCGACATCTCTGAATCTAACTGAACAGCAGGTCTTTGCACACGAGAAGCCTTTCTATACAATGATAACAAACATTCAGGATGATATTGAGTTTCAGTTGCAATAAGATCGTCCAACCCTTGTGTTAGTTTTGCAATTAACATGTGATCATTCAAAGCATCGGCACAACTGCGTATTTTATCAGAGATAGATTTAGTCATGACTCTCCGCTTATTATCTTTGCCTTGTTCTTCACAAAAAAAACAGAGAGAAGTGAATGCCATCTCTACAAAACCTGATGAAGAACGCGTTGTTTGAGCAAGCTTTGCAGGTGTCTCGTAGTCATCATGTTTTACCTCGAAGAGATGCTGGTCTGCTAGAGTGGCAGCTGTAGTTCGATGTTTTGCGTGAAGGCGTTCAAGAGTGGTGCTGTGTAACAGGCTTCTGCACTGTTTGTGCCAAGATGCATTATGGCTCTTACAGGTTTCTTCAATTCCGTCGCCTTCATCCCAAAGGTTGAAATTTATGCCAGGTGGAGCACCTCCGATTTCCTTGAATCCGTTAACTTGATCAGACAGCGTTTTGTACCCAGAACCAGAGTCCGATTTTTTCGAAACACCAGGACAGATGGTTTTATCCCTCGTCACTGTTTGGCAAAAGATGCAAAGATTCCAGTTAAAAGTACGCGCTTTCGTACAGTTGTCCATTTTTCGAACGCCTGCTTATATTAATCCGAAACAACTGGGAGGAATATCACGGGTAACACAGTTGCGCGTCACTGTTTGTCAAAAATACACCGACTCGCAATTGAAAGTACGCGTCATCGAAAAGTTATCCATGCTTTGAAAGCGATTACTTAATATGAAACAACTGAACGACTAAAAACGAGTAATTTTACGACTCTAATCTGTAAATATGTAAGACCTGGGACTAATATCGAAGTCCCGGTAAAACTATAATGTTTACCAAACGAAGATTTCCACACACGAAATCCACACACGACATCTCGTTAGTAGCACAATAATTATTTATTTCTTAACTACAGGTCTTGAATACAAGCCCAAAGTGTCTAAATATAGATATCAATGAACGCTCATCTCTACGCGAAATGAGGTCAAATGTATTAGGCCACAGGGACGCCAAAAATATAGTGCGGATAACTTTATTTTATTATTATTCTTAAAAATTTCGGACACGATGTGGCTGTAGCTGATTGTTGTTACCAGTATCCATATTCTATAAAAGATAAGTATTTTGCTTGTTCGTTCAGTTTGCACAATTTTGAAAGTTTTTGGTCTCTAGCCGAAGGACTACTATATTGAAGTCAGTCTAATTAGCACCGACCAATCACATCATATCTGTCTAATTGGCACCCAACCAATCATAGGCGATTCTCATACTGACCAATCACAGTCGTACAGCATCGATGCGGGGGAAAATAAATAAAATAATATCAGCATTTTTAGAATAAGTCGAACTTGCCGATGTTCACTTGTCAATATAGCAAGAAACTGCAAAATTAAGAAACAAGCATCGACATGTTCGTTTTATTATAAAAATGCTGATGTCGGTTTATTTATTTTTCAAATCGATGCTGTAAGACTGTGTGTGATTGGTCGGTATAAGAAATCGCCTATGATTGGTCGTTACGATACGAGCGATGTAGGCTAAATTTGTGACTTCGTATCTGACTGCAGGGCAGATACGTCATGCTCTCTCTAGCGTGTATATTATATATATATAGAATACATCTCAATGATTAAATGTCTGCCCTTATAAGAGTGCGCTTACCCTGATAAATAGACCCATAGCCCAAGGAGCCTACACAAACTTCAAAATAAATTTACGATGAGGACTAAAATAAATCTTAGGCCTACAGACATAATAGTCATTGGATGATTGGACCATTATTTATATCAACCTCACTAATGAAGCAACAGCACAATTATTGTTAGCAATGCCTGTAGGCTAATTAGGCCTATAGTAAATTTTTACAGCACGTCTTCAATTTCATGTAGCCTAAGACTTAGGCTATAAGCTAGGAGGTCTATGCCTAGGCCCCATTTAGCCCTTTAGCGCAAACCTCTGAATGCTCATCTATTCTGGGACTCGTAGATACAGTCCTTAAAATGTTTCTGTGTTGTATTCCAGGCCGTGTTTCGACTTTGACTAGGCCCATAACCAAGAATTTTTAGCTTGAACAACGTAGGGCCTACGTACGCTACTGCATTTGGACCAATGCCTTAATTTAGACTATTCTTGCGTTGACGCAATGGAAGTCTTTAGGATAATTATAATTATTAGATAATGGGCCTACCACTATGGTCTGATTTTTCACATACAGTAGTGAGTAGGCTAGTTCATGGCTATGGCTATAGTAGGCCAGGGGCCCACGGCCTACATTAGACCTACGTGGGCCTACAGCAATATGAAATAGGCTAAATATATCCATGACGTATTATTTGAAGTCAAAACAAAAAAGTAGTAAAAGGAACGACCTCAAGAAATTCTTTCTTATCTATTAATTGTTGAGTCTAGAAAATGGTATTAATATAATTTAATATTAATCGTTAGAGGGCCGTTACAGTTCGATGCATCGGCTCCGATTGCGCCTAATAATTATAACGCAGGCAGTGTTTTCAAAGTTTTCGCCAGATGGCTTTATGACATCTGAATTTGACTTGAACATTGACCCTGACTGCTGTCATAATAATTATACAGGGTGGGCCTAAAAGACCCCTACGGTTTTTGCCTATATCTTGACCAAAATTAGGAATCTCGAAATGAAATTTTACAGGCTTAGCAATAATATCATATACACCTCTCGCTACGGTATAGGACCTATCTCCTCAGGGTCTTAAACTCAAAACTGAAAATTTTTGCTTTAAATGCTTTTCACAGACCCTGAGGTGCTATCCTGATTCTTCCACTTCGGACTTCCCATACCTCCCACGCGGTTTCAACTCCAAACATCATCCATCCTAGCTGTCTGTCCAACTCCAAGTATCATTCATCCTAGCCGTCTGCAGTGTCTATCTCCTCGCCTGACCGGATCTTTACCTCTGCCTATATACTATATCGACTTCGATGCTCAAGTGAATAAGTGGGTTCCCGCGCCCATGCACATTTTGGCGCTGTAGAAATTGCGAGCTTACGATTACGATTTATGAGTCTTGTAGGCTATGACGTCATCGTGCATTGCACAATGTCCAAGCATCTTTACAAATTACAACGAAGTGTCACGTCTTAACTTGGACGCGTCCAATCAATCAAGGGGTCTCAGCACATCGATTATTATGAGGCCGAATGTTCAACGGAAAATTGCGCCGAGCTTCTACCATCTGCGAGAAGAAAATTAAGGGGTCAGGAACTGACTTGACTTGACTTATGGCCCTGGCGAAGCTTCCGCCCGCATCAGCCGCTCCTTTATGGATAGCCTCCAGTCGTCTCTGTCCTGTGCTCTCCGCGCCGCCTCTCCCACGGTTAGTCCCATCCTCAGGCAGTCCTCCTCTGCAGCATCCATCCATCGCTTCCTGGGTCTGCCTCTTCTCCTCTTCCCATGCACATATCCTTGCAGTGCCACCTTTGGGTATCTTCCACTGCCTGGAGTGTTATTCTTCCCGACTCATCGCCGTCCTCTCGTCGACGCCGCGCATGTGTCAGAAACTCCGAACACATTAATACTAATTATTATTGTGTAGAGCTGTAGAGTGTAGAGTCTGTAGAATATTAGTCAGCTCTATAATAATATAAAATAAAATACACGTAGGCCTAGATGGGGATCAGTGATTGGGCTCCGTGTGTTTGGGATGACGCTATTGTAGTTTTGTAAGTGTTCGCTTACATTATCGATAAACTTTTTGCTCATGGCAACATTAGGGTAACTTAGGTTGACCGTTGACGTACGTACATGGGCGGAGTTTGGTTTCCGTTCTTGGAGGGGCTAAAGCCTTCTTAATGGGCCAAGCCCGGGGGAAAAGATACAATTTACACGGTAAAAATGAATATCGGTCTTCTTGGGGGCGGGGAGCATAGCCCCCATAGCCCCTGATAAACTCCGCCCATGCGTACGTATAGGGCCTACTCAAAAGCAGGCAGCGATTTTTGCGTAACAACGGCGCTATATAGTTAATAATAATAATGGACGCATATGGGCTTACATGCGCATACCTTCTTATGATTATATGCAAAACTACTTAATTGTAATAAAAATTAATAATAATTAAGCTTCATCTTCTGTGAATTCGCAATAAAACGAACAAGTACGTCAGCATCAGCAGCAAATAGAAATAATACTATATTAAAAATGTGAACTACACGTAGGCACATGTAGCCCTATTATAGGCCTATAATGCCTCTATGTGTAGGCCGTGTATATGCTGTGCTCGCATGCATGTATGAACCGATATATTATATGCCTGTGTATATTTGCCCTTTGGGATCACTCTAATCTGGGTGTCCTAACCAGGGCTCATCTTGACGGGTCTCGATACATGGGGTGGGGGGAGGGAGGCGAAGAAAAGTTGTTGAGCTTTGCCATGCTGATAAAACTTTGGCCCATATCATTCAAGTAATACATCTGAAAGCATGAAAAGATTGTGGCCTGTCAATACAAATTGTCTCCTACACCTATAGCATCGCTCACCATTCCACATTACATTTTAGATAATGTGGACTGCAATGCAAGACTGTATGTTAAGGATATACCTATGGGATAATGAGAACGATATCGACTTTTAGCTACTTGTTATAATATACAGGGTGGCGCAAAATAAACCGGACTATTGGTTTGGCATTTGATATAACATTGAATGAACTGTAAAATTTCAGAATTTTCTGAATTTTCTGAAAGCGTAAGAAATTTCAGTCAAAGTGATGTTCAATATGTCCTCCGTTTGCTGCGATAACCAATGATAATCGCTTGCGAAACTGTCCAACAGCCCGGTTGATAGTGTCCTCGCTGATTTCGTCCCAGCATGCTGTCAGAACTTCTTTCAAATGTTCAATATCTCGAATTCTCTGCCTGTAGACAAGCTGCTGAAGCATTCCCCAGATGGAATAGTCTACGGGATTCAAGTCCGAACTGTTCGGTGGCCAATTTTCTGGTTCAATGAAGTCTGGAACGTGAGCAGTGAGAAAAGCAACTGTTTTTCGTGAACGATGAGCAGGTGCTCCATCCTGCTGGAAAGTGAAATTGTGACCAGAGTGAGCTATAATGTCTGGCAATAATTCTTGATGTAGGACGACGAAATTTTACAGTTCATTCAATGTTATATTAAATGCCAGACCAATGCCATTTTTCTGTGTCATTTCTGTCTAATGATAGTTTTAAGGCGATAATTACTTTGATTATTCAAGTGATGCAATTGCAAGAACCAATAGTCCGGTTTATTTTGCGCCACCCTGTATAGGAGTTATGTTGCGGGGCCAGATTAACAAAATAATGTGGGGACCCTGTTCAATAAAACTGTGGGGGGCCCTCAACCTAACAGAAGCACGACAAAATGACACACATAACGTGTCGTATTCAACGCCAAATCGTCTATTGTTAATTCATTACTTCTACTTTTAGGCCTACAATTGTCAATAGCTGCATAGCAACAGGTATTTAAAGTTCCAATTTAGTTTTAAAGTATACATACATGTACATCTTTTACTGCTTTAAAAGATTTGTGTGATTTGGGCTCAGTCATTATATTCTAACCAGAGCATTAGCGATTTTATGCCCCATTTAAATTCTTGGCACGGAAAATTTCTAGCACTCTTGCGGCAGAACAACGACCAGGACAAATGGTTTTTAGCAGGGCATTGCCATGATTCTCCATGCTGTAGCTCTGCCACTGATTGCAAATTAACATATATTTTCGAGGTTGCGCCAGCGGTAGACCCTGGTTCAAGCTCCATCCTTCCTATGTGAACCTTTTGCCCATGGCCGGAGTTTATCAGGGGCTTGGGGTGCTAAACCCACCAAGAAGACCCAGATTCATTTTTTTACTATGTAAATGGTATTTTTCCCGGGCTTAGCCCCCCCCAAGAAGGCTTTAACCCCTCCAAGAACAGAAACCAAACTCCGCCCATGCTTTTTCCCCATCTTCTGTCTATCTGGGCTGCTGTTCACTGCGCTCATCTACCGTGGAGACTTCCTTGTACTTTTTCGCGTACTGCGACCATGCAGCGAGGAGCATTCGTGATTTCGTGGTAGCCTAGAGCCATAGATCCGGCTTTCTGTAATATCCTTCCTCTGACTTCCCTTAACTCTGCAGGCTCTTTATTTCGTCTTCTTAAGGCTTTTCTTTTTTACCTGCAGGCCGCATGAGTTAGTGTAGAGTCTTTGTAGAGTCTTTGCCTGCCTGACTCTCCGGACTTGACCCGCTGCCTATCGATTTTGTTTTGATTGAGCGCCTGTGAATAAGCTGGTTCCCGCGACTTGGCTTTTGTGGGCGCTGTAGAAGTTTCGAGATTACGATTACGATTACGATTTGATTAGAAATCTTTAAGCAGCACCATATAAATTCATGTGATTGATTGATTTAATTCGTAAAAACGCAGTTTAGGCCTATATAATATTTAGACTTTATTGAGCATACAATATATGCAATAGTTATAAAGACGTCGTGATCCATTTCATAATGCGTCGCACAGAACTTTAGTTTCGATCAGGTGAACATGAGGTTCGGTGTTAAGCATTTAAATAAGCAATAAAACCTATAGCTCTTACTAGCATTTCTGGCCGATTTTAAGACCAATCTTTCTGGTAATGAAAACTGCAATAAGGGCCCCCACACATGTGCAAAAGTTGTATATGTCAAAATCAGTATATACTATTCGAATAAGTTGACAATTGGTCAGAGATGTTAAACTCATTTTGCTATTATAATTAACAATGATGAAAAATATTCCTATTGCATGTGTGGGGCCCCTTAAAGTGGGGCCCCTGTTCGGCCGAACATGTCGAACATGCCTTGATCCGGTCCTGGCGCTGTTAGAGGTGAAACGTTCGAAACGTAGTGTCTCGATGAATTAGATATAAGCTTAGTGTTCTGCATTGTGGCTGTTGTATTGAGGACACGTGTACTGAGGTCTTTCATCTTATTCGAACAGTAAGTTGTCAATGTGGTATATACGGTACTTTTAGGTCTGATAGTGCAGTTTGACACTGGAGGTACACAGGTAGGTGTTCGAATTTTCAGACTGTCTATCTGCCTATCTTTTTGTGTTAGCATATAATATGCCTATTGATTATATTGCTAGCGCATGCATGTTAGTTAATCCGAATATGAGCGCCGAAACATCTGCAGACCTTGTGCTTAGTGACCAACTCAGAAGATGAAACTCGAAACCGAATTAAGTTACTCTTCGCATGAGAAGCCGAGCGTTCCATAACTATTATACTGATGCCGTGTCTCAGTCTCTTTCTTACTGGCTCTCTGTCTCTCTGTCTTTCAATCTGTCTGTCTGTCTGTCTGTCTGTCTGTCTACCTGTGTGTATATATGCATGTATGTAGGCTATGTATGCATGTATGTATGTATGTATGTATGTATGTATGTATGTATGTATGTATGTATGTATGTATGTATGTATGTATGTATGTATGTATGTATGTATGTATGTATGTATGCATGTATGTATGTATGTATGTATGTATGTATGTATGTATGTATGTATGTATGTATGTATGTATGTATATATGTATGTATGTATGTAGGCCTATGTATGTATGTATGTATGTATGTATGTATGTATGTATGTATGTATGTATATATGTATGTATGTATGTAGGCCTATGTATGTATGTATGTACGTACGTACGCACGTACGTACGCTCGCACGCACGAACGTACGTATGTGTGTATGTATGTATGTATATATGTATGCATGTATATGTATGTATGCTTGTATGTATATATGCTTGTATGTATTTATGTATGTACGTACGTACGTATGTATGTATGTATGCACGCACGTACGTACGTACGTACGTATGTTATATATGTCGGTATTTAACCACATAAGTCATGTCACGCCAGTGTCATCAATCGTCAAAAATGTTATGACTGTCACGGAGGTCAAGAGTTGGCAATGTGACCATATAATGTACACTCGGCTGTCATTCAACCTTGATAATAGCACTGTCACCTGTTATAATCAAATGGCGTGATTCTATCAGCTAACGCTAATCGAATTTGAAATGTCTGTGCCGCTTATATTAATATGTGTTAAGTATACATTTATATGAGTGCAAATGATTTATTATAATATGCAATATTATTATGCATGTGTGCGCACATGTGTAAACACTTTTGCGTGTATGTGACTTTGCGAACATGTGCCATGTATGTCTGTAGGCCTATTTTTGTCTAACCCCCTTAACAGCCGAGCTCAATTCCTCTCATCATCCCCTTTCCGGGCTGTCCTTCCCCTCCTGACAATATGTAGTCTTGTCTTCTCCTCCTCTGGGAATGATGGTTTCTGGGGGTTAGGGGCAGGGACGTCATTTCAGCTTTTTTCAGGGGGGGGCAAAAAAAAATTCGCGGGTCAAAACTGCACAAGCTTCGTAAGTTCTGTATTTAGCCAACATGTGCAAAACTGTGCCTAAATGAGATGTTTTATTCATGCTCGTATTTATTAAATCTACTTATAGGCCTTTTTGATTCAATGATGAGGTATATTTTAAATGCCTACTACTTTAAATAGACTATAAGTGCTTTGCACTTGTTATTATATACCGTGATACTATTTACCATTATATGATTATAATAATGGTATTATTTACTATGATATATGATAGTATCATATTAAAAGAGTAGGATTTATTGTTAATATTTGTACAAATACTATTTTTATACAATTAAAATGACAGAAATGACCTTCACCCACAGAAAAATTTGAAAAATTATAATGGCCATTGTTCCAGTTTACATTATTGTATTACATAGACCGGGTTGGACCATTATAATCTACCATAATATTATTGATTATTATATAATTATTATGATATTACTTACTATAATAATAGTCTAATAGATGACATCATCTGGAAAATAATTTTCTGTTAATACTTTTAAAAATAAAAAATTACCATAAAATGTCTTATCTCCATTATCCAGTGCAATCTTTCAAATTTCTAACTGTCAGATTTCAAAATGTTTTGTTCCTTGAAACACTTAGTAAAACAACATCATTATTATATATGCTTCCCAATTTTGGTAGTTTGGCAATTCTTGCTTACTTTGTATACCATGTTTAACCATTTCTACTAATTGTGTTGTCTTGAACAACAAGGGTAAGCTTATTCCAGTACAACAAAGTAAGCTTACATGTACATAATAATTATTATACTCCAGTCTGCTGCTGTTACTCATTGTAATAGTCCATTAGCAACAGAACAGAATTTCCTAACTTGATACACAAAGAAATTATTATTGCAATTATAATTACATTTTGATACTGATATATTAAACCGCTCTTTTTATCAGCACTGAAATAATAGAGTGATTTTGTCAGAATAACATCCTACATGCTATGATTACAATGTGGAAGCTCAACAAGAATTTGCTATTATTTTAAGTGGACCTATATTTTTGAAATCTTAGACCACTCTTAGCAGCACTCAAATAGAGCAATTTTGTTCAGACCACAGCCTAAAATGGTGCCATTGCACTGTGGAAATTCAAAACAAATTTCTTGCAGGCAGGGTGCACATCCCCTCCCCAGGAGGGGTCCAGATTAGACACTGCTTTAATTTGTCATTAATAACAATTCACATAGCAATATTGCATGCTGCATGCACTAAGTCTGCAATAATTATTTTTGCCTTTGGGTTAATGACTGTTATTATCTATGCCTATGGGATCATTCAAGTTGTGGTCAATGGCTTGTGATTATATCAACCTGGAAAAGATATGACTGAAGAATTTTTTTAATATCCAGGATTTCATGTATAAGAAGTAACCTGCTTATAACCATTGCACTAAAAAAAACAGTCAGTTTGTATAAATTTCCAGTTCAATTGGATGTCACATAATAGGCCTACCGTGTGGAATGTGGATCGTTGTGATTGTTTACAGGATGAACTCTCATGTCCTTTGGTCCTCTTCAGTTCTCAAGAAAGCCCAATCATCAGCTCTTCTGACCGTCATTGGTAACCCACACTTATACCTCTCCCCTGCCCCTCCCCTCCCAACTGCTGCATGCAGTCGGCCCCTTGTGATACATCTTTCTACTGTGTTCTTTCAGAACTTCCCGCTCATTGCCCTTTGCCGGCTACTTGCTTTAGAGGTCGCCTGTGTTGGAGGCTGACGAGAGGCGAATCCACTCCAGGTCCCGGTCAGACGGGGTGGGGTGCTTGTAGGCCTAGTGCTTATAAGGCTCAGAGGGAGAATCATGCCTCAGATGCCTGGCTGCTTCGTGTTATAACTGGGTATTGGTCGGCTTGCACTACATGTGTGGCTCAGTGGCTGACAAGACCTACACATCTGGTGACCTTATACTGACCTGGGACTTTATCTAGGGGGAACAAGCTGTACAGAAGTAACCTGAGTATCAGCCTGAGCTCATTCCCTGTGCAGACAATATCACAATATACATGTGTACACATAAGTTGATACATGTATCTGTGGCTATGAACTGTGCACTGTGTGCAGCTCGAATCTGCCCACACATACAAAACCACAGAGGTCGTCGTGAAGACACAAGTCTTTTTGAACAACGTGTGGCGTTGCAAAGCAATGCAAAATATGTCATGTGTAAGAACAATCGGTCAAATTCAGGGGGGGGCAAATGCCCCCCCTGCCCCCCCAAATGACGTCCCTGGTTAGGGGGACCATGGAGCGTCCGGCAGATCATCGCCGATGCGCGTAGCATCAAGCAAGGGAGTCGGGGAGTGATTTGGGGGTGTGCCCCTCCACATACATTTTAAAAAATAATTTCCACATTGCAATAGCAGATTTTGAGCTGTCATCTTAACAAAATTACTCTTGACCTACTATTTCCGTGCTGAAAAGAGTGGTCTAAGACTTAGTAAATATGCTTAGGCGAAGTTAGGCCTACAATAATAATTATTATTATTGAGCTTCCACATTGTAATAATCGCGTTTTATATTAGCAGAATTAGACCTAGTACGGCAACCAACTTTAGTGCGCATAAAAAGAGTGGTTTAAGATTTCAACAAATATTATTATAATTAAAATAGTAATTTCTTTATTTACCACTTCAGCAATTCAGTTCTGCTGCAGCTGCTGCTTCTACTGTCAGAACTAATATAATGAATAATAGCAGACGAGATTAATATTATGATGTTGTAGCCTATTTTGTTGCACTACAATTAACTTATCTCTATAGTGCAAGACGGTCCTAACTTGCTGAGCAAAACACAACAATTAGCACTCGTTGTTACAGACCAAACAAGAACTACCAAACTACCAATTATTGGGTATAGCCATGTGATTAGCGTAATTTACATAATATCAAGGGTGGATACAGAAATTTTCGAAGGGGGGGGCAAAACATCCGGTGATCTTTGCCAGAAAAAATTCCGATAACCTTTTCTTTAAGTCAAAGACGTCTGGTCGACGTCTATGCATCTACAGTATGCAAGCCATTGATTTAATGCTTGTTGAAACCAAATGGGGGTCACGTCCCATGCACTTTTGGAATGGGGGACATGGCCGGATTGGCCCTATGGATCCGCCCCAGCATAATATAAGCTTACAGTACAATACAATACAATTTAGTTATGACGTTGTTTTGCTTATTGGTAAGGAACATGGATCTAACATTTTGAAATTTGACAGACTGTCTGAAATTTTAAAGGTAACACTGGAGATAAGCCATTGAGTTGTACAAACATAGTAGATCCATTTGTACAAAATATATTTGCAGTAATGAAAGACTCATTATAATATGATATAATCATTTATTAAAATTGTGAATGTTGTTTTTATTATCGTATAATAGTATATTTCATCATGGTTGTATTACATGTATAAAAGTTCATGGAATGCAATAATGTAAACAGCAACTAAAAACTATTATCATTTTTTCTGTGGAGAAGTACTTTCTGGGTAACTTCACCCCACATATGCATTTACGGCCCCAAACGATTCTCAGGAACTACAAGTTGGTCTTTGTCTATATTAAGGCCGACGATGAGCGTGTGTTCTTGACGTCCATTTGATAGTTTTCAGGGCCGACAAATCGAGAAAAAACTGTACTATGAGCAATTGAACGTTGAACGGTCATTGCCGTATCTCGTTTCTCTTGACTCGGCCTTGACAGGCCTTCGTTTCACAATAGTATAATGTTATCATTGTGAATTTTGTTAATATGTTTAGTGGAGTCATCACAGCACATTCCTAAAACTAGCACTATTTATTATTCGCTGTGATTCACAAAATAAATCTGTGCAGCAAACGTAAAAGACTAGGCTATAGGCCTATGCCTAAGTCTTACGTCAAATGTTACAGACTATTCGACCTGTCAGGCCTAATTGAAATAACTGATCGTGAAATGTATTACTGATTGTGAAATGTATTTACTGGGCAGTGGGAATTAGCACGTGTAATTCGAATTTCTTGTAGCCTATGGCTATATGCTATCCAAGACACCGAGGTCGCATTTCTAAACATTTTGGCTATGAAGGCATAAATGGTCATATGGAAGTCTATGGTGAATGGCGTCGTGTGTAATCTTTTGGTAAAATATTATGATATATTATTATATAATTATTATAATATATTAGAATATATCATAATATATTATTACTGCACGTTGTGGAAATGGAGTTTTCGAATTCCAGTTAGGACTAGTTGAGAACCAAAATATGGACAGAGCTTCGGACACCAAAATCGCCTTCCAAAGTCTTCTGTAGACTGTTGAGAACTTGAGATAACCAGCCGTGACCTCGAAAACACAGTGAGCGGCGTCAAGTCACGTATTCTGGAGAAAGTACCGGTAACTGACTAGCCAAAGGGCTTCACAATTATATTAGGGCATGTGACGGCCGCCGCAGGTCTGTATTCCTCCTTCTAAAGCGAATGATATTTTAAAGAACAATAGCCTATCATTGTTCTATTAAGAACAATAATTTAGGAGAAGCCATTGATTGATCCTGCAGCGCAACGACAAATATACGACGTTACAGTTTGACGCCATGTCACACGGCGTCAAGCAAAAGTGAACTTAGGCAATGGTGTAGAAACTTTGCTGAAGGCAAAGACGTTTTCAGGAAAACTTATTAAAGAAATGTTGAGCATCTTTTCCACTCTAAAAGCTATGCATTGAAAACCACTAGGCCTATAGGAGTAAAACAATTTCCATAGAAGTTGCCGTTAAGTGTATAAACAAAATTGAACAGGCCATATGGATCCTCTATAGGCCTAATAATATAGATATCATGTTTAACCTGACTGCGACTTTGATATTTTTTCGAACACCCTGGTAGTATGCATAAGCATGTGATGGTGTGTATCTGGTGAGCTAATCTCCTGAGCCAATCAGATGGCTCGCTCCACCAAATGGCTCAAAGTTCGCATCAGCAATTTCAGCCTATATGACCACAAGCATATCATTAGAACAGTAAATCAATGGCTTGTAGGCCTGCGCCTGTCTATATGCCTATAAGTATGCGTACAACTTCATGTATGCACCCTTATTTTATGCTCATGTATGTCTGTATGTACGTATATACTTATGTATGTTTGAATATTTATGTATCTGTTCATAGATACATATACAAAAGTATACATGTGTTGTATACATATCGGGCATATTAAATGCACATTCGTAGGCCTAGATATAGGCCTATTATTTGGGTTCCTTTATGTATAATATGTACAATGTATGTTTATACTAATTGTAGGCCGAAACAGCGACAGCTATATAGACTAGACTAGAGCATGGGCTTAAATTTCTCGTTTTTCATATAAACCAGGTTCAATACGGGACATTCTTGGAAACGTAAGCTATAATTATATAGGTCAATAGGTTAAATGTTTGACACGTGACGTGTGTACAATGTACAATTGTACATACATGCCCATATTAGCCTAATGCAGCATGCATTCGCAATCGCAAGTGAATTATTAATATAATATAATTATGGATGTGCTTATATAAGACATGTGTCGTTTAAAGAGTGGTGTGTATAAAGTAGGCCTACATAAAGTGCGAGTGATGAAAAATGACACTGATGATAATATATTCGTTTTACTGAAGTCATATTCTTCCAACTCGTCTGTCTAGGCTTATACTTAGGCCTACATGTACTGTATGATGTACAGCTTTTTCTTAACATCGGCTGGTTGTATAGGCTACGTGTATAGGCTAGTCCTATATACGTTCCCCGATTGGAATAGAGAAATGAAATTGGAATAGGGCCTATATTGGACATGGTCGTGGATAATCTGGAGAGACCTATAGGCTAGTCTGTCGAACGCGAACGCACATGGTTGCACAAGATTGGATTTCAGTGCAAAAATTAACCTATTGCCCTACAACTCACTATCTTAATTAGATCCTGAGATCCTGGCCAATTTGGTCAATCGAAAGAAAGTTTGGCTGTGTGTCGGCCTAGGCCTATAGCCTAACTAGGCCGCCTATAATTACGGTTTGTTACCGTTTGATTCACTACTTAACTTTTTGGCTACGAATTACTCGTTCGTTAACTGATTGATTGACTGACTGATTGATTGAATGAATGATTAATTGATCGATTTGATGAAAATAATAAACTATTGATTATACGGATCGGTTGATTGTATTGTGTTGTATTTAGTCATTTACAAAATTAATTTGTAGTGATATAAAGCAATAATATCTTTTATGATAAATAATGATAAACATAAAATGTTTAAACTAATTTTATTTACATCTATATTTATTTATTTTTAATATATCATTTAAATTATACATGATTGTTTGATGACTAGACTGATTTGCTGACTGGGTGAATGACTACGTCATTCCTTCCTTCCTTCCTTTCTTCATTCATGCTTTCGTTTATGTATCCGATTCCTATATATTTAATGACTTATTCGCACATATATGTCATAGCCTTTGAAGAAGAGACCCAACTAATCAACCGTGAGCCAGTCATAATTATGATCTGAATATCTCTCGTGACGTCATCCGCTATTTAGTCAAATCTATGACGTCAGAGTTGCAGATCCGTTTAATTAGCGAGACATCTTACACGTTAAATGTTAATTTTTTGATCGATAGGTGGAGTGCTTCTCGTTTTGAATGAGAAATAAATTATTTCGAAAGGAATCTGTTTAGACCTGACGATGGTCCGAGTTGAGGCTGACCATACACACTGAGAGTAAGTCATCATTTTCTAAGCGTTGTCGTCATCATCATTATCATCATTGCCAGCGTGACTCTAAGCACCGTCGTCGTCATCATCGTCATCGTTAGAGTCATTGCTGTAATCGGTCTTCGTAATCGTAATAATGGCCCTCATCGTAATCGTTAGGGCGTAATTGCAGTAGCGTTATTGCTTTAAAAATTCAAAAATACTATGGTATAGTAGGTCCATATAGGCCTACTGCTTCATCGTTTGTCTCAAAACCCTTCTCTAGGGATCACGCTTGTGAAAAGCAGTCACATCCACTTCGCTTTCATCCACAAAATTAATACTGATCAACGTGAAAAAGTCAGTTGGTAGGCCATGTATGTATGTCGGTCAATGAGACAATAATATATAATTTACTCGTGCATATATATTCATTATTTAACTCACTCTGGCGTTAATTAATTGATAAGTCAGTCAGTCAGCTAACAACCAAACGTATGCATACATGTATAGATTGTATATACGATGTTTATCTGTTGATCTTCTCTTCGTAGGTCACCGATGTTGCTCTACATCGCTGCGACATGACGATCCGTCATTCTCTCCTTCCTCCTCCTCGTCCACCCCCTCTGACGAATCCTCCCTCATCAGCAGCCAGTCCCCATTCGGTGGGTAGAGCGAGTGGGGCACCGGACGGAGGGTGGGGCTGGGTGGTCGTCACTGCTTCCTTCGTCCTCAACTGCGTCGTCGATGGCGTCTGCTTCAGCTTCGGAGTCTTCTACGTTGAGTTGTTGTATGAGTTCAATGAGTCAAGTGCGAAGACGGCGCTCGTCGGGGCTCTACTGCCTGGCATGTATCTCATCATCGGTACGTCGTGTCGGCGGTCTGGCTGTCTGCCTCTCTGTCTGTCTGTCTGGCTGTCTGTCTGTCTGTCTTTGTCTCCATTTTGGTCTGTCTGTGTCTGTCTGTCTGGCTGTCTGTCTATGTCTTCATTTCTGTCTGTCTGCCTGTCTGCCTGTCTGTCTGGCTGGCTCTCTGTCTTTGTCTCCCTTTCTGTCTGTCTGTGTCTGTCAGTCTGTCTGGCTGGCTCTCTGTCCTTGTCTCTCTTTCTGTCTGTCTGTCTGCTCTGTTTATTCAACTTGATCTTATCAAAGTTATCATATTTAACAAGCACCGATGAACATATTTATACCAATGTTTGAAAGAATACTACAACAACAACTACTACTAGTAGTAGTAGTAGTTATTGTTGTTGTTGTAGGCCTACTAGTTGTTTTAGTAATATTAGTAGGCTACTGTTCTAGTGATATTGGTTGTGCTGGTGGTAGTGACGGCATCAGCAGCAATAGCAATAGCAAGAGCAATAATAAATGATGTTATTGTGATGGTTGCAACAGGTCCTCTGGTTGGTGGACTGACGAATCGATTCGGTTGTCGGTGGGTGACTATCTGCGGAAGTCTTCTCGCGTCGGGATCGATATTTGCCAGCTCTTACTCAGTCAACCTCGACATGCTGATGGTCACATATGGGGTCCTCACAGGTAATTCATTCATCTGATTTCTGTGCTGACTCTGTACTCATATCTATAGTGGTGTCTTTTCATTCATTCTTTTAAGAGAGTAGATAGATTAAGACTATTCTGGGACATTTGACCTTAACCATGGTTCAACTTTTCCAAATCACCCATAACCATGGTTCAAAAATATAACCACCCAAACCATGGTTAAACTTTTTCCAATCAACCCAAACCATGGTTAAACTTTTCCCAACTTTTCCCAACTTTTCCCAACTTTTCCAAAACTACCCATAACCATGGTTCAAAAATATATCAACCCATAACCATGGTTCAAAAAATATACCGACCCAAACCATGGTTCAAAAAATATGCCTACTCATCAAAAAATCAGCCACCCCATAACCACCCCAGCACGCGCCTATGACTCATCATGCGGGGAATTTC
Source organism: Lumbricus terrestris (assembly GCA_949752735.1). NCBI lineage: Eukaryota > Metazoa > Annelida > Clitellata > Crassiclitellata > Lumbricidae > Lumbricus > Lumbricus terrestris. Next base: position 62,614,928 of record OX457036.1, read on the forward strand.
CAGTAGTTTCGATGATGAGTCATAGGGTGAGTCGGCGGGAATTACTATAGTATCGATGAGTCACTAGATCATAATATTTTTTTCTCTTGTGTATATAAAATAACTGAAGAAAAAAAATGGGATATACAACTCGACTTAAAGACAAGAAATCCCAATATAAAATGGACTACACATCGTATAATCTGAAAGAATTGCAACAAATTCCTAAACAAAGAGGACAAAAAGGATACTCAAGACTACCAAAAACGGAACTCATCGCGTTCATAAAGCATGGAGATAGACTCGGCGCTCGGACACCAGACATCAAGGCTCCAACGCGTACTCCCCGCATGGTACGAGAATTACCAGAAATTACGAAACAGAGAGGCACGGTACGAGAATTGCGAGAAATTGCAAAAAAGAGAGGCCAAAGAGGATACTCAAGATTAGGAAAAGAGGAACTTACGGCATTCTTGTCTACTACTTGGAAATTTGTGGGGAAAAATAAAGCTACTTTTTCGGATTGGTTGACTAGTGAGATTAGTCAGTTACCACCTCAAATAAAACCACCCATTCATAGGTTCAAACTTCAAGAGACAGCGACGGCCATCAAAGGGTTTACAAAAAGATACACGATCAAGGGTAACAACAGGATCGATGTCGCATCTTTTCTCAAGGCTGTAAGATCGCAGGTAGTTAGGCTGTTAGCGAAAAATCGAGGGGTAAAAGTTCAACTCAATCTCATGTGTGTAATGGAGAAAGTAGACATAAAATCCGGTGAAATAGCAACGGCTGAGCCTAATTTCAAATCAAAGACTGATATTATTTTAGAGGCAACCGATGTGAAGGAAATATATACCAACGCAGTGGATAAAATTAAGGAGAGCATGGCTAGTTATCAGATGCGGGGTAGCAATTGGCGATTCAAAGCCGTTTCGCACTTGGATATCGATACAGTAGTATACAAGCCATTGAAAGGTAGTTCGTATATTCAGCTTCCCGAGTATTTAGCAAATAAAAAGGCCATTATTAATATGAAAAACGAAGACGAAGAATGTTTCAAATGGTGTATTACAAGGGCGTTGAACCCAGCTAATGACCATCCTGAAAGAATCACTAAAGATCTGGTAGAACAATCTAAGAAACTCGATTGGAGCGGTATCGTGTTCCCAGTTGCTGCTGATGCTAATATTATAAATAAGTTTGAGCGCCGTAATAACATTAGCGTTAGCGTATTCGGCTTTGAAAAGAGCGTATACCCATTATACATATCGAAGCATGAAAGCGATACCTGTGTAGATCTACTGCTTATTTCCGACGATGAAAAGAAGCATTACTGTTGGATCAAGAACTTTAATAGATTGATGGCGGCACGAACAGAAAAATCTGTAAATTCGATGCACTATTGTAGAAGATGTTTAATCGGTTACAGAACGAAAGACTCGCTTAAAAAACACATCGAGTACTGTTCGCAACATGACGCTCAACGAATAGAACTCCCAAGCCCAGGAACTATGTTGAGTTTTAACAATTATTATCGAAAAATGAGAGTACCTTTTATTATCTATGCGGATTTCGAATCCTTCATTAAACCGATTGATACATGCCAACCCGATCCCAGCACCTCTTACACCAATAAATACCAGAAACATACTCCTAGCTCGTTTTGTTACTACATAAAATGTTTCGATGATGACCTATATTCGCAAGCTCCTGTAACGTTCACAGCGAAGAGCGAAGACGATGATGTAGCGCAGATATTTATTGACAGTCTTGTTGAGAAAGTAAAAGATATTTATAATCGATTTAAATTTCCAGAGAAAATGATATTTGGAAAGGACGACAAGGAGCTATACGACTCGGCTACTGTTTGCCATATCTGCGGGGGTGAGTTCTCTGATGGTGATGATGATAATGACATACGAGTAAGAGACCACTGCCATCTTACTGGTAAATTCAGAGGCGCTGCTCATAAGATTTGTAATCTAAAGTATAGAGTCCCCAAGTTTTTCCCAGTAGTATTCCATAATCTAACCGGCTACGATAGCCATCTATTCGTGAAGAAATTACGGGGTGGTAATAATGAACAGATTAAATGCATCCCCTGCAATGAAGAAAAGTATATCTCATTTAGCAGAGAGATCGTAGTCGATAAGTTTATTAACAAAGAAGGGAAAGAGAAAAAGGTCAAGCGTGAATTACGTTTCATCGATAGTTTTAGATTCATGCCAGCGGGTCTCGACGCCCTATCGAAGAATCTAAGCAAAGACCAGTGTAAAAATATAAACAAGTACTACTCCGGCAATCAACTCGATCTCTTGCTGAGAAAAGGGGTGTATCCGTACGACCACGTTAGTTCCATCGACCAACTGAATGAAACAGAACTACCACCAAAGTCAGCATTCTATTCGAAACTAAACGACTCAGGCATCAGTGATGTAGACTACAACCACGCAAAAACGGTATGGAATGAATTCGGTTTCAAAACATTCAGAGAATATCATGACTTGTACAATCTTTCGGATGTTCTATTATTAGCCGATGTCTTTGAAAACTTTAGAGACGTTTGTATGAAGAACTACAACCTAGATCCTGCCTGGTATTACACTTCGCCCGGTCTAGCATGGGATGCCTCATTAAAGTTGACTGGAGTAAAGTTAGAATTATTGAGCGATTACGATATGATACTAATGGTCAAGCATGGGATAAGAGGTGGTGTTAGCACAATTTCACATCGTTATGGGCAAGCAAATAACAAGTACATGCCCACGTTTGACGAAAGCAAGCCCTCATCATTTATAACGTATTTAGACGCCAACAATTTGTACGGATGGGCAATGTGCAAACCGCTACCGACTCACGGGTTTGAATGGATGACTGATGATAAGCTAAACGACTGGAGGTCAACACCGTGTATATTGGAGGTGGACTTGGAATATCGCAAAGATTTACACGATCTTCACAACGACTACCCCCTTGCTCCAGAGAATATCATACCCGAAACTTCAACTGTTTCTAAACTCATTCCAAACCTGAATGATAAAGTAAAGTACATTGTCCATTACGAAAATTTGAAGCAGTATGAAAGCCTAGGTTTGAAGATTACCAAAATTCATCGAGGAATTAAATTTGAAGAAAGCACCTGGTTGAAAAAATATATCGACCTAAATACTAACCTGAGGACCAAAGCCAAAAACGATTTCGAGAAAGACTTTTTCAAACTTATGAACAATAGCGTGTTTGGTAAGACTTGTGAAAATATAGAGTCTCGCGTAGATATTAAACTGGTTTCAAGCGAGAAGCAAGCCATAAAACTAGCGGCTAAAACGAGTTACGGCAGTCGGACTATTTTTGATCAAAATTTAATTGCTATTCACATGAAGAAGACTTCGTTGATCTATAACAAGCCGATATATCTGGGAATGTGCATCCTAGACTTGAGCAAAACTCTAATGTATTCTTTTCATTATAATTACATCAAGGACAAGTATGGAGATAGAGCTAAACTGTTATTCACAGATACGGATTCGTTAGCCTATGAAATAAGAACCGATGATTTCTATGCCGATATAGCACCCGATGTTAGAAATATGTTTGATACAAGCGATTATCCAAAGGACCACCCCTCGGGTATAGAAACCGGAGTGAATAAGAAAGTAATAGGGTTGTTTAAGGACGAAGCTGCAGGTAAACAAATCGAAGAGTTTGTTGGTTTGAGATCGAAACTGTATTCATACAAGATGGACGGAGCGGACCATAAAAAGTGCAAAGGTGTCAAGAAGAACGTTGTTAAGAAATCGATAACCCACGATGATTATAAGGATTGCTTATTCACCAAACGAGAACAGTCGAGACGCATGAATGTCATAAGGTCGCATCTTCATGATATCTACACAGAAGAAGTAAACAAGATAGCATTGTCTGCTGATGATGATAAGCGAGTGATTCAGCAAGATGGGATCCATACCCTAGCATACGGGCATTACTCGTTGAAAACTATTTGAAAATTAAATAATAATAATGTAAAATGAAGCTCTCAAAAGTTTGTACTTGGTGTGAGAAAGAAAAAAATATGATAGAATATTCCCGTTTTACTCGACATGGAAAAAATAGACTTAATGAGTGTAAAGAATGTATATCAAACCGCGCCAGAGATACGTGGTGTGCTAATATTTTAGGCATTAACTTTGAACAGTTTACAAAATGGATTGAATTTCAACTCGAAGAAGGTATGGTTATGCAAAATTACGGTTCGCTTTGGCACCTCGATCACGTTCTACCAATATCATCATTCAATTTGCTAGATGGAGAAGAACTTGTTAAAGCTATGAATTGGAAAAATATTCGCCCGCTGCTGCCGGCAAAAAATATGCAAAAAGCGAACAAAATAGATCCCTGGCTATATCTAATGCAGCAAGTAAAAGCGGATTATTTTATAAAACATTTAGATAAAACGACTTAGGCTAAAGAAAAAAAATATCCTAATATAAAATGGCAGACTTAAAATTATGTACCAATTGCAAAATGGAGAAAAGCTTAACTGAATTTTACAAAAACAAACGTAATAAGAGCGGCTATTTTGCTTCTTGTAAAAAGTGTGTTATTATCAAAACGAAGGAACTTAGACAAAAATACTCAGAGCTTGAAGTGAGGGAAACAAAAAACAAAAAAGTTTGCTGCTGCTGTAAGATTGAAAAAAGTTTTGACAATTTTCATAAAGATAAAACAAAAAGGAACGGAATTTATACGAGCTGCAAAACGTGCCATAATACCAAAGCAAAGGAGCGTGCACATAAATATGCAATGCTAGAGAACAGAGAAACGAGGGAAAGAAAAGTTTGTAGCGGCTGCAAAATAGAGAAGAACATATCTGAATACGATAAAAATCGATTCAAAAAAGACGGATATGCTAATGTATGCAAAAATTGTAGACATAATTATTATCTCATCCGCATAGAAGCTCAACGGCGTGATAAAATGACAGATCCAAAATGTGAAATGGAAATCCCAGAGTGTCTCAAAAGTAAACTCGGTATCGGTCTTAAAACATTTACGAAATGGATCGAGTTCCAATTTGAAGAGGGTATGAATATGGACAATCACGGCTCGGTTTGGAATCTCGATTTTGTTTCACCAATATCATCGTTCGATGAAAAAGAACTTCATAAAGCTGTGAATTGGATGAATATACGTCCGGTTCTATTGGAAAAAAATATGCAAAAAGCGAACAAAATAGATCGGGTGGAAAAAGCGTATGATTTTATAAAATATTTAGAAGAAACAAATAAAAATGAGCTTTGAAACAAACAAAGAAATAAACGTTGAAGGCGTTGTATTACCAAATGTCCCTCTCTCGAACATACAGCTGATCGAAGCCGCGAAAAAACTAAACATAAAAAACTTCCGTGGCGTGTTTCTTCGAGATGAATTACCAAAAAAACCTAGGCGAAACGAGTGTGGGATATTGAACTTAGACGACTCGAAGGGATCCGGGACACATTGGGTCGCTTTTTTAAAGAACGGCAAGGATAAAATATATTTTGACAGCTACGGCCTACCTCCTCCTACCGAACTGATAAACTATTTACACAGCCCCGTCTACTACAACAGCGAACGCGTTCAACCAGATGGTGAAGTCTTTTGCGGTCATCTATGCCTATACGTCCTAAAAAAGACTGTGTCAGACGGTTGTAAATTTCAAGACGTTATAAATAATTTATACTAATAAAATGCCTGTAAACATATTTGGACAAATGGTTAGCGAATCAGCACCACGAGTAATATCAGGCGGCATCACATCATCCCAAGCCGGCAATACTTTTATAAGACGAAATGGGGCGAACCCTGTTACAGGAGATCTAGATATGAATGGCCGCGTGATAAAAGGTCTTCCTACAACGAATACTTCGGAAGCGGGAATGGATGAGGCTCTAAGTCGAGGACAGGTTATGGATTTAATAACGAAATACATCGATGCAATAGGGCCCACGATTAGCGCTTACTCTTCAGCTACGCAAAGCATAGACGCTAGTACTTTCACAAGAGTTTCTTTCGATATAGTAAGATTCAAAAGAGGTGGTGTCAACAGTACGAGGCTGACTCGTTTCACCCCTGGTAAAGCCGGTTGTTATATCGTTTCGATGTATGTAGATTTTGTTAACCGAGACCCCGGTATTATTGCCGGTAGTTTCTTCTACCTGTATAAAAATGACGGGGTGTACATGCAAATTTCAGGTGGAGGGGATTTGGTGGCAACAGGTAGTACCTTAGTTTTTCTAACCGAAACCGATTATCTCGAGATAGGTGTTTATTCGACCATCAAAACAAACATAATGGCGAGAGACTTTTCCATCGCATTTTTACGACCATAGCGACTGAAAAAAAATAATCTCATTATAAAATGCCTATCGATATATTTGGAAGAATGGGTGTTAAATCAACACCACAGGTAGCAGCGGGCGGTACCACATTTTCCACAGCCGGCAATACTTTTCTAAGACGAGATGGAACGAATCCGGCTACTGGAGAACTAAATATGAATGGCTACTGCATCATAGGTCTACCTATAACGAATAATCCGGATTGCGGAATGGATGAGGCTCTAAGTTACGGACAAGGTGTGGATTTGATAACGAATCACCCTGGCACTCCATCCAACGATAATCATTTGACTAATAAAAAATATGTCGACGAACAAATTGCTTCAGCAGTATCTAGACTCACAAAGACCAACTTTGGCCCGGCGTTTAGTGCTCACGGCTCCAGTTCCCAGGCCATCCCCGCTGGCGCCGCCACGACACTAATTTTCACGAGAGAAAGATTCGACCCGGATAATTGTTTCATCAATTCGAAACGATTCTTTCCTCAGAAAGCCGGATTTTATATGGTTTCGGTGTTTGTGGAATTTCGCGCCGGTGATGCAAGAACTGCTGGCATGGTTTCCATAGTCAAAAATGGGATGTTCTACATGAGGTTGCCCGGTGGTGGTGGTGATTACGGCGGTGGAGGTACGGCTGTGGCGAATAATAATGTATCGGGTACTTGCCTAGTTCGATTAAATAACACCGACTACCTCGAGCTAATTGCTATGACAGACGTAGACGCAAACATTGAGGTCTTTGACTTTTCAGCTGCGTACTTACGACCCTAAATTCTACCAAATCGACGGGAAAGTGTAAAAATATCATCGTATAATAAAATGCCTGTTAACATTTTTGGACAAATGGATGGTGGATCGGCATCGCGGGTAGAAGCGGGTGGTGTCACATATCCTCAAATCAACAATACTTTTCTAAGACGAGATGGAGCGAACGCAGCGGTGGAAAATATAGACTTGGGTACCAAGAAGCTGATTAATGTGGCAGATCCTTCCGATCTTCAAGACGCGGCTACAAAGAATTACATACATTCAACTGCATTTGGTCCAGCGTTTAGTGCTTACAATTCCGATCCTAAATTTCAAGGTATTCCTGGTATAATTCACACAAAAGTAAATTTTAATACAACAAGATTTGATACTGATAATTGTTTCATCACCAGTTCGAACCGTTTCTTCCCCCAGAAAGCTGGATATTACATCGTTTCCGCTTATGTTGAATTTCAGGACGATATTACAAAAAATTACGGTAACGTTTTCCTATACAAAAATGGAACATCGTACATGCAGATTGCTGGTGGGGGAGGCGTTATTGGATTGTATATTAACGCAACGGGCAATACCGTAGTTTACTTAACAAATACCGACTACCTCGAGATATTTGCTGAAGCGAACGCCCCTGTAGTCATATTAGGCAGGGATTTTTCAGCGGCGTACTTACGACCTTAAAATTCGAAACCACATTTAGTTTTGAATTTACACAATTTAGTAGATACTACCTATTTTGTCACCATCCGATTGAAAATTGAATAACTTGTCATAAATCACCACCGCGTACGCTTTCGTCCCAACAGGAGGCGCCACACTAAAAGTACCTCTGATCTGGATATCGACTGCCGAGGACTTCAGACGCTCGGGTTGCCTGCTCATATCAAACACCATAATCGGGTACAGCTCTTTGAAATCTACCGGTGTGATATTGCTTTGCGTTAACTTTTCGTCCATTCCGTAGAATTTTTCGCTAAACGTAGCCGCTGCTCTGTACGCTCGCGAGAATTGCTGATTCGGGAATGATAGGTAGTAGTCGCAGGCTGGGTATCGGGTTGTATTCATCATCACGTACATGTTAGTCAGATTGCAATGATCGAAAATCGATGGGTTACGTTCCTGGTTGCCATCTCGATTGGTTTGAAATCCAATTATGACGTACCTAGGTTGTTCAGGAGATGACTTGACGCCAAGTTTCCATTCAAAAATAGTCGAATGATGGACGACTGTAACATCGCATTGGCGAGCCCTGTATCCAACTAGGAACGTTGCTTTCGATGCGATCGTTTTGTTCAATTGGTGGTCCTCCATAAGAGATGGTAAAACATGTGGCATAAACCACGAGATTTTATCAAGTACGACTTTCCCAGCATCCGCAGCAGCGAGTCTAAAAATTGCGTCATCGTCGCCTTTACGAGTAAGAATTAGCTCATGTCTCACACCATAAACAACCTTGTTGTAATCTTCGCAAAATCCAAAAATATGTTTCAACGGAACGATAAAGCTAAACGTGCCTTTTACCCCCGGTTTTTGAATTAGATATGACTGTCGAATGGCGAAACCTTGATTATCATCGATAACAGCCGTCCTGCCACTGTCCTTGTACCACAGCTGATTTAACCCTTGTGCCAGTTGAAAATCATTTGGGTATTTGAGTAAACCGAACATCGTCGTTGCCTGGCCTGGGTTAGATATCGTTTCAATTTCTTGGTTCGACATTCTGTACGAAATTTGTTGGAATAGATGCATAAGTCCATTATTCGTAAGGGTTACAGCATCGTCATTAGCGTACGCGGTGTTGAGGTTGTCCGCCTTCGTCAATCTACCCTCGAATAATAGATAAGATTCCGCTGGATGGCAGTAAATACTTTGACTTTCGATGATAATTGTAATATTCGACGGGGTGTTTATTTGCGATCCCGATATCGGGCTATACTGTTGCCATTCGTAGCTCTCGATAGACACATCAATCAGAGGTTCATCGGTAAATCTTAGAATATCAGACATCATTTTATTGTAGAATAATATTTTTTTTTACACGACCTTCATTCCTGCACCGTTTCGCTTACGCACTAAATCTTGGATCAATATGCCATTCCCCATCATCAGATTATTAATATTAGCGCTCTCCGGATTCGCTCCGATGCTACTAAGTCGAGCAAGAATATCTCGAGTTTCCTGCGTAACCTGTTTCTTTGGAGCAGCCAACAGTTTTACCGCTGTTTTCTCCACTAATCGTTTACCAGCGTCGGTTGCAGCTGTTTTCCCAACATCGATAGCCTTTTTCCCAATTTCTATCACCACGTCTTTGCTAGCACTAAGAGCTCTCGCTGCTAGCTGGTTGGCGGCATTCGATGTGACTAGTCTTTTGAAAAATCCTGAAATAGCATCAACTATACCAGATCCACCGATAACGTATCGCCTCCTGTAACTCATTCTATTATTGATCATCATTTTATAATATCGACATTAAATTTTTGTAAGTATCCTTGTTCATCACTCCTTGTCGAAGTAGCGCGTCGCATATCGATACGAGCTCGTTTCTTACTCCGGTGTTACCCACGTTGAAGCCGTTAACTAATAAATCTAGCCGTTTCACTAATACATTTGGGTCTTCGGAGATGACGATTACACCGACACCTTTACCTACTGTACTGCGGGGCCTATTTTCCCATATCGGTTGGACAATTTTCCATTTGGCACCCACAGATGATCTAGGTCTGTTAGGATTTTTTTCCTGTGCTATAGCATTCGTCGCGTACAGAATTTCAGCGTAATCGGTCTTGTCATTATCATCGTATATCGTGGCGTTCGGTTCTTTCATCGTCAACAACTCCCAAAGTCCCGGTGTTCCTGTGTAAGTCTTATTTACAACCGTCACGTCATCTCCTTGAATCGAAATCGGAGTGTCACCGATATAGAATTGCCCATTTTTTTCTTTTATTCCGAACGTCGTGTCGGCTATTTTTTTATCAGAGGCGTATTGACGAAGGTACTTTGTCGCCATATCTCCTAAATACAGGGTTCTGATATCCTCGGTCGGATCGGAGCTATACGCTTCTATCGCCGGACGCTGAGGAAATTGAAGACCCTGTAACGAAGGAAGTGCTTGTAGCGCATTTGAAGCAGCTACCGAATTTTGGTTGATCGCAGACAATAAGACATTTTGCTCTTTGGAAATTGCGGATTGGGAATCGACGATAGGTTTGAAGAACTTGGTTAAATCTTGCTGCAGTCCTGAATCACCTAATTTCTCCGATAAAAAGTTTTGTTGAATATTCTTCTTTGTTTTCAGATATTCAGCAACGATAAGGTCTCTTTTCGCTGGGTCGGTTATTTTATAAAACGACATTTTAAAATTAGGAATATAATGTTTTCAGACGTGTTTTTGGACGTGTGAAAAAAACATAAGTTGGACGTATTTCCAGACGTAACAACATACGTCTACATGTTTTCACGTATGTTCGTTATTTTATCAAACATGGGTTGCACTTGCTGCCTGGCGAATTCTCTTCCTCTTCCTCTTTCGCGCAAGGTGCCGAGAATATTCCGTCACATTCCCCATATAGTTTGAAATAAGGCCGCTGATCGTGTGGAATTTCTCGTCTCTATTGTTTTCGTAATCTTCTAACTCGTTGAGGAACGATCCATGCGCACATGAAATTAACTCAAGTTTGATTTCTTCTGTACTAGGATCTTCGTTCGCGAATATTTTCATGACGGCTTCCGATTCCATTATTTCAACCATCTCAGCTGTCGTCATCAACCTTTGATCGATATAGTTGTCGATTACATTTCGCAACCCCAATTCTCCATCGATAAACTCTTTTTTCGCGGGGTCACTGATAGATTCGTTACCAACTGAAAAACATTTCGTACATTGATAGTCTCTTTCTCCCCCTTCCATTTCGGATTTAATATTCACCTCTATTTTAATATCTACCGGACCCTCCTCATCTGAAATGTTATCGTCTTGGAGAGCTTTTAAAATATACTCGTTGATCGTGTTGATTGTCTCTATAGTTAGCGTTTTGATCTTTTCATCCGTCTCAGCTTTCATCTTATGCTTTTTATCGATATAGTCGAGGATTGTTCTTTGCGCCCACGAATCATCTATTAACTCCGATAAATAGCTTTGATTAATATACTCCCTGTTTTTCTGATATTTTGTAACGTAATCGTCTCCTTTCGCGGAGTCTTTGATTATTATACCCGGCATTTTAATTAAGTAAGAAAAAAAAATAATGTTTTCAGACGTGTTTTTTCGACATGTTTCAAAACATAAGTTGGACGTATTTCCAGACGTAACGACATACGTCTACATGTTTTCACGTATGTTTGCGAATGTTAGACGTATTTCCAGACGTAACAACATACGTCTACATGTTTTCACGTATGTTTGCGTTAGTCTTTTTTTTTCTCAAACATAGATTGAAAGTACTGCCGGGCTTCATCTTTTCCACGATCGATGAGTGATTGTTTCGTCACCTCGTCCATCGCGTCGATCGCAACTTTGATATTACTCCTAATTTCTTCTTTCATGCCGTTGAATTTTTCAATCTCGCTCAGAATCAGGGAATATTCCTGGTCTGAAATGTTATCATCCATGAGAGCTTTTGAAATATGGTCGCTGATCGTGTTGAGTTTCGCGTCGGCTAGCGTTTTGATCTTTTCATGCTTCTCTACCTTCAACGCAAGCTTTTTACTGATGTAGACACCGATTAAACCTAGCAACCCCATACCTATTCCCACTCCTTCCATAGCAATAACGATGGGTGCAGCGATTATAGTGGATAATACTCCGATTCCTGCAGCGCCGAGCCCCGTCCCAACCACTACGAGGGCGCTGCCTACTGAGCTGATTACGCTTACACTTCTATGGTACTTTTTACTCAACGCCGCTCTTTTGTCGCGTTCTTGCTCGATTTCTTTCTTAATTTCACCAATCTTTTGGAGCCGGTACGTTTGCGCCGACCCTGTGACGATATGTATTTCTCCTTCCGGTGCTGATGGAAGCTTCGGATAGAGTGATTGTGTTATTTTGATGCCGTCGTATTCCATTCGTTTTATTTACGCGATATATTTTTTAGATTAGATAATTTACAATATCATGCCGAGTATCGGAATATTTTGAAACGGGGAATTTGGTCCAAACAAAAGTCCTCTACCTATAGGCACATACCCCGACCCTGTTTTCATGTACAACCCGGATCCTGTTATCGAGGCGCCTTTTGACCATGGGGATAAGTACAAACCAGACCCGACTGATTTTATCTTACACGTCATATCACCTTTCTTCGCATAGATTTTCTTCAGGTACTTTACACCAGATCCGCTGATTGAATCAACAATCTTCGACGCGGTCGCGGAACCTACGCCGGTCATAGCCCCCATCGCTAAACTAGGTAGTAATTTAGACACAAGGAATTTACCCGCTGTTGCTAGAAACGGAAGTATAGCACCTATAAATCCCCCTTGGACTTTCTTATTGTTCTCCAATTGCGTTTTACTCATTTTGATGATCACACCTGTTCCTTTTTCATACGCTTTGGCTAATTTATTGACTTGTGCTTGCGTGAAAGCCAAAGCATGCTCTCCGTTTATATCGCTATGGCTTAGTTTGATACTCACACCAGTTCCCGCTTGAAGAGATTTTTTAATTTTCTCTTGTTGCGCTTCCGAAATATTAACTTTTAAGCACGTGTAGCGACTCATTTTATAAATTAACAAAAAAACTTTCAAACTTCTCTGATGTGAAAACGAATCGTCAAGTCTTCTCCTCTAAGATTTACCTGTTTCCCATTTTGGTCTGTGAGCGCCGTCGTCATCGTTGAAATCGAAGATAGCGTAATGGGAAGATATATTAAATTGTGTGGCACTTCGAAAATCTTGTAACCCGGCCCTACGTTTGGGAAAAAAGAATGTATCACGTTTTCCGTCGTTCCGTTGGAGTATGAAGACCCGATAATGTCGTTAGTCACTCGCAAAGTGCTAATACTCATTATATTTACCAAGTTCTGCGATTCGTTATATCCGCTCCGATAGAGTAATCTTTCAAAACCTAGAACTGATCCGATTGAATTCTTGAGGTCAAAGTTAACCCGATAGCCTGGTGCTATATTTAATACAGACTTCAACGTATTGGTGTTTGGTTGTATTGAGATACAGTACTCTGAATTTATCTCATCGTAATGTCCTCTCCTCTTCATTATTCTCTGTATGCATTCGTTGATTTCAGTTATTTCATAGCATCCTTCAGGGACTTTTATGGTAATCCAGTCTGTGTCCTCATCTGGTGAATATGTGAAGTTGTTGTTTGTCGCGTCGATATTTGGAAAAGAATAGTACGTTTCGAGATTTAGAAGAGCCATTTCATAGTTTTTATTTGTGTCCAGTTCAATTGACGGATTAAAATCTGTTCTGATTCGTGAGCTCTTTTCGCTCAGGAAAATGTAAAATGACTTTTTTGGTTCTGTGTTACGAGCCGTCTTTTCCGTATTATCAGCTATCTGTTTGAGAAGCGATGATTCCATTTGTTATTATTCAATAATTTTTTACTACAGAGGATTTTCGATTTCATAAAATAGGTCGAAACCGCAGCGATATTTACCATCATTATTTTTACTAGTTAGATCAATAACAAGGAATCCATGCGGTTGTTTCCACACCGTTTTGCATAGTTTTCTAAATTCGTCTTTATGCATGTCTATACTAACATGGTCGCAGTAAATATGGTTAAGGGTTTTCGGGTCCTGCTTGAACAGGCAAATAAAGTTTGCATTCTCTCTGATCGTTTGTCGCGGTATTTTGAAATAATTCTGTGCGAGGTAAAAACAGTCCACATTACTATGCCTCCCCCGAATATAATACATTTCACATTTGCTTTGTTTTTCCAATTGTAAATCATCAAAAATCATCAGATTCTTCTTTTCACTACTTAAGGCACTCGGGTCTGGCACATCATCGGCTTTTTCAAAGAACTTGGCAATTATATCGGATTTGGCTTTTGATTCTTTTGCCATTTCTTCCATAACGAGGGCTGGCGGCGCGTTTAGTTTCATGATTTCCTCTTGAAGCTCGAATAATCCAACGATCGATTCTTTTGGTAATTTTTCTTCGAAGGCCTTTTTAATAATACGATATTCAGGTTGAAACAGAGATTTACCGAATACCTGGAGGTTATTATAGTCCAACCAGCCTGACCTGAGTAATAGATTCACAAGAAAGGTCGTTTTGCCACAGCCTGACTTTCCGATTATCAACCCCCGTATACTTTTAGGTAGCAAAGGATTATTAAATCTTTTCGATAGCTCAGATTCCCAACTCAAATCTTTGATTTCCATTTTATTTATATATTAAAAAGCGAGATGTATTGCGTAAAGTGTAAAAAAAAGACTGAAACGAGAGATGTGCAGAACGTAGTAACGAATAACGGGAGATCGATGCTTAGAGGTGTTTGTGTTGTATGCGGGAAAACAAAAACTCAATTCGTAAAAGGAGCCATGAAAGGTGGAGATTTAGTTAGTTCATTGAATGCGGCCACTAGTACCATAAAGTTACCATGGGCTAAGTTTCCCGGCGAGATGCATTTACCAGGCCATCAGTTTCTCGGTCCAGGTACTAGGTTAGACATGAGACTGAATCCAGACAGGACTCCTAAAGATTGGAGCAAACCCATTAATCGAGTAGACAACGCGGCATATTATCACGATCTTGCTTACGATCAACACACCGATACAGCTTCTAGGAATATTGCGGATAGGGTGATGATTAATGATTTGAATAATATTTCTAATCCTACTATCCGGGAGCGTGTAGAGAGGGCCATTGTTAAGCCTATATTATCTACTAAAGCGAGTCTTGGGTTAGGTTTAAAAAAAGCTCTGAAGTGAAATGGACTGATCAATTAGCTGATGAGTTGCATAAACCAGTTGTTAGACATTTTAGAAAAAGGAAGGTTTACGCCGGGGGTATAGATGAGATATGGGCAGCCGATTTGGTGGATATGCAGTCGTTTGCTAAAGATAACGATGGGGTTAAATACCTATTAACCGTTATAGATGTTTTTTCTAAATACGGTTGGATTGTGTCATTGAAAGATAAGAGTGGGAAATCTACAGCTGCCGGTTTTATGAAGATACTCGAGGGTGGACGAAAGCCTGTGAAATTATGGGTTGATAAAGGGAAAGAATTTTATAATAAGGATGTAAAGAATTTGGTTGAGTTGTACTCTACTGAGAATGAGGAAAAATCTTGCGTCGTTGAGAGATGGAACCGAACGATGAAAGAAAAGATGTACAAATATTTTTCAGCTAACTCGACGAGAAGATATATCAACGTTTTGAGTGAAATGGTGGGTAATTATAACAATACCAGGCACGGTTCTATTAAAATGACTCCCGCCAAGGCTAGTATGAAAGTGAATGAAAAAACTGTATTTATGAATTTATATGGTAAAGAGATTTCCGAACCAATTATGCCAAAGTTTTCAATTGGTGATAAAGTCAGAATAACTAAGAAGAAGAACATTTTTGAGAAGGGATATACACCCCGATGGACTGAGGAGGTATTTACAGTATCCCAGATTCAATACACGGTTCCACCAACTTATAAGATTACTGATTCTAATGGTGATGAAATACAAGGTAGTTTTTATGAAGAGGAGCTACAGAAAACAACTCAAGAAATATTTAGAATAGAAAAGATTATCAGGAAACGCGGGAAGAAATCGCTCGTGAAGTGGTTAGGATACCCAGAGTCTTTTAATTCGTGGGTAGATAATAAAGACTTAGTAACCATGTGATGATGGTTAATTCCTAATCACCCTATGACTCATCATCGAAACTACTGGAAATTCCCCGCATGATGAGTCATAGGCGTGTGCTGGGGTGGTTATGGAGTGGCTGATTTTTTGATGAGTAGGCATATTTTTTGAACCATGGTTTGGGTCGGTATATTTTTTGAACCATGGTTATGGGTTGATATATTTTTGAACCATGGTTATGGGTAGTTTTGGAAAAGTTGGGAAAAGTTGGGAAAAGTTGGGAAAAGTTTAACCATGGTTTGGGTTGATTGGAAAAAGTTTAACCATGGTTTGGGTGGTTATATTTTTGAACCATGGTTATGGGTGATTTGGAAAAGTTGAACCATGGTTAAGGTCAAATGTCCCAGAATAGTCTTAATCTATCTACTTAAGAGATTTATATAGCAGCCCTTCAAGGCATGCATCTATTCAGAAGCGCTCCCGACCCAACCCTTGCTAATGACAACAGCTTTAAGAGTAGAATAGAATGTGGTCTCAAAGGTTATAGTGTTATGTGTTGCAGTGTAATTATTTTTATCATGATCATCTCCTGTGCACCCTATTCTTCCTGGTTCAGTCTTGCCTATCATATATTTTAAAAATAATAATAATCGGGGCTTATCCTAATATATTCTATGCTTGTCTATATACCTATG
>OX457036.1:62634009-62730348 GCA_949752735.1 Lumbricus terrestris
CGATCTGTCTGCAAACCAGTAATTAATTAATTAATTAATTAATTAATTAATCGGCCATTAATTAATTCGTTCGTTCGGTCGTTCGTTTCTTCATTCATTCAGTCCTTTATTCAGTTGAGTCATTTGTATGATTATTGCTCAATGCTCATCTCTGCTGTTGCGATGACACAAGTAAACAAATGACTAGCCTATGAAGCAATGTAGAATTATACAAATAAACAACTAATTGTAATAATGTTTTTCATGAGTGAATTTATGGCCGAATAGTTTAATAGTTGATAGAATCAAAAATGAGGAAATGTATTGTATTTATTTTCAGCGGCGTTTGTGACCTTGAAGTCCATCTTACTTGTGGAATTACTTGGTCTCGAGAACCTGACGACCGCCTTCGGTCTGATCGGCTTCTTCCAGGGCATCTGCACCCTCCTGGGAGGACCTCTGGCAGGTATCCGTATGGCTCACTCAAATCACTTCATGTAAAAATTGACTTGCCATGCATGAAGTGGGGTAATTGCATGATGTATGTACATGCCTGTTGCAAGTGTTAGTACTGGTATCACACAAATGCCGAATGACCTTCCCTATGGAATTCGTGGAAGGATTCTGGTGGGGGAATTGACCTGCATCTTTTCACTGCTGGAAGACCTTCCTCTTTTCATGGGCCTGAGAGCTCGTCTGGATTCTGGATAGCTCTACTGTGAGAAACGCTTTACAAATGTCATATCGTATTAAATTAGATTAGATTACACTCATGTAGACCTATATGTAACCTATAATTATTAATAAAACCGATGGTAATTGACTTCTAATAGTTTGCATCTCTTGCTTATAAAGACATTCTCTTTCATGAGCCTATCACTCTGACAGCGCTTCCGAATGACCTTCTTGCAAGAAGCTCTTTGCATAATTATGTCTAGGTCTATAAGCTGATAAAATATTAAGACAAGATACAATACCTACCACTCCATATTTTTTCGATTCCTATAGATATACACAATGCTTCTACTTTTATCTACTCTATGCTCTTACGCTCTGCTATTCCATCTTGTATACGGTGCTCTAAATTGCCATACACTGTATTTCTACCGTAAACTAGCTGTTCATCTCCAGCATTACCTATTGCCTATTGAAGGCAACATATTTGTATTAGCTCATTAGTGATGATGAAGGGCTTTGGTATGTTACCGTATGATGCGCCTTGGACATTATACACCAGCGCTTTAGAAATTACTAATAATCATTTGCAGTTGCCAAATACAGACTTTTCTTTAAAAAACCTACTTCCTTTTTGCGCAGCGTTGCATTCGCATATTACTGCGTATACATAAGTAGAGTGTTCACACAATGCTGTTTCCCTTCCAGGTTTCGTCCTAGACCAGACTGGTTCGTATGTCGACTCCTTCCTGATGGCGGGTTTTGTGATTGCTCTTGGGGGCCTACTCTGCCTTCCCATTCGCAAGGTGGCTCGCTGGGAGAGCCGCCGCCGCCACGGGTCCGACTCCGCTGCAGGGACTGCTGCAGGCGGACCAGCGATCAAGGCGCCCAGTTAACGTCAACCCGACTTCAGCCGCCGACTAGAGAGTAACTTTTCATTGACATCAGACGATGTGTTGTGTTGTTAGCCAGCAGAGTCATTCGTGAAAATAGGTCTTCATTTCTGGCATACTTTAGACTCCTGTCGAAAAGAACTATAGGGTTCCCGCAATCAAAGAAGGCGCCTTGTAGAGAAAACGAGCTTCAACGGTTTTAATGTAAATCGACTTCCAAGTATCCATATAGGATAAGATGATGTTGCGAAACAACGGATGACATGGGAGACAGATGTAGGTTAGATGGCGAGAATTTAGAAATGCCACAGCCGTCAAAGCATGTCAACTTTACACAGTGTAGGACTATACTCGAGAAACACCATCATCATATACATGTAGAGCAGGCGTTAAAGTGGTTTGGCGACTGCGTGGAGGACGCCATCGACTTACGAAACTAATATCTATGACACATTTTAAAGCAGCATAGATATTAAGTTTGAGCAAACTGTCTTCTGTCTTTAGTGTGTGTTTTTTAATCAGAGGCGGTAGCTAGAAGCCCCATCCCCCTGTAATAGTTTAACGGAATCGTGCGGACAGCCATTAGAGTTAGACGTCGCTTAACTTTGAAACTTCTAGCACCAGACAGGGATTAATAATTATTGTTAGATTTCTTCATCATAGACGTGGACTAAGTTAGGTCAATGCCTTGAAGCCGGAAGGTTCGAGGTTCGAATCCACCTCGCCGCGTAAGGACATTGGGCAAGTCCTTCACTCACAATTGCTCAGCGCTTCGGCGTGAAACTCCAATGCAGTGTCCGCTCTGCATTGGGAGCGCCTCTGAGTAGAGAGAGCTTGAAGGGGCGCTATAACAAGTGCACATACAAACAAACAAACAAACAATGCAAACGGGGCTGCAAGTCGTAGGATGCCTCGTTAAACACTGCATTGTAGCCGAAGGATTCCAGGTTCGAATCCACCTCAAGGCGCGGCGCGCTTACATTGGGCAAGTCCTTCACTCGAAATCGCTTATGCGCTTCGGCGTGAAACTCTGATGCAGTGTCCGCGCTGTAGTTGGGAGCGCCTCTGAGTAGACGTTTTATTTGTCACCTGCATCCAGTCGATTTCGTAGGCCTGTCCAGACTTCCGTTCAACCCGACTCCCAGGACGCTAACTTTTTTCTCACGCGCCGACTCATTCCAAAATGAATATTCCCGTCTGAGTCGGCGCGTGAGAAAAAAATATAACTCCCAGGACAGGCTGACTTTGTTGTTGCGTTGCTATCCAGGTTGCCACGTTGCTTTCCTTGCTTAATTCCAAGTCACTCGTACCTATTCGACAAGCCTATCAGTATCCACGTGATACCGGTATTAGCTGTTTCGTCCCTGCTGTAGAATCTAACTTTTGGATTAGTTCTTCGTATACCATAGACTCTACTCCGTGCTTCTAGATGCTATTGAAATTTATACAGTATCGATGTACCCAAATTAAACAGTCAATTCATACACAGATCTGAGGGATACTGGTATGTTAACCTTCCTTCACCATACATTACTACACTACATTACATTACTTGTACATGTACATTACTCTATAATATTAAGACCATTAGTACTATAGTTTCTATATACAGGCCCGCCGAGAGGGGGCAGGAGGGTGCAACTACCCTGGGGCCCGGCGCCTTTTAGGGGCCCGGGCTACACTGGTTATAATATTTTTTTATATGTTGATTACGGGCGGCGGACTCAGTCTATAAACACTTAGGGCCTATGTGACTTAACCTATAGAAAGTTTAGGAGTAGGCCTAATGCCGTTTTGAATAATAGCCTAATATTACTATCACAAGTATACAACTGTTTAAGTTTAAACTTTCAAGCAACTGTCCATTACCTTACACTAATCAGGCTTTTTCCAAAGGACACGCTCACTTCCGTCTCAGAGCGCTCTTCTGTTTCTTATTGTGCGTTGTCTGATCTCAAAAGAAGACAAAATTAATCAGAGACCGTAATCACTCTTACACCGGTTGATTCGAGTGAATTAAAAGTTTATGATGATCATAGCCGAATGAATGAAAATGAAATTTGTGGTGTTATTATCATAATTTCAAAAGATGACATTATAAATTAGACTATAATGAAACTACTGAAATTATAGAACATGTAAGAAGGCTTGGTTTTTATGTTTGCACTCTACCTCTAGTGCCCTTGTCTGCACTAACGATTGAGTCGGTGAGACCGTATAGAATTACTAGGCTCTAATAAGAAACGGTCCTTCAAGACATCCGGACAATTTACCAGGCGATAAAAAGAGCATTTCCGAAGTGCATTTAAAAGGTTCCCAGACAAAAAATCACAAAATAGATAGGCCTACCAGGATATCACAAACGCTTTTGCTGAAGTTAAATCCAGAAAGGGTTGCTTTTTGATTAGACCACTATATCATAATTTTTTATTAGGCTATTTATTTGAAAATTAAATTCATAACATTTTAAGAACTGATTGAAATCGTAAATGTATGCATTATCGTACATCCACACCTAGACTTTTGATATTTCTAGTTGTTCTTTATATTCAAATTTTCTATAAAAAGTCTAAAGACAGTTTAGGGTCCATGACTTCCCTGCCCAGGGGCCCGGAATTTCTGTCGGCGGGCCTGTCTATATACACCGTGTCTAAAAAAAAACTGTGCAAAATTGTTTTTGTCAGAACTTCGTCAAATTTCTACCAATCTTAATAACTTTTGGTAGGTAGACGGAAAAATGGCCGAAATTTTATGCTATATGTAAATTTTCCACCTCACCTGACTCATTTCACCGCACTACCTTGCTAAACACAGATTAAAAAAATTTCATATAACGCTTACATTTTATTACCTGCAACAAATTATTTGACGACTGAATTAGCACGCAGTAAAGTAAAATATGGTTTACTTAGCAGAGTTTTTTAATTGCTGACAGATGTGTTAGAATTTGTGCTCAAAATGTGCCCCGAATACACGGACACAAGCTCTTAGATGGTGACGCAACTGGCTGATGCAGCAACAACGATCGACAGGTCAAAGCGCACCCACTCGTCGAGCAGGAGCGTTTTGAGTTCGTCGACGCTGGCTATTCTGGACCGGTAAACCTTCTCCTGCAGCCACACTCCATGTGCTATAGTCGACTGGGTGAAGATCCAGGGCATTTGGTGGCCACAGTGCTGGAGGGATGAAGCCGGGCGTCTCTCGCTCCAGGAAAGAGACGGTGTCGCGCGCTTGATGCGCCGGGGCGCCATCCTGTTGAAAGACAATAAACTCGCCCTGGGATATCCGGCGTATGTCTGACGGTATCTTCTGGGCAAGAAGGTTGTCGCGATAGTAGGCCAATGCCCCATTCACTTTGACATCCGGCTCGATGCAATGGATTTCAGTTCAGCCAAGCTTCGAGACGCCGTTATATGAAAAATTGGCACATCTGTGTTTAACAAGGTAGTGCGGTGATATGAGTCAGGGGAGGTGGAAAATTTATATGCAGCATAAAATTTCAGCCATTTTTCCGTCTATCTACCAAAAGTTATTAAGATTGGTGGAAATTTTACGAAGTTCTGACAAAAACAATTTTGCACAGTTTTTTTTAGACACGGTGTAGACTATAATTATGTCACTATGCCGTTGCATGTTGGTCTATGTTCCGAACGCTGCTTAGCCTATAGATTCCGTTGTGACTTGTCTGACAATAAAACAAAAACGCAAAGTCATTGTGGCCTGTAACCAGACATTGCTCTGACTTTTTGCCACGAATTGCTTGCACCGTCCTACCAGACAACTTACTTACACCGTCTTTTGTAAAAGCGCTTTCAATATTATTGAGAGTGCTTTTATGCAAGACGGTAGGCTATATGTTGGCCAGATTTATGGTGGATGCTATACACCATGACCCGCAATTGTAAATATGTGCGCCATGGATCGGTGGCTTATCAGAGGGTGGGAGGGCATTGGAGCATTTATACAACCACACCACCGGACTGGCCTTAACACGACCTGGATGTCGGTTAGGCCTTTGTCTAATCATACTATATGAGCACCCTTTTCGGGTCTTAGAAGCATGGCGGATCCTAGTTGGTCCAATGTTCTTTTCTCACTTAAAACTGCCTTATTTGGCCGTTATTGTACTTGGACTGGGAGCGCTTCTGGGTAGATTAAATCGCAGGTGAGCTATATAAAAAGTCAATGATAACAACAATAATTTGGGGAATAATTCTCAAATTCAGTTTGCTTAGAAATGATAATCGATTTGTCCTTCAAACATATTTACTTACTAACCTAACCTAACCTTACATATATGCTTATATACTTACTTAACACTTATCTGCTTGATTTGATTAAGTTAGTAAGATTATTTGCATCTGCGTCTGAGGTAGTTTATTAAGTGAGAACCAATTGGCGTAAGTCAATGGTAAATATACTATTAATTCTAATTCGAATTTTTCTAATTAAATTGCAGTTATAAGCCTAAGCTGCCTTCATGCAAAGTGTAATTTTTTAATACATGGATGGATGGATAGATGGATGAAGATGGATGAAGATGGATGGATGGATGGTTATGTGGGTAAGTAGGTCGAACTAAAGAGAGAGAAAGTGAAGGAGAAAGAGATGGGAGAGAAATGACGGATTTAATTATAGCCTATATAGTGTGTATCATTTGAGGCTTCTTAGCCTGTCACCCTGGTCTTAGACTTCCTCTCGCCACTTACCGCTCTCTCCGACTTTCATCCACTCCGGATAAAACCTTTTCTGTCACATCGTCATTCCAACAGACAAATCCAGAACGAAGTCCGTCCTCGGTCGTCATATTTCTCGAACGAATTCTCCAGTGGAGCGACCGACCGACCGACCGACCGACCGACCGACCGACCGACCGACCGACCGACCGACCGACCGATCGCACTCGTATAAACACCTCTCTTAGTGCATCGATTCATCTAAGCGTGGACGGCGAGTCATGCAGTAAGTAAAGAACTCAAGGAATTAGATGCCCAATTGCCCATACTTTGTGGGTAACAATAGAACTGTACAAACATTTGCTTTCAGTGGCGTAGCCAGGAATTTTTCATGGGGGGGGGTTTTATGGCCGAAAACCCTGTTTTTCTTCTATTTTTCTTACTTAAATGGTAAAATAACCTTTAAAAAAACTTTTCCCGGAGCCAATGGGGGGGGTTTTAACCCCCGAAACCCCCCCCTTGCCTACGCCACTGTTTGCTTTTCTTGTGAAGCTGTTACAATCCATCCTGCAAAAACTCTATTAGCCTACATCATGCGAGTCAGTGACGTAGACAAGGGGGTTTCGGGGGTTAACCCCCCATTGGCCTAGGAAAAATTTTTACAAGTTATTTATCCACTTAAATAAGAAGAAAAAACCAATTGCTTGTAGTAACAATTGTTTTTCTTACTTTATTCCCTTTGTTACTTTATTCCCTTTTATTTACTGTAATACTGTTGGGTTGGTGTCAGAAAGGGCATCCGGCCAGGCCATAAAACCTCCAAACCCCTCATCAAAAATTTATGGCTGCGCCACTGATGCGAGTAGAGCCTAGTTGGGTGTTGACATTTTAAAGCCAGGGTCACGTGACACGGAGGAAGGTGATGCTAACCATCTCGTTAGAATATAGCATCGTTAAACAGATAACAACTATAGGTCTACCCATAAAAGGCTGCTGAGGATGGGCAAACATTGGAACGAAGATGACGACAGGTTTTGCAAAGTTGAGGTAAGGTAAGGTCCTTCTCAACGGCTTAAGAGACGCCGATAAAAAAATAAGCACTGGAAATTGCTGCTGCGACGACAATATGAACTAAATTCCAATAAACGTTATGTCGGGAAGTACCAGAAATAATTATAAACTTAGCCTAATTATTATCGAAAACGATGCTATAACATCAACTGTGTGTCACTCGTTAACTTTGTCAGTTGTGTCTATTATGTAATAATTTATACAACAAAGGAGTTTGTCTTGAAAACACATCTTTTCGATCGATGGAATAATTTGTCATGACTGTGTAACACGGTACAAGGCTACAGACCGTCGTTGACGAGATCTGACAGCGTATAGAAGCAGCAAGTTCTAAGTGGTCCGAATGATCTTTAACATTTACTATAGTCTATAGCAGGGGTTCTCAAACTGTGGTACGCGTACCCCTAGGGGTACGCCAGGCGCCGATAAGGGGTACGCGAACATTTTCAGTAATATAAATTTTCTTTGAGTTTATGGACTTTGCGTCCATCTTTCTTTGATTAGCAATGATTTTTCACGTTGCAACATGTAACAGCATCGTTATTTTTTTCTTTCACAACATATAATTGTAGGCCTACTCACATGCATGGGCTACTAGGCCTATACAGTGCATGCAGCATATTTGTGTGTAGGCCAAATACTATAATTTTAAAAACAAATAATGTATAAATGGTTAAAAGTAGGCCTTCCAAAGCCAGAAATTTTCAGCCTATTGCATAGAGCTCAAATAGCAGAGAGTTGAATATTGGCCTAAGGATTAATTTCTGATCGAGCCTTAATTTTTGTGATTCCTTTCAGTGTACATTTACGTCATATCTGGGTGCAGCTGGTTTTTAAACTATCTTGCTATGAAAAAACAAAAGTAACGAAGTAGCCTAATGCAAGTGTGTTTATTTGCGTTTGAAATTGACAAATATTAAACCAGATATTTTAAATCGGTGCTAGTCTAAACAAGCCCACAGCTCTATAGGTTAGCTCTTTCTTACAGGGGTTTTAGACCAATTTCCTTTTAAATTTGCTGATAAAATTATAATTACGATTCAAACTAAATTTTGCTCCCTATATAGCCTACGACACTAATAAACGGTGTCAAAAATGATTAAATTGACTTTTAGTTGTCACTGCAAGGGGACGTCGCAATGGCATTTTGTTTCTGATCTGACTTTCCTGGGGGTACGCCATCATTCGACTTTTTACTTGGGGGTACAATAAAAATAAAGTTTGAGAACCCCTGGTCTATAGGCTATCTTTTGATAAAGCTGTCACCTTGGATTGCCCTTGCTCACCAATGGCTGTGATATTCTCGAGGGTGCTTTCCATCTCTATAGCCTACATATACATTGTAGGTCTGCTTTAGAGGCGTGCAAGACTGGAGTATAGTAATATTGTTGTCAGTTTGCTATGTCCATTTTAACACAGATCAGGAATATTATTCTGAGCACAGTGACTGTCAGACATGAATGGGATCAGACAGTGGCGCAACCAGGGGGGTGCTGGGGGGTGCTTGAGCACCCCAGGGCTAAAAAGGTGACCCACGTAATTTCTCCAAATCCGATGAGTTTTTTGTGGGGGTGGGGGGTAGGGGGTCTTTCGGTCTTTCAGATTACAGATTATTCGGCCTTAAGCCTACAATAATAATTCTGAGCACCCCCTAGGAAAATGTTCTGGTTGCGCCCCTGGGATCAGACCTATTGTTCACCGATCGGATTCTGTTGGAGTGTGGGCGGCGCAGACTCGTCACTGCATGGTAGCATTCACAGTTGTTGGAATCGATGTTTGCTTACATTTCCATTTGCATGGAACACACGTTGCTGAGTTATTGGATCTAAGTTTGTATTGGGAACACTGTCCGATGTTGCTAGGACTTGTCTATGAGGGACTCTGGATTGATATTTTGGACAGGTTATTATAAATGCTCTGAAAGAACGAATGAAGTGAAGTAACGGAGTATTATATAGGTCTTATAACAGACCTGATTAACCAGGATTGACCAGGAAGAGGTCTACATGGATAAGCGCATCAATTATATTATGAATCAGCCATAGTTACGGCGATTTGCTTCTGAAATGGGGTAGGGGGTCGAATTGGGGTCCAGTGGAGATGGTCTCAAAAATATGCAGACTATCGTCTAAGCACCGAATTAGTTTCAAATTTAGGAAATTACATATTTTTTATAGACTGGGGTTGAACTCGTACAACTCCACTAAATTCGTCAATGGTAGAGCATAACAGGATAGAGCATAGCAGAGTAGAACCAAATGTAAAGAGGAGCAGAGGACAACAGCTGAGAGTCGAATAGAATAGAGTGGGGTAGAATAGATGAACTCGGATCGAAGTATATATTATGTTACCCTGCATCATTCGTCATCGACTTCATCTCCAATTCCGAGCAGAGACCATTGCATCCCGGATCAATTTTTCCATATATAGCCAGAATGCAGAGACAACGCAAGGACATGGAAACGCAGCCATCGTGTATCGACCAGTGACCTATCGACCAGCAATCGCACACACACCCTCCTCTTCCTCTATTCATTCTTCCCGTCCTTTTCCCGACCCTTGCCTCTTTCCCCTTCTCCTTCTCTACTTCCTCCTCACCTCCTCTCTCTCTCTCGTCCTCTTGCTCTCCCCTCCATGATTTTCAACCTCCTCCTCTCATATCTTCTCTTCTTTCCATTATTCCTTCTTCTCTTCTCTTCTCTTCTCTTCTCTTCTCTTCTCTTCTCTTCCCTCCTCTCTTCCTGTCTGTCGTCAATGATCTCCAACGCTCCATACTCCCTTAGAAATGGCACCGCGGTTCCTCTGACGCTCTGCACCTAATCCCGCTTATGGTCTGTGGGAAGCCGCGCGCATAAAATTGATCGTGAGATAAGGCTTGTAATTCCCTGCCATCTTAGTTTGTCCCAAGATGACAGGCTACAGTCAAACCCATCTAAAACGTACAAGCACATCGGCGCACATGCATAATAAGCCTCTGCCATTTCCACGACTGATTCAAAATGTTTCAACTTTCATGCTGATGGTGTAGTGATATTTTACTTCTAAAAAATATAGTTCCCAATCCAGTTGTAATTCAGATTGTGTTTTTCCATTTAAATTTTAGGTCTAATTCGTATTTTGCTTCACGGATAATTTGTCTTATCGTTCTTATCTTTCTTCTCGATTTATTTTAGTTCATATTTCAGTTTTCCGAATAATTATTAACTCCAATGCTGGAAAAGTATTTTTGCTAATTATGAGACGTCGTTGCTCAATTCAAGAGCACTCTCGTAACCACAGTTTTTTTAAAGAGATTTATCAGTCAATATTCAGCAATATGAAAATCTCTTTCCACAATGCCGCTGAGGCTAATGCTACTAATAACACGCTTATTTATTGTTTGTGGTGCGTGGTGGCGTAGTGTGTATGATCGTTGCCTTGCAGCCGGAATGTTGCAGGTTCGAATCCACTTCAAACCGCCTCGTAGGGACCTTTTGGCAAGTCCTTCACTTGAAATTGCTCAGCGCTTCGGCGAGAAACTCCGATTCAGTGTCTGCGCTGTAGTCAGGAGCACTTCTGCGCAGATTCTTGAAGGGCCGCTATAACAAGTGCACATACATGCATACGTTACTGGATAACGGCGCTGAAGATTACAGTACTGATTGGACTACATTAGAATATATGACATGACAGAGGAATAAATAAGAATGGACCGCACTGTATACATGTATATCACTATCGTGATTATAATCGTGGTCATCGTATCGTATAATCCAATATCATTTCAAACAAAGGCAAATAAGGTCAGTCATGACAAAATATAAGACCAGCATTTTAAATGTCGCGTACAATGTGCATATTATAGCCAAACACATCGCCACTGTGTGACTGCAGTGACAGAAATTATCTTCGTCGTTTAGCTGTTTAATTGAGGATCTACTGTAGCCGTAGATGTCATCGTAGACACGCTTGACTGTCTGCTCTCCGTCTTCGCTCAAGCAGCAGCAGCAGCAGCAGCAGCAGCAGCAGCAGCAGCAGCAGCAGCAGCAGCAGCAGCAGCAGCAGCAGCAGCAGCAGCAGCAACCCACACAAAAGATCGATTTGTCATCGATCGATCTCCTCCCTCCTACATCCTCCCTCCTGCCTCCTCCAACCTCCTCCTCCGTCGTTCGTTCACATTGCTGTGTCCTCCCTCCCTCTCTCCCTCCCTTCCCCAATCTCTTCCAGCTCCCTTTCCTCCCTTTCCTCCCTTTCCTCCCTTTCCTCCCTTTCCTCCCCTTCCTCCTTCCCGCTGTGCTTTTGCTAAACCGTTCTGATCCAGTTGGAGATCTCGACAGCATTCGAGTTCTGAGTTTCCGAGCGATTGGTCGAAACTTCCGATTGACGATCTGCCACAGAAGCTGACGTAGAGGGACAGTTAGACAGACAGAGAGCGTGGGACACACAGCTGCAGATACGTATAAAGAGACGAAGAAGCGTAGAGATATACACACAACTGCACTGAGCAAGAAGAGGCACACACACAAGAAGAAGGAAAGAAAGTTTGCATCCGCGATTGATAAAGATACATACAGAAAGACAGACAGACAGACAAACAGACAAACAGCCAGGCAGCAGCAGGGTTCAGCTGAGAGAAACAACTAAATAGAGAACTCGAATTGAGCGAGTTTACATCAAGAAAATCTACCTAAAAATATAAAGGTAAGAAAACGAATTTCTAGTCATTTTCATTTTCATTATTATTATTATTATTATTATTATTATTATTATTATTATTATTATTATTATTATTATTATTATTATTATTCGCAACAATAAATGCGATGATTGCAGCTCTAAGAAAGAGAAATTGAAAATTAATCGTAATCGTAATCGTATTATCCAATTCTAGAGCGCTATACTCGAAAGCCAAGCGCAGGGCACCAACTTATTCACGAGAGCTGCATATGTGCCCAGTCAGAAGGGTTGTCAAAAGTGTATTCCGAAGTAACATAGAAATCACATAGCATACATTTAGGTTATGTTATTATGTTAGATAAACTTATTTTCAACAGATAACGTTTATTTTAATTGCACCTAGGCCTACTGAATTTTTATGAAATGTCTCCGTCATAGAAATTTTCATCAAAACCCGTTCTTTAAAAAATATTATATAGTCGCACTTGTTTAGAACAATACAGAAATTAATGTTTTCCGTAATTTTCGTTCCATTCGTCAAAAGTACGTACATGTAGGCTACTTCGGTTATAATCGCGACCATTGATTTGACACTCGCTATAGTCTACTAGCGTCTGAACACGGAAATCCTTTACGCTTCCATCCTCACTGTAAAGTAGAACACGTCTTGCAGTAGTAGTAGAAGTAGTAGCAGTAGTAATATTAGTAGTAGTAGTGGTAGTGGTAGTGGTAGTGGTAGTGGTAGTGGTAGTGGTAATGGTAGTGGTAGTGGTAGTGGTAGTGGTAGTGGTAGTGGTAGTGGTAGTGGTAGTAGTAGTAGTAGTAGTAGTAGTAGTAGTAGTAGTAGTAGTAGTAGTAGTAGTAGTAGTAGTAGTAGTAGTAGTAGTAGTAGTAGTAGTAGTAGTTGTAGAGGTGGTAGCAGTGACGGTACCAAGGGATAAGTTAGTAGTAGCAATTTGTCTTGTTTTCAGCTCATAATCAACTGGATTTAGAGTTCGATCTGTTCAGAATGAGGTTCAACCGGATGTTCGTTGTTTGCTTGGCGACCTTGGTGGCTCTGGCCGCCATTACTGAAGCCTGGCCTTCGAGGAGTGGCCTCACGGACAGGGAACTCGTCGATGCTCTCAGAATATCCAGGCGAAACATGGTAAGATTTCGGTGAAGTTTCAAGTTGTAAATTGTTTTGGAATTGGATGGACGCAAGTGGAAAGGCATAGAATTTTAAAATAAAAACATTGGATAGAATTGAATGAAATTGAAAAAAATAGAAGATCATTTTTGTGTGAATCCGATCGCATTAAATTTTTTAACAAGATTTTGAGAATAGTTATGCAGAATAGAAATATTGGCATTGCGAAACGGGAATCATTTTGAAGCAAATCAAATTCGCAAACCGCTCCATAGCCATTGCCGTTCCACCTCTTTGGAACAAACTTCCGCCAGTACTACGTCAAACTTTCTACCCATCATACGAGCTCACCAAAACTCCACCTCTCGCTATCTCCACACACAGGTATTTCACTCAAAACTGAAAACATTGCTCTTTCACGAATCCTATCCTGATTCTTCCACTTCTCCTCACATCCCTCGCCATTTCAACTCTATATATAAACATCACCTAACATAGCCGTCCATCTATCTGCCTGCCTGACTCTCCGGACCTGACCCGCTACCTATCGATTTTGTTTTGATTAAGCGCCTGTGAATAAGCTGGTTCCCGCGATTTGGTTTTTGTGGGCTCTGAAGAAGTCTCGAGATTACGATTTTGCATTTTCATGTTTCAGGGTTTCTTTTAAAGGAATTTTTATGACTGCATAACTCTTTATTTCTCTTCCCATCCTCCATGATAAATTATTCCCAATTGGATGACAGTGACCTTGATATTATTTTTCAATTGTACAGAAGTGCTTCTATAACTGCACAAACCCATTCATCTGCACATTTTGTGTAGAAGTGCAAGCTAAAAAGTTTTGTTTTATTATCCACAACCACGAATTACCACCAGTGGTTTGACGTCAAACATGGCTGAACAGTTCACTGGATGAATCGTCCTCTGGAGCCTAGATGAACAGACCTGTCAATCCGAGGATGAAACGTCCAATGATGAAAGTCCTAGAATCCTCTTGTTACGCGATGGGATTCATTTGTTACTATACGCACAAAATTCGTTTCTGTTGTGTTCCATTATGTTCTATTTTGATTCAGTGTATTCTGCTCTGATATTTTTCGTTCCAATAAAGCTGCACATGGAAGTCAAATGCGGCGAATATAGGAACAAACAGGAATAGATATTAGAGCAGTTCGTGCTCGATCACAAGAGCTCATAAAAGCCGTATATAGCTTGTTTCCACACGCCGCTCCCTGACGAAGAGACCACCATTTGAATAATTGTAAATCCAATTTGGTCAGGCGAATAGAAACGCCGAATCCAGATCCGCGAGTGGACTTAGCGATCGAATGACCGTCACGCGTTCCGTCTGGGATTTGTCTCCATTTTCTCTGATTTTGTCCAATTTGCTGCTTCCTCGTCGAAGAATTATTCGCATCCCTTCATTCAGGGTGCGATGAAAAAAGATTCGCGTGAGAAAATACACTCGAAATAGGCCAAACATCTTCAAGCAGCGCATTCAATAGTATGATTAGCACTGTCGTCGATATTATTTTAGTGTTTTACTACTAAACCATTATCATTTAGTCCTACGTAATTATGAGTGATGTCTGAAAAATCAGTGGGATAAATAATTGCATAGCTTGATTTCAAGTTAATTTTTTATATTCAACATCGACACTATTCTTTGATTTTTAAACTATGCACATGTTCAGTATCAGGGTGATTTTAGAATCACATTTAATGAGCATAGTAACTATGCTCATTAAATGTGATTAAAAGTCCACTACTGTTGCAAGTGTTGTTCCTTTTGGGTACAGATTCGATTCTGTACAAGAAATTTCAATATTGATTGCATTTTAGAGGTTGCTCAATGAACCCGAAGCCACCATGCAAAGGCCGACAGTCATATTGAAGTAGAAAATGGCATAATGACAAGAAGCCTACTCAGAGGTGCTCCCAGCCCTGCCACGGCTATAAAGACATGATGGCCATGACAATGTGTCATGGCACACACACCGAATAAAGTCGAATAACACAAATAATTGATTCACTGGTATTAACTGAGAGTAGGCATAGAACTCAGATGCTCATTCACAACATCAATTGATCTTAAAAAGTCCACCATTGGAGCAGTCCCCACTTTTACCTGATCTGCGTGTGCAACTACAAGTCATTAACTCGTAGGCTATGTCAGATATCATTAAGCCAGCTGTCAATGCCTTCACAGACTTTGCATAACTTGCAAATAAACAGATTAGGACTATTCAGCGTCAATTCGTTTGTCAGCGGTTGTCAGTTTAAACAAAAAACAACTAAAATGACTGGTCTCGAAACTATAGGCAACCTTTGTCAGCTTGTTTTAGCGATGGGGGCTGGCTGCCAAGGAGAGTAAATTTGCTTCCTATTTGACAAGTTTAGGCATCATGTGATCCAATGTGGATTCTGCTTCGAAGAATGCAAGGCCATTTTCTCTGTCGTATCTTCATGCCACTCGTCAGGAAGAGCACTCAACTGTTTTTGTAGTACAAAGGAATTCTGACTTTGAACTCTTTAGTCAAATTCTTTTTTTCCATCGTCGTCGTCGTCGTCTTAATTTTCATATTCGTTATCATTCGCTATTCTTATAATCTCTAATATCCGGGTTGGTCTACTTGTTCAAGATCATTCAGCTGATTTTTACAGCTTCCTGCTTCTATACCTGCCCTTTGTGTCTTATCTTCTGCTCTGCGACTGTTGTATTGTATTGTACTGTATTGTATACAAGCATTTATAAAGCGCCTCTTACAGACCAGCTATTCAGAGGCGCTCTCAGCGTGACAGCCTCGAGGAAATAAAAAAGACTTAAAGTAGCGAAGAGCTGAAGATGACACCCCCCCAATAAGATCTTACTACGGATAGTGGGAGGGAGGTCATTCCACATAGAAGGGCCTACAATGCAAAGGCACGGTGTAGGGTCATGGCAGTCCTTGTCCTTGGAACCAAGAGATCTAGTCGATCAGCAGACCGGAGAGGGCGGGAAGAGACTGCAGAGATGGGTTACAGGACTGGTATCTCCTTCGTACATAGATCCTTGTCGACATCAGTCATGATCATCTCTATTGATTCTTGCTGATCTGTCAAATAGGCCCTACAGTTTTCGTATCAATTTTAAGAGCATTGTCAGCCAGCATGCTTATTAGCAATAAAAATGGGATAGGTCCACACTAGTCCTTCATCAAATAGCCTACTTCTCGATTTTTGTGACTCCGAGTCTTTGTTCCAGTTTTCTTTATCAGACTCTACTAAAAAAAAGTCTTGAGTCTGAGTCTTGCTCTTTCACTAAGTCCATCGTCTTTTGGTTACGCTATAATTTTATTAGATTGAACTGTTGCAGCAATTCTTGCCCCCTATTCCAAAATCAAATTAACTCGATTTCCTATCATACAAGCTCTTTGACACAGTATTCTTTAGATTCTTGAGACGACAGAGAGCCGAGCGATGATTGTGCAGTTATAAAATGAATGCAAGCATTACTAAGAGTATGAAATTACATAAATAGTTTTCGTCGAACGTGATCCTTGAAAGGAAATGTTTCATGGAGCATTTTGCAATCTTTAGAAGCGTCTTGTATGTCTACAGAGTATGTCAATATTTGTTCAACCGTTGCGATGATTGAAAAATGGAAACGGCTGTGTGCGTTGATGTGTGGGTGTGCTTGCCTCTGTGTGTCTGTCTGTCTGTCTGTCTCTCTGTCTGTCTGTCTGTCTGTCTGTCTCTCTCTCTCTCTCTTTCTCGTGCATTTACTCTTTTGACCTTATCGCCGATTAGATTATCTGTCTGCACATATTTATTTATGTATGTATGCATGTCTATTTGTATCCATATAAATAATCGGCTATACATGCATGCAGATACAAATGTTTCTCTCTTTCACTTTTTCCTTTGTGTTCATATTCATGTGTTTGTCTCCTGCTCTGACCGAAATAGTCTGCTCCTCCTTCCCGTATCATCTCGCTGGCTCTTGTAATTCAGACAGACAGACAATTTGTATAGCATCGTCAGAGGCAAGCCACTTCTAGGATGCTTTACACGCATAATGTCAAATGTCAGAGTAAATGTCGTGAGCTCGAGAGCAAGTGTAGCTTCAATTGTTTTTTAAAAGTTGCTTCAGTTTTGATTCCCTGGAGAGTTGATGGAAGACTGTTCCAGGCGCGTGGGCCTGCGACGCGAAAGGCGCGATCGCCCATTTTTGTTTTCGTCGCAGGAATGAACACGTCGGCGGTCTTGGACGATCGCAGCCGGGACCTCCTTGGATCGTCTGCTAACGGTTTGATGTTGTCCGCGAGGTAGGCTGGTGCGCAATTGTTGAGGCATTTGTACATTAGGATACAAAGTTTGAAATTGATGCGGTCACCTATGCGAAGCCACTGAAGCTGGTCCCGAATCGCGTTAGAAATGTGGTCGAATTTTTTCAATCGCAGGACCAGACGAGCAGCAGCATTGATGACCGCCTGAAGCCGAATGATACTGCGCTGCGGCAAGCCAGCAAAGGCAACATTGCAGTAATCGATTCGGCCCAAAATCAAACTTTGTATCAGGTGGCGTGTCGCTTCCTGTGTGAGTGACCGAGACACAGATCTCAGCTGTCTCAGTATTCCGAAGCTGGTTCGTACAACTGCAGTGATATGCGATGTCATTGACAGGTTACTGTCGAGTAGAAGACCGAGATCGCGGACCTCATTCTTTGGCACGACAGCATTCCCACCAATGACGAATGGGCTGCGGTCTAGTTTTCCCACTCTGCGCGAAGACGAGCACCAGAGAAATTCCGACTTGGATGAATTAAGTTGCAGTCGGTTGCATTTCATCCAGTCAGCGATGTCACTGATGCAGCTCGTTGAGATGGATCGCAGATTCTGGACTTCGGTTGGACAAGGACGACAGAAGCCATAGATCTGCGAGTCATCAGCGTAGAGATGACCTTGCAGACCATGGTTGGATATTAGAGTTAAGATGTCGGCGGTATAGAGGAGAAAGAGAATGGGTCCCAGGACTGAGCCTTGAGGAACGCCACAGGTAATGAAGGTGGATTTTGAAGAGGAGCCGGCATGGCGGACACATTGCTGTCTGTCAGTAAGGTAGGAGGCCATCCACTGTAAAGCAGTGGAAGACAAACCAAAAGAAAGATGCAGTCGCTGGAGCAGGATGGTGTGATCGACAGTGTCGAATGCAGCAGACAGATCCAGGAGTGAAAGAAGAGAGAAGTTGCCAGAGTCAATCGCAAGAAGAATGTCAGACAGAATATCTGCGAGAGCCGTCTCGGTGGAGTGGAAAGCACGGTAGGCCGACTGCCTGTCTGGGAATAACTGGTTGATGTTGAGATAGTGAACAAGTTGCCTGGATACGACCCTTTCCAGAATTTTTGACATAACGGACAAGTTGGAGATTGGCCGATAGTTTTTGACGTCCGCAGTATCTAAGCCAGGTTTCTTTGGTAGCGGAGTGATGGTTGCTACTTTGAAGGCCGTTGGAACT
This sequence comes from Lumbricus terrestris, assembly GCA_949752735.1. Taxonomy (NCBI): domain Eukaryota; kingdom Metazoa; phylum Annelida; class Clitellata; order Crassiclitellata; family Lumbricidae; genus Lumbricus; species Lumbricus terrestris. The sequence continues at coordinate 62,652,585 of OX457036.1, forward strand.
TTGCCAGTTGCTATAGAGTAGTTTACCAGTTGAGTGATAAATGGGGCGATCGTTCCAGCGCACTCCTTCAGCAGCCACGTGGGCAGTGGATCGGCCGTTGACTGCTTGTTTGGAGTGCACTGGATGAGCCCCAGAATGTCACCAACTGAAACTGACGCGAATGACGGTAGACAGTGAGATGTAGGCACGTAGGTTGGGTCAGCAGCATCAGCAGTGGACTCTCTCACGTCAGCCACTTTCTTGTCAAAGAACTGGTGGAATTCATCGGCTGAAATGAGATTGTCCGCTGGAATTCGTCCCCGACCAAGCACCTTGTCGATGGTTTGCCATAGTTTGCGAGGCGCAGTACGGTGGAGTTTGATCGTCTGTAGCCAGAAATCCGAGCGTCTGTTGTTTAGGGTTCGGCGATACTGTCGAAGTCCCTTTAGCCATTCTGCGCGACGCAAAGATCTGGCCACCTCAGTCTTAGCACTGTGAACACGGCGCTCTAGGCGTCGTGCTCGCTTCTTCTGGTCTCGGCAGACGTCATCGAACCATGGATCGGATGGTCTCTTGCGGATGGTCACCTCACGAAAAGGGACCTGTCTGTCAAGAATACCGGTGATGACGCTGTTGTAGATAGTTGCCAGTTGGTCGGCATCAAAAGATCTTAGATAGTCTGTGTCGCATAATGGTGACTCTTGAAGAGCCGAGCGGAACTCATCGACTTGAAAATGCTTCCAAGACCGACGAGTTTCGGTGACATAGATTGGTGGTGGTCGTCGTAGGTCTGTGGACCATTTGATGAGTCGATGGTCGGACAGACCGGTGTCGATCACTTCGATAGTTGGAGCTGGGAGGTCACTCCTGGTGATGACAGCATCCAGAATGCCTCCCCGGTCATGCGTTGGTTGATTGACATGGCTAGTGAAGCCAAACGATTCTATGACGTTGATGAACTGGGTACACAGAGAGTTGGATGAGCGATCGAAGCGGATGTTGATATCGCCCGTCACGACAACAGGGTCCGTCAATACCGCAAGACTTTCCAGCATAGAGGAAAATTCATGGAAGAATTCCTGGGAGGCAGATGTAGACCCAGGACGGTATAGCAGCAGGATGATAAAAGACGAACCCTTACTGGTGACGCGCGCGCACAGATGCTCAAAAGACCGGGGGTTGCCAACGTTTAGCTTTGTCAGACGGATCTCATTTGGAGCAATGATGGCAACCCCGCCGTGATTTGTGCTCTTCATTGCAGTAATCCATCCACCGTTCAATCTCGTGACCCTTTCAACCCCCGAAGATCCGATCTAATTAGACGAACGATGACTGATGGAAGGAAGGAAGGAAATGAAAATATAGCCGAGGGTTAAATTAGACAAGAGTTCGCTTGAAATCGGTAGCGTTCAATAATAGCTCGCAGTGGTGTACCGAGAATGACCAAACCGCATCCGATGCCGTAAGATTCATTGATGGCATTTGTAATTTCGGAGAACGGTTTTTAGCTCGTAGCACAGTTACTACAGAAACAGCGTCGCCTACTTTTATTTGCAAAATATTTCAAAAGTTGAACCCTACATTCCTAAAAAGCAGAAACGGAAATTAAGTAACATTATGAACTCAAAAATTCTCTTAGATAGGTCTAGACTATAGGCCTAGACAAGTGAGAGCTTCTTCTGGATTAGTGGCACCATGATAGGCATTGAGTATTATGGCGGCATCAATATCGTTTGAGAAACAGGTAAATGAGCTTCCCGGTGAATCACGGTGGAAACATATTCACTATCTGGTTCAGATAGGCTAAAGTTTGGGCTCAGCATTCTGTGATTCGATGGCTTGGAGATGCGATTGTATGAAGTTTGTCAGAAAGACATTCATCACATTCCTTGCAAAACTATGTCATGCTGGAAAAAGGCGATTGTAATAACATATACGAATCCTCTATAAAAATGTCTGTTGATGCTGTTTAGGCCTGTGTTTCCCCCCGAGTAACCCTTGCAGTCTGTCTAGCTTGCCATTGAGTAATAGCATATCATTAAAGTTTAACAGACATATATTTTGAATTGAATTGATTCAGAAAGACTGACTTCCAAGCTGACGACCAAGAGAATACACGCACAAAGCGCAACCAGATAATAGGCCTTGATGATTAAGACAGTCAGAAGGAGGCCATCCGAGATATTGCAAATTCTTGCAATGTCCTATATTGCGCTGTCGTCCAACTTACAGCAGATTAGAAATCGTTGTAGCGGTTAATACTGGGTCAACGTATGTTTGTCGCAGAGCATTGGTCAGAGAATTGACTGAAGCTATGGTGGTCGGACTCTCGTGAAAAGGTCGAGACAAAGGTTTGAGGCAAATAGCAATGATATATTGCAGAGAGCCAACGTGCAAAATGTAAGAGTTGCGATGAGATTCGTATATCAGTGCCAATCTGATGTAGAATTGCAACGGCGCTGGTCAAGAACTGCCAAGTAGAAACACCGAACCCGGTAAAGAAAATTTACTCTGAAGTTCAAAGTAAACGACGAAAGATCTTACTTCATCCGGTATCGTTTCCTCTTTATTTCCTTGTCGTTTACAGAGAATGAAGAATGCTAAGGAATTTGGTAGTCTGAGATGGATGACTGATAAAAGGAGTGACACACAAAAAAGAAAGGAGAATGGAGAGGAATGTTTGATTGGGGTACACGGAGATTGAGGGATAATCCTGAAATAGCTACGCGTAGAGAAAACGAGAAAACTGTCGCCGAGCTGGTAAGTGCTGCAAGAAGAATGGGAAATTTAACAGTGAATGAATAAACCACGTAATTAGCGATTGACGTTGGCTGGCTTTGTAGCACGGGTGCGATGCGGTCGATCGGCCAGACGAGCAGCGGCGCTGAAGAACGTCTGCCTTGAAAGCGAATGGAAGTTTGTGTGGAAAGATCTGGTGGTATATCCAGCGAAGACTACATGGAAATATGCAATTCGGTTCAGTATCGAGCTCTGAAATAGCTGCAGGAGGTCACGTCCGTTACAAGAGGAGACCGAGAGACGTAGCTGGCTAAGGATTGTGTTGTACTTGTTGATCCTTACAAATCCTACAATATAATGACATCATTGAACTCGGTAGCCAAACTCATCGCTCGTCTCAAGAACTCAAACGAGACAAGCTCCTAAATACTTTTGTGACTTGATGCGGAAACCCCTCTCCCAGGGTGAGAATTGCCGGGGCTGAGGTTATTTCGTGTCTCCGAAATTCCAACTCCTTCTACTTTCAAAAACACACACTTACGCAGTGTCCATTTCTCATTTGCTATCAAACTTCTGGATATGCGATTGTATTTCTTCTGGTGACTTCAGCAACAACTCTTCATAGCAACCTGCCTTTTGCAACCTGCCTTAGCATCCCACCTTAGCAGCCTGCTTTAGCATCCCACCTTAGCAGCCTGCTTTAGCATCCAACCTTAGCGACCTTTCTTAGCATCCAACCTTAGCGACCTTTCTTAATATCCACTATCCAACCTTAGTAATCTGCCTTCTGCAACCTGCTTTAGCAACCCGTACACTTAGCAACCAGGCTCTATAACCTCAGTAGTGTTCGACAGACTATTCGACATTGTCGAGCGTGAGCTAGGCCTATATAATAGTTGAGAGTCGGTCATCGCCAGTCAGCGTTCAGTTATTTACAAATCGGTTTTTAGCCTATACGTTGGATTAAAAGCTAGATTAAATTTGGAGTCCGTCAGCTATAGGCTAGCTGGCGCTTTGGAACTATATACTTGCGGCTATAGGGGCAGACTTGTAATTAAAATCTTTTGAAAAATAATTATAAGCATTCCTTCATGCACGGTTGCTTTGATTCAGCCTTCTGACAGATAACGGAATCCCAACACACACGGATAGCATTCAAGTCAAAGGCACTGGTCCGGTCTTCCTATAGTAGCAATTATATACATATAGACCCATATGCTTATTGCTTATAGATAGGCCTACATAATTTAAAGTAGAGACGAGTTGCAAGTTGCAACCCTCCTCAATTCCGTCACTCTCGGTCGATATCAGTGGCGGAGACCTAGGGGGGACAGGGGGGACGGTCCCCCCCAAAGGAGGCGCTGGGGGGGACGGCCCATGCATTTGTCCCCCCCAATGTTTAAGCGTTAGGGCATTTACACAAACACGTCAGTAGAGTTCTAGAGAAAGAAAACTTTAGCAGATGAAGTTCATATTTCTAATGATATGAATTCCCGGGCAATCCGGTCTCTAACCAATAGTTATTTAGTCCCACGTTGAATAGTTTGCGAACATTATACTGTGTGTATAAGATACCTCTTTTAACATATTACCGGTTATTATAAAAACCTTGCCAACACCCAACGTCACAACTGATATAAAATTTATGGACTCCATCAGGAAAAGAGAAGTTCAAATTACCCGACTTAGGATGTGGCATGTCCTTAATAACACTTGGCTGAAAGTGTTGGGTAAAAGCACAACAGACCTGTGTTCTAAATGCCAATTGCCTGAAACAACTGAGCATACGCTGCTTGCGTGTATAACGAATGATATATCAATCTTACTACTTAAAAATGCGAGGAGAAAAAAGAAGTGGAATGCACAGTTAAAAATCTCTAAAGACGTTAACAGCCTTTGTAGCTATAACATGTCGTTAAACTGGCACCCCGTCAAAAGGGCGCAGGACAAAAGGGCGCCGACATAAAGGCGCCGACAAAAGGGCGCCCGACAAAAGGGCGCCGACATAAGAGCGGCGCTCTTAAAAGAAATAGCATCGATGAAGAGTCGGCCTAGAGGTGATAATATTACTAGTAAATAAGCAGCTCAACGACGACGAGAAAAAGGACAATTACTACTTGACTATTTCACACATGATGTTTGTTGATACCTAACATGGCCCTAAGACCTGGAAGAGGTGCTAAAATAAACAAATCAAGTGCAGAAAGCGGTAACATGAGAGGTTATAAAGTTCGTTATCACGTGATATGAGCTTCATATAAAAGCAAAGGAAGCAGGGCAGCTCTACAACGTGTTTGGAATCGTTAAAATGGAGGAGATCGCATCGCAGAAGGGGAAGGCCATTGTACTTGTTGGTGGATACAGATATCCAAGTTGTTACTTTTCTTCAAATTCCTATTTCTAACTTTGCGTCAAATTCCAAGTTTTAACAACTTTTCAACTTCTCATTAAATTGCTTGTTTATATCTGTCAAATAATTTCTAACCTTTTACATCTCGCTAAACATTAAAGTCATATATGGACCAGTGGATCACTTATCTTATTGAAATCATTTATTAATTTTCATCCGCGATATCTTTGGCGATATAATTTCTTTTAAGAGCGCCGCTCTTCTGTCGGGCGCCCTTATGTCGGCGCCCTTTTGTCGGCGCCCTTTTGTCGGCGCCCTTTTGTCGTGCGCCCTTTTGACGGGTCACCGTTAAACTTCTGATTAATAATAATAAATAAGGCCACAACATCATAATCGGGCTTCTGCTACATTCCCCTCAGGTTTCCTTCCGGCTCGAATCAACCCCCAGTTGGACATTGGGAATAATATGGAAAGTCAGTAAGTTAGTATGTAAGTATTTTGTTCATTACTCCTCTTGAAAACGAACAATGGGACATAGAACATCGTTATTATACATCGGATTAGCAATAGGTAATAAAATAGTACAATTTAAAATCCCAAGTTAAATAGAATATAATTACTAAACTATTATCATCAAACAAGTTAACTATTATTTTTTTAACAGAGAATTCCAATTGGATGTCTCTTACACACCTCTTTTAACTTTACTAAACTATTATCATCAAACAAATTAACTATTATTTCTGAACAGAAAATTCCAATTGGAGATGTCTCTTGCACACCTCTTTTAACTTTTCTAAACTTTTATCATCAAACAAGTTAGCTACACACCTCTTTTAACTTTGCAAAACTTAGATCATCAAACAAATTAACTATTATTATTTTTTTAAACAGAAAATTCCATTTGGAGATGTCACGTACACAGATCTTTTAATTTTACTAATCTGATATCATCAAACAAGTTAGCTATTATTATTGTTTTAAACTGAGAATTCCAATTGGAGATGTCTCTTACACACATCTTTTAATTTTACTAAACTTATATTATCAGACAAGTTAACTATTATTTTTAAACAGACAATTATAATTGGAGATGTCTCTTACACACATCTTTTAATTTTGCTAAACTTATAATATTTTTATCATCAGACAAGTTAACTATTAATTTTAAACAGAGAATTCCAATCGGAGATGTTTCTTACACACCTCTTTTAACTTTACTGAACTATTATCATCAAACAAATTAACTATTATTTTTTTAACAGAGAATTCCAATTGGAGATGTCTCTTGCACACCTCTTTTAACTTTTCTAAACTTTTATCATCAAACAAGTTAGCTACACACCTCTTTTAACTTTACTAAACTATTATCATCAAACTAAATTTACTATTTTTTTTAACAGAGAATTTCTATTGGAGATGTTTCTTACATACCTCTTTTAACAATACTAAACAATTATCAATTCAAAGCATTTCGACATTGGCGGGACACTTTTGAAGTCTTAAACAAAAACTATAAGCACTAAAATGACGAGAAAATTTGTTAATAATTTATGACTACCTGAAATGCTACCATTGTAGTGCTGAAAATAAAACTTTTTCGAAGTTTGGGGGCATATCTCCCTGCCCAAACCCTCCCCTGCGGGGCGCTTCGTACCTCGGCGATCGTCATTCGGCCGCTCGTCCGTCCCCCCCAAAGTTCGGACCAGGTCTCCGCCTATGGTCGATATAGGAACCATTTGAGGTCTGGATTTTCTAATAACATAATATATACAAACATGTCCATGGACATGTGCAATCTGTCATAGAACATTATATTCCATGACAGATTGCACATGTCCTTGTTTGTCCGTGCACTTCCCATAACGAACGTCGGAATATGATGCAAGATGTACCGATGTCGATAGGAACGTTAGACAATAATTAGACAAGATAACAAAGACGTTCATTTTGCAAACGTCAGAACACGACTCGCGAGATTGACATCTAAATATATTTGTAGTCGTTGTTTACGACCGTTGCAAGAATTACATTAGACGTCGAGTCCGTCGTGCGCCTCGTTTTCAGCTTGCATCGCCTGGATGTCTCCCGTTCTGCGACGGAAAGGAGGCTTCATTTGTTATCTTCATCCAATATCAGACAGCGTGCATCAAATGCAGATTATTAATGTCGACGTTTATGTGGCGCCTTAATAGAAGTCGCAATCGGGGAAATCATTTTCGATTTTCATCCGCTATAGGGCAATAAAATATTGTCTCCGTAAATTGACTCTGGCAGGGCTTTAAAGGGTGTCTCGTCAATTCAGAAATAACATATATGTTGAACATGTATAGAGTGCCCTTGTAGTAGGCTATACAGTGGTATTATTACATATGCAATGTCAAGTAAAAAATACAATGGCTGAAGGTCAGATTGGTCATTTACAGACTACTGTGGTCTAAGCTTCTATTGTAGTCTATCTTCAATATAAATTTATTATTAGTGTGGACAAAGTTTATTACCACATGGTCGCTGACACTCTTCAAAAGACCCTATAGGCCTAGTCCAATAATGATCATATTGATATTTCTATAGTCGTAGCTCAACATTTAGCTCGTTCGTTTCGGTTCTCATTTCCTATTCGAATCGTTCAATTTAGTTGTAGTCCTATTGTAGGATTTTTCCACCTTCGGTTTACATTACCCGTGGTTTTTCTTCTATAAAACGATGTTGTGTACAAATGACGAATATTAATAATTATTGTATAACGCTGTATAGGCCTAACCGGCACCACTCGGATACGGCAGTGCCTGACGTATACATTACTGCATAGGCCTACGTTGGCAAATTATAGTTAATTTAGTAAATGTACTTTTGGTAATATGTTTGTATTGTCTGTAAGTGGTCGGAAATATAAATTTCGTGAAATACAGTAAGGGGTTAGGCTTCCTCCTTGCTACTGGTATCTTTCGGTTGCCGTGGCTGCAGACTAAGAGAGAGAGAGACAGACAGACAGACAGACAGACAGACAGACAGAGACGGACAGACAGACAGACAGACAGACAGAGAGAGACAGATACAGATACAGGAGACAGACAATCAGACCGATAGGCAGACAGATAAAGAAGCAGACAGACAATCAGTGAGGCAGTTTACCCAGTATGAGAATTGTGGAAAAATAACTGGGGGGTTGGACCATTATCCACTTGGAATTGGGGTGTAAAAAACATACTTTAACATGGGGCTCTAAGAAAGACTGGGGGTCGAAACTCCCCAACCCCCCCGGCAATTCTCACCCTGAGTTTACCTTAACTTTAGGCTTTACCTTACATCGTATACGGCTCAACGGCAGGTTTTCTACAGTTATAGAAGTGTTTCTAAAATGCTATAAACTCTGTTTTGATTTCGAGGAGAGAAACGTGACATCTAGTGTCACCTATGCGCGACACTTCAGTGTCCACTCTACCGAGATCAGCTTTGTAGCGGATCAATTGAACGTCCGCACACGTACTGAGAGACGATAGTGCCGCCATAGTGTTATGCCTCTGAGGGTCATTGCGGAGAAGATTTAGTTTTGGTGTTTTGATAGTCTTCATTTTAGCGCTAAAATGAGACCCAGATCGTAGATTGATACGGGGAGAGATTTTTATTGGGTGACGCGATTTGGTGGTGGAAAAAGTACAGTAGAATGGCAGAGAGAGACAGACAGACACATACACAGACAGACACTCAGACAGATAGACAGACAGATAGAGACATAGAGAGACAGAGAGAGAGACATTGAGAGAGACAGAGAGAGACAGTCAGACAGACCAGACCGATAGACAGACAGACAGACAGAGACACAGAGACACAGAGACCGAGAAATAGGGAGACAGAGAGACAAAGACAGACTGACAGAGACAAACTGTCAGACAGACCGATAGGCAGACTGCAGGTAGGCCTAATGCTAAAGACAGAGAATAAATTAGACAATAGACAGGTATAAAAGGACATTCCTAAAAGGCAGAAGCGGAAATCAAGTAACATTATTAACTCAATAATTCGCTTAGATAGGCTTATAGGCTATAGACTTAGACAAGTGAGGGCTTCTTCTGGATTAGTGGCATCATAATAGGCATTGGGTAGTATGGCGACATCGATATCGTTTGAGAAACAGGTAAATGAGCTTCCGCGTAAATCATGGCGGAAGCATATTCAGTTATTCACTATCTGACTCAGATAGCTCAAAGTTTGGGGTTCAGCATTCTGCGATTCGATAGCTTGGAGATGCGATTGTATGAGGTTTGTCAGGAAGACATTCGTCACTTTCCTTGTATAACTGTATGTCCTGCTGGACAAGAAAAAGTAATCGGGTATTTGATACATTACTCAATTAACGTTCCGGTTACAAGTTGCATTACATTTAATTTTGTTGGCAATGTTACAATGTTTGTAGTGTGTCGTGACGGGAGGAAAGTGTTTTACCACCAGCCACTGTTGCAACGGTCTGGTCTGCGCCGCCATCGACGACTACTTCGGTAAGTACACCAAGTTTACTTCAAGCACTTCAAGTATGAAATAAGTATGCCTACTTGAAATGTATACAACTCACTGTACGTGATACTTGTACAGACAATTATTCGAAGTTGACTATATATATATATACAGCTCATGTGTTACAAGTATATATATATATACCTGGTAGTGCATGTAATCAAAGTGTGTTACAAGTATGCTACAGAATGGAGCAAGTGAACAAAGTGTAGAGTAGCCTAAGCAAAAATTAAGCATAATGTATGCCCTACAGGCCTACACTGAGTCCACTCGCATGCTGAGCGAGTGAGCGACAGTATTCCATGGTAGACCCAGTAGACCTACCTCATAGTGTTAGACCTCATGCATGCAGGTAGGACTTATAGTTTAGATATCTTGGTATAATAAATATAGTCTGATTTTGTTTGAGCTTTAAACTGAGGCGCAGAGAGAGGATCTTGGATAATCGAATCTAATATAGGGAAGAGGGCATGGGTTGGGGCGAGAGTATTCAATTAGACCTATGTGAGCGAATAGGATGCATAAAGTAGCAGATTGAAAAAGATAGACAGAGAGAGACATACAGACAGTCAGACTAAAATATTATGCCCTAGAGTAAATACTCAAAGTATGGCATGAGTAGCATATATACTCCACCTAATTTCTAGACTATACATGTACATGTAGTCATGTAATGTATATATAACGAAGAAGCAAAAGTATGAATTCGAATGTGATAATACGTATATTCCATTTTATTGAAAGCATAGAATTTCTATTCAATGCAAGACGTTTTCATGCTTAAACATAAGCATAAAAATTATATTTAAGCGTATAAATCGATGTGTACATATAATAGAAAGCAGCATGCATTTATTATTATTAGACCTATGTGACCTATGGGTTAAAGTGAAGTCGACAGAAGTGTATATGAAACCGAATGACCTTCAGTTCTCTTACCCGCAGCCTCTTCTTGCCACCGTACGAAACACTGTGCTCTTTATATATATATATATACATGGATATATGTATATATATGTGTGCATAGGCGTAGGAGACGGGGGTCCAGGGGAGGCAAATGCCCCCCCAAATTTCGGGCAAGTCGGTTTTTTCGGGCAAGCAGACCCGGGAAAATAAATGTACTAACCAAACTTTTTGAAGTTCAACGTTCATTAGTATACTACATTATCTCCCAGTTCCATCTTGCCCGAATCGAGTTAAATATTAGCTCACAACAACCATGGTTAGCAGAAATTTCCCGAAAAAGTTCTGAATTCACGGTAGCATGTCATAAATAAGCTTAATGGCGAGAATCGCAGCAAATTCAAGAGCCGAAATTTGCTCGAAAATCTTGCCCGAATCGAGTTAGATATTAACTCACAACAGCCGTTGATAGCAGAAATTCCCGAAAAATTCTGAATTCACGGTAGCATTTTGTAAATAATAGCGAGAATCGAAACAAATTCATGAGCCAAAATTTGCCCGAAAATCTTGCCCGAATCGAGTTAGATATTAGCTCACAACAACTCTGGATGGCAGAAATTCCTGAAAAGTTCTGAATTCACGGTAAATATAAATAATGGCTAGAATCGCAGCAAATTCAAGAGCCGAAATTTCGCCGAAAATTGCGACTTTTCGTGGCATATGGGGAAATTCACAGCATGCAAGCTATAGGTGCAACAGAACATGGAATTCACTGCCTGAATGACATCGAAATTTCTACTGGTCATGAGGCAAAATAGACACGATAATCTTGCGATCATGAACATTGAACGTGCAGATCTTGGTCTGCTCTCTGAAAATTTACAATATTTTCCTACTTGTCAAGTGTGCCGGATCAGGGTGTTGCACTTTATGGCTCACTTATATTACGGGTAGGATAATTCCTTAACTGAGCACATTTCCAAAAGCACACGTTTCTCTTATTTTCATTTAAGGTGTCTCAGGATCTTTCGCTGTTCTGTCTCCACCCATTGACTTCCTCTCCGTGCTCACATACAATCTAAATTCCTCACTCTGATCTTCAAGGCTCAGCGAGGTTTGCCCCAAATATTTGACCGACGTTATACAAAGGCATCACTCAGCTTTCTCCAACCGTCCACTTCGTTCATCCAACAGACTTGACCCAATTGCCTCCTCCTCGTAGAACTGCTAAGGCTCAGTCTCGATCATTGCCTCAATTGGTCTTTCTCTTTGAAATGAGCTTTCTCCTTACGTTCGCTCTATACACTTTCTGTGGCACTCTCTCTTCTTCATTCTCTCATCTTAAATTTAAAACCTGCCTCTTCGGGCACGGTTTTTGCGCACTATTAGCGCCTCTGAACGGTTCACCCTACTGAGGCGCTTTGTAGATGATTAGATACAATGCAAAACAATCTACAAATATGAATTTAATCAGTTGCTCGTGTGAAGTTTGAACTGGTTAAGCGTCAGGAATATATACATAGGCTACATAATAAGTTTGCATAATTTTATATACCTAAAATTACCCAGCCTGGTCCCTATAATATGGCCGGGCCCCGGGGTATTTGACCCTTGTCTCCGGGTGTGGGTGCAAGAACAGAGATGGCTATGTGTGCATGACGTCAATTATTCCGGGTTTAATTTTTCGGGTAAAAGTAAAATTTTTGCCCCCCCCCACTGCTGAAATGTCCCCTACGCCTATGTATGTGTGTGTATATACATGTACATAGTTGAGGTCAATTCACCCCTTGCCTAATGACGTAACGGCTCATTTGCATAATGGCCTGCGCCATATTGGTTCGCAGGCAATGCTTGTTGACATTGGATACGTATGCGAATGGCGCTTATTATAAAAATGATTTTCTGTGTTTTTACTGTTTTGTCTGCGGCAAACTTACTGTCAGAGATAAAGGTTCAATTAGAGAAGTCCAAAGTACACGAGCTTGAATGTCGAGGTTAACGCGAGAAGAGCATCGGCGGCTAAAAACTACAGCCAGAGACATGCAATCGATCGCAAGCAAAATAGGCCTAATGTAACTAATGCTGTGTCAGTCCAATTATACGATCTAACCTAAAATCTAAAAAAAGAGTAGGCCTAGTTAATAATTTTGTAGATAAATTGCCAGAAGATAAGTAGCCTAAATTTAGCATTAGAAACGACGTCAAGAAGGGATTTAAAAAAAATAAATGTAAGTTCCAGTAACTTGGGCCTACGTATACCAGAGTAAGCAGACTTATGAGCCCAGCACGAGCGATGTTGAAAGTTAACCTACAAAATTATAAGCGACATCGTGCATGCATGCAGATTACAAAATTTAATGTCAATTTATGAAATGATTAAGTCGGCTGCCGGACAGCAGAACTTAGCCCAAACGATTTACTCTGCTGATATTTAAGCAGTTCCAGAACACTGGTCACAAAGTCATAGAAAATAGCACATGTCATGTCAAAATTGATGTGTAGGCCTATTGACAGTTCCGCTTTTACAAGGTCGATGCTCAGCTAGGTTTAATTGCGATTGCTAGACAACAGGTCGTCCATAATGCTGAACGCTCTCTCGCAAAAAGCATTAAAACGGAATGAGAGAATATAGGCCTACGAAGGACAAAATATGCTAGGCCTATACTGAGTATCAGAGGTTTGTAAAGTTTTGAAACTTCAAACAAGCGCTGTCCAACATTTGATGTTTAGCCAACAACGTCAAATTCATCGAACAATCTATTAAGTTTAGTGTGCAAAATAAGAACAATATTGTGGAATGTGGGTTCTAACAGCAAATTCCCGGACAATTTGGGATCAGTCCGGGACACGGGACACACAGGGCCAATTCCGGGATTGTCCCGGCGAATCCGGGACGGTTGGCAGCCCTATGTACGTTGGAAGAAGCCCAGCCATGTATACAGACCGTGAAGCAGCAAAAAGCATAGATCGACCTAGGCCTACTTGTTAATTATAGCAGATTTGGGCTCCGGCCGAAATTCGCTTCAGGGATTCGGGTCGATCCAGGCTGGATGGTGTTTAGACCGATATATCTATTAAGGCATAGGCCTATGGATAGATCAATAGGCCTATGACGATAACTTTATTCCATCAACTAACAATTCACCGTGTAACGTCGTGTAGTCTACGTTGACAACAGTTCACAGCTGTACACCAATATGGCCGACCACATAGGCCACGCCCTTTTGCAATCCCAGAATAAGTGACGCTTGTATAAATTGAAGGAATGATTTATGTGTGTTACCGTCTTATTATGGCGACCTCTATCGAAAGCGATCAACAATGCAATGCATGTATAATACAGTCATTTATATAATGCTGCAGTATTAGAAGCTATGATGAATTATGTATAATATTCATATCATGTATAATTAAACATATATATATATATATATAATTATTGGGCCCAAACATGTATGATGATGATGAGTTCTCTGCCCGAAGTTATAGGTCCATTGCTCTGACCGCTCTATGCCTCTGGGGATGAGATGAATGAAGTGGTTTCCCGTTGCCTTCATCACAGCGAATTGTGGGCGAGCAACTTGTCCAAGCTTTCTCTCTCTATATATATATATATATTATATATACATATATATGTATTAGGGTGTCCCAACAACAAAAATTTCCGAAATTTTTTATGCACTCCCCCTAAAAGGTTTCCATATGGTCCCGGCATAACACCTGAAAATTTTTATGAGATTACAAAAATATTTAGGGCGCCCTCAAGGCACCCTAATTTTCCCATATTGGCATAATTTGCGCCTAATGTGTCCAACTTCTAAATGCCTTTAGATCCCAACCCTTGATCCTAATATAACAAATATTATGCCATTGGAAAGCACTTAAATGGTAGAATTTACAAATATCTAACTTTGCTGAATACAATGGATATTTTGGGCATAGTCTAACGCTCAAAAAATGCAAAAATCGAGAAATTCAATTTTTTTTAAACTTTCACAGTATCAGTGTACTCACAACTAATCATTGGGTACAAACTCTTGATAATGTAACAATTCATGGTTTTAGCTCTTCCATACCTTCATCTGCTTCATGGTAAGAAACTCTGAGGGACTGAGGGGTTCAACCCCTATTTTTTCCTAGGACCAGTGGCCACACATCAAAGTCTTAATTGCACCCCCAGCTACACATATATCAACGTCTGACCCGTTATTTTTCCACTCTTCTCATACTGATCTGCTAATTCTATATCACTGCACACACCTCAAAATTGTTCTTCAGTTCTACGTTCTGCATTTATATTATGTCAGCAGGATTGTCATGATTGCAGTTAGAAAACATGTGCCTATGTTTTAGACAACTTGTGCGAGAAACTGTATCTGATCTTCGTTCTTCCTAATTGTTGAACTGAAATTCTGTATCAGAGCTGCGTCACGTTCAGCACGGTCAGTTGCACAGACGAAGTTAAGAACAGAATCACACGTGATCTTATAGATTGCCAATCTCGCCACTCTTTCACTGAAATATCGAGGAAATTATAATCGAACGCAGTGTAGTTCGTGAAAAACTTTTAGGAAGAGATAAACCCCGTTAATGCAACATGGACAAGACAATCACTGAAACAACAGAGATAATTGCTATCCTTATATCCTAGGTACCAAAAATGATGTTGCAGCATTTGCAGACTTGTCGTCTAGAGCAGCATCGTCAGAATTATGCAGGTTTGGATTAGCTCAATGAGAACAGTGACTCTATATGAGAACAACGACTGACTGTGCACTAGAGGTCAACCACAAATCTTAAATCGTTGGATGCCCTGTAATTCACGGTCGTCAACAGTGTATATGTGATTCCCTTCCATCTTATACTATATTATAAAGCAATTGGATCTACACTTAGCAGGCCTCTATTGCCTTACCCATCCAACTCGCTCTGTGATGGGCACCAGGCTTGCGAAATGCTGCCGAATTGCTCAATCCAACCATGAATACCAAGAGTTGAGGAAATTCTTGAGTAATATTTCGAGGATGCCACGCTGAAGCTGTTCAGTAATGAATTCCTATGATTTGTTAGATGCAGATTATAGTAGCATTGGTCGAGGGTTTGGTTGACGGTGAGCTAGATCGGACCGTTCTTCTCTAAATGGCTTAAACAGCTTAATTATAGACCATTGATGGACAAACTCTACCAATGTAAGAAAGAATGCACCAGGTAACAGGACTTAAAAGATTTCTGTGATGTCAACAAGATGTCACAACTGAAGGCTGACGCAAGCTCTACTTAATATGCAGTTAATCAGGGCCGTTGTGTCAAAGCACACGACAATGACAAAATAATGCATCACACTGCCACGACATCAAAAGGTTCAAAACTGCTACCGTTGAAACCTCTCTTGGTCCAGAAGTCAACTTTGGCACACCAAAATTTTAGTACTTCCACTTACTAGAGAAGAAATCAGGACTGGCAATCTGCTAACTTTATGCATAACTACTCCAGTGATGATTGTCATGTGAACGTAGCAGCCTGCAATCCCAGTGCACGACAGATTTACATCATTGGTTTGCTCGAGAGCTTAACTATCGTCCTTATGCTTGAAAAACCTCATTCACAAGCACAAAAAGGTTGTATGTTTGTGGATTTTAGTATTTCAGAGCAATAAAATGGTAGTAAGAAATATGTAAGCATGCTAGTGGGATCAAAGTGTGGACCTCCGAAATTTTCTAACTCGGAGACGTCGTACGTAATTTTTGACAAATTGCACAAACTATTGGAGCTTTGAGGGCGCTCTAAATATTTTCAAAATTTCATAACATTTTGCAGATGTTATAATAGGACCATAAGGAAACTTTTTGGAGGCAGTGCATTTAAACTTTCAAGAAAATATTTTCCCCTGTGCAATCGTGGGACACCCTAATATGTATATATTATATATATATAAGTGTCTGCGCATGCATGTGTGGGTAAGAGACAATATCTGCATATACTGCATATTATTAATACGGTAATACTGATTGGCATTCGTTGAAGTGAACACGTTGGTCTCCGTTGGAGAATGACGTCGTTGAGTTTGGCGAAAGAATCAAATGCGTGACAAGTCACGGATCAGTGGAGATTGGCATTCGATTTGCATGAGTGGTCGTTAAGCAATCGAAACGCTTCTTCTTGTTTCCTGCAGTGCCTGCAGAAATGAAGCGGATCAATAGCGTGAGATTGGTTGGTTGCCTATAGCAACCAACATGCCATGACCTCTGTAGCCTTTATTGACGTCAATTCCGTTTCGATTTAATCAGAGCTCATCCAATGTGGCCCAATGCAATATCTATAGTTATTTGCTTCGTTGTCTTTAAGACTATACTGTTCAGACAAGCGAGCAACCGAGAGTATGATTTATGAATAACTATATATACACTTAATATCTTCACTGGGGCAGTAGTTATTCAAAGCTTCCAATTGCATGAGTCCAATTTTCAGTTGATGTCCCTGCAGTAAACACAAGATACTTCGTGGTCTATAGCTGCAGCTCGATCGGTACGCCTCGTTGTGCCTCGTTATGACTCACTGATTTATGCTTTCCATTCACGCTTAATTCACCCAGGACAAACGGAAGGTCAGCTTCCACTGACCAATTGCGGTAATGATGCTGATGCAATGATGCTGATTTCGTGGTGGTGTGTTGGTGGTG
Organism: Lumbricus terrestris; assembly: GCA_949752735.1. Classification (NCBI taxonomy): domain Eukaryota; kingdom Metazoa; phylum Annelida; class Clitellata; order Crassiclitellata; family Lumbricidae; genus Lumbricus; species Lumbricus terrestris. The sequence goes on from OX457036.1 coordinate 62,669,750, forward strand.
GCAGGGCCGGACTAAGGCATGTTCAGCATGTTCGGCAGAACATGGCCCCACACTTTAGGGGGCTCCACACATGCGGGGGGAAAAAGTTTTCAGGAAAAATATATATACAATGTATATTTTGAGCAAATTTCGACCAAACGACTAAGAAAGGTCATCAGAATTTTCGACTGAAGATTCAACAAATTTTCAGAACAGGGCCCTACATTTCTTAATCCGCCCCTAGGTGGTGGTAATGGTGGTGGTTGTTGTGTCTTGGTGATGATCTTGATGATGATGGTAATGATGATGGTGGTGGTTGTGGTGGTGGTGGTGGGGTGAAAATTATGATGATGATGATGAATGATGATGATGGTTGTTATTATTATTATTATTATTATTATTATTATGATGATGATGATGATGATGATGACGATGATGATGATGATGATGATGATGATGATGATGATGAATGATGATGATGACGATGTTGTTGTAAACGACGATGACGACGGCGTTATTAGCGTTAGGAACAGTGTGAAACAATAGAAGCACAGCAAATTCTTTGTATACTTTAGGTCAGAAACCGGAAGTTCCAGGGTACTGCGTCAAGGAAAAGGACCTGAAGGTCTGTGAGAGCAACTCGGACTGCGATCTTGATGGGAAGTGCATGACCTTGGGTCGTTCTGATGAGAAGTACTGTCTACCCAGAGGGGAGGAGAGACGCCCCATGGACAAGGGCAGAAAAGTCTCCGATTACTCAAAGATGGCGGGCGGACTCGGTAATGATAATCACCATCATCATCATCATCATTGTCGTTATAATCTCTATCAGCAATAGACACGCACACCCCACCCCCACACACACACACACACGGGCCCACATACATGCAAACATTATGGACGCATAATCATGATGGCATCCTACCAAGCTACCAAGTGTACTTAAGCATTCAATCATCCATCCATCCATCTACGTATCCATTCAGTTCCATCCACCATCCATCCAGTGTCCGTCCAACCATCCATCGCCACTCAACCAACCATCTATCCATCCATTAGTAATTAGGTCTACAGGGTGGCTCAAAACATGTACCACCGGATAAAATGTGATATCTTCGCAACCGATTGAACTTTTTCTGCGCAAATTTCCCAATTTGCTGGGGAATGAATTTTCAACAATCCCTGAAAGTTTCATTTGAAACTTTTTATGGTTACAAAAGTTACAGCTGTTTAAACTTTCAATTTTGTTTTTTTCAAATTTCCGCGGAAAATGAGCGTCATTTGTAGATTTCCATGTCAAATAATATCACTTTTCACTACGACCTCAGAATTCCGTTTTGCAGTTTATTGTAAGGTATAATGAGAGTGTCCACTCCCTGCCTTAACACAAGCTCAAATTACTTTTCGTGAAGCTCAGTATGGCCTTGTTGGTCGGGTCCTGCGGCAATTGACCCCACATTAGCAGCGAGACTTGCTTCAGCTGGCCAATGTTCTTCAACTTGGGATGAAATGTCTTGCAGCGTTCCAGCATAACTCCCCAGACGTGATAAGCAAGAGGGCTGGCGAGTTTGTTAGTCATCTTTGCCAATACATTTACTTCAGTCCATCATAATCAACCTTGCCGTGCGAGCAAGCAGGCGCACCGTCCTGCTGGAAAATAAAACCAGATGTTAGAGCAAAGAGCATGCCTAGTCTTCAATTAGTCTGGGTAAGAGAGTTCAAAGATGAGTTTGACATCTAACTTACTGAAAGGGATTAAATGCAGTCTTTTCTTGCAGCCGTAACACACGCCAACATATCTGATGCCGAAACCATGATGTGCTTTGCAAACTTGACCCTTTCGATTACCAAGCGAATTTCGTGAAAATCGCGCTTTTTTCCGTCAGACCAAGCGACCATTCCTGTCTCTCTTCCGACATCTGATCTTCGCTACATAAACACGTTTACAGATAGCCTTCAATGTGCTCAGGCTCCACTTTTCACTGGGTAGTTTGCTATGATTACGCGATGGCCCAGTCTCTGCTCACGCAACGTCCGAGTTCCCATTTTATCTTCCGCAGAAACTTTGCCCATGACGTCCAGTAATGGATTAACGAATTGAGACCTTAATCTATAAAATATCACCAAATACCAACAGTTTGCTTCAAAAACAGCTTCTTTGCAGCTCTCAGTGAGGTCGTATGACATCATCATCAATTTGTGTGTTGTAATTTGCAAAACTTCTGAATGAAATCGCATGTATTGGAGCATGATTCTCCGGATATTTGAAAAACGGAATTGAAAGTTTAAACAGCTGTAACTCTTGCAAACATGAAAATTTTCAAATGAAACTTTCAGAGATTGTTGGAAGTTCATTCCCCTGCAAATTGGAAAATTTTCACAGAAAAATGTCAGTCGGTTGCGAAGTTATCGCATTTTATCCGGTGGTACATTTTTTAGCCACTCTGTATAGACATTCGCTATGATTAAATACTTCGCACCCATCCATTCTCCATCATTTATTCCTTATTCATGCATCCATCCGGCCATTGTATGAAGTTGTAAATTTGTTATTTCCGATATGAAATTCACAGATAAGCCTATCCATTCTTTTTCTAGGTACCAACTGTGAAGACGATTCTGATTGCAAGCCCTTCACGTTGGATGGCTCCGATCGTCTCTGTTGCCAGAATGTCCGCAGAGGAAGGCAGGGAACCAGACAATTGTGCGACCGCGTCACCTCCATATCAGTCTGTATCCCTGTGCGCAAGTAAGAAGGTCCACTGATGGCGTAGCAATACGAGAACGGCGCACTGCTTTCACAGAAATCTAAAATAATGGCGTCAGGTTTATGTGCTGTCTAGATCGCATATTATACGGTAGAACGATTACAGGATTGAAAATTTAGAGATCATCTGATAAGAAATGGTGTTGTATTTGATCGAGTACGTATCTGCGAGTGATGAATTGATTCGTGACTTTCCTTTGTGTAATCCATGGAAGCAGCGTCTTGTCTTTTCACGTGACCCATGGAATGTTGAAATTATTTTTGTGCTGAGACTTGTGTCTTTGTTTTCAATAAACTATAGTTTGAAATGGTTTGAAGGGAACTGAATTCAATCAAAGAATCCTATTGGATGCTATTCAAATATATTTGAAATGTAGGCCTAATTATACTGACAGTGCCGTAATTTATTCGCTTCAAGGTCGAGAAACAAGATGGATAGTCTGCAGGCGTGACAAAATCCATGACCAAAGACCTTATTATTTTCATGCATGCAAAACGTCGACTTAAGCACACCCAAGCAAGCGTTAGTTTAATGTAGTGTAAGGTAATGTAATGTAAATCTTCGAGAATTTCTCAGCGCCCACAAAAGCCACGTCAGGGAGACCAGCTTAGCCTATTCACCGGCGCTATATCGAATCAAGTCCGCAATAACCAGAGCTGCCTTTTTCGTTCCGGTGCAAGATCAAAATCCTGGAGGTCAAGCCGAAGAGACAGCGTGGTGTTACGGTGGTTGTCGGTGATGGTGGTAGTTGGGTTGTATGTCTGATTAGAATCTGTATATATGATAGTTTGAACAGTTCGGTCTTCAGTTGTGAATTGAAAGTAGCAGAGGAGAGTGCAAGCGGAGGAGAGGAGATTATTGGGGAGATAGGAGGTTGAGCGAACAGGCGGAGGTCTGTGTTTTGTTGCTGATCTGAATCTATAGTTTTATAGTGAAATCAGACGAATTCATCTGGATGAAAGGAGGCAATTTCTCTACAGAAAATGACGAGTATACTTTTCCATTTCTGTTTACGAAAGGTACTAGCTTTATTTCAGTATCAAACCGGAGAAGATCCTATACAGCAGAGAAGCGTACCAGTGTATCTCATCGTCCTGCGCTGGTTCCCCGCTGCCCCACAACGGAACCAGTCTATTTCGCACCGGCCATAGGGCGGCATGTGCAATCGAATGACTGGAAATCACTCCGTAGCAAGAAGCTATGTAACCCCCAACGACTATCGTACCCCTCGAGGTCAGAGGGGCGTATACACCTTTCCCAAGAGTGTACGACACTCGCCGCACCCTTCTTGGCACCGCCCGGGTGTCGTTCAATGCTCCTATCTCGTAGATATGATCCCCGACTTCTATATCGCCTCCAAAATGCGACTGAATGACACCGGATGACGCCTTTGATGCGAACATCAGATGGTGTGGTGTAAGCATCAGACTTCCTCGATCAGTCTCCAACTTGATGAAGACCGATGAGAGGTTTCGACTGATGTGAAGGAATGCTACGACCTCATCGTAGATTGGTCTTCCAGTGGTGGTGGTGGCGTCAGTGGTCAGTATGCGGTCACCGATGGATAGACTGGACATTGGTAGGAGATGACCGTTCTCCAAATGGACCAATTGACCACCATCGAAGCATCCACCCATCTTCGCTGTGATGTACGAATCTATGAAGACAAGACGCTCATTTAGAAAAGCATTCTATTTAAATGATTAGTTATATCTTAAATAGTGATATAATAGACTACATTGAAATGTGAAGGAAGAAAAGCAGTATCAAATTAAAACGCATTTTAACATTCACTGTAGAACATTAACTATAGGAGAATACTATCTGAAATAAATAATCTAGTAAATATTTATTCGAAAGCAATTATCGTGTAATTAGCTACGATTTACAAACCTATTCTATTTAAATTAATCAATATTACAATTTATAATTAATATAATTTATTCCTTCAGTAACGAAGAAAACGAGTGTAAAATAATTGTTGAAGAATTAGGCTGCATAGATCTATATTTTGAACATTATATCCCCGACACTTAGAGTCCAGTAGGCTGCATCGGTTAAAGCGTACGTCATGTGCATGAACCGCAGTGCGTAGGGCGATTCCCGGTTTGCCTTCACCGCCCCCCCCCCCCCCCCATTCATGCGCGTCTGTTTTTTTGTGATTTAAATCTCTGGCTAGCGTGGTCCACACATGGAGACCTTATACATAGTGTGGCACCAATTCACGGGGCATCGGCAGCTAAAGAGCTCACCCGAGCAATTCCTTGCAAAATGAGTACGGTTGAGGCCATATACACGGGTGCCATAGAAAAATGTCTACAATAACAATATATACCCATGGTATCCTGACCAACACTACCACGACCACCACCATTTCCCCATGCACCACAAACGCCAACGTTTCGTCCCCCACCCTCACAGTCTTACCACAAAGCCATCGTATAATAATTATACCCTCACCAGCCTTGACGGAGCAATGAATGTGTCCCCTCGACTCATAGTAGACCCAATCGAATCCAGCGTCAACGGACAGCCGAGCGAGGGTCCCTAACTTGCCACTGTCTCGGTCGCTCGTTGTCAAGTCCACCGCCCTTCCCTCCTGATGAAGGGTCGATTCAACGATCATCGCCCCTCTTGCCGTCTGCTGTTCTTCCTCTTGCCAGGCCTTGATGACACGAAGTCTCAGCCCTGGCCAGTGGTTCATGACGAGGACGGAGAGGGTGTTGACACGGTCTCTGCAACGCTATAACAACAACATCGAACATCATCAGTAGGCCGATATACACCGTGATTCAAAAAAAAGTAAGCCAAATTATTTTTCATATATCTCCAATGCCTGATAACATATCATGCTAAAAATTTCCAAATATTTAGAGAATTGGACCAAGAATATGATTCCAAGATTTCATGAGATAAAGTTGAACGGATAAAAAGATATGTATCTTTCAACTTCGTATGCCGAAATTTCAGTTTACAAGCAATTTTCTGTTAGATTCAATAAAATGTGAGTCAAACTTTTTCAGTATCTTTATGGCCTGATAATTAAATCATAGTAAAATTTTCCCAATATTTAGAGAATTGAATCAAGAATAAGATTCCAAAATATCAAGTCATAAATTTGAACGGATTGAAAGTTATGAATATTTCAACCTCATCTCCCGAAACGTCAGTTTTCAGCAAGTCTGTAATGGCGTTCTTTGCGGTTTTTACGCTTGATAGTTCCCAATTTTGGTCTTCAGTGACCCTGGAGTAAAATTAATGGATGCTATTATCGCGAGGTTCTGCTGTCACAACATCCTCTATCTGTAATCAGAAATCTAGCCCCCAGAAGGCTGGGTTTTTTTTCAACAGGATAGTGCCCCAGCCCACAGAGCCAAGGAAACCACGGAAATGCTGACAAGAGAGACGCCAGACTTCATTTCTCCCACATGATGGCCCAGATTTGAATCCTGTCGACCATAAAGTGTGGAGCTTGATGCAAGACCGAGTAGACAACAATCCATGGTATAAACGATCTGAAGTAGCACTTGATGGAAGTGTGGGATGACCTGGACCAGCGGATAATCGACGATGCTGTTGCCCAATGGCGCCAGCGCCTCCAGTATTGCGTGCAAGCAGGAGGAGGACATTTTGAGCATCCTATTTAATTAAATAATCAAACCAAACTGTGGGAATCATGTTGTTATTCAATTCTCTTCATATCTGGACAATTTTAGCATGATTAGTCATCAGGCATTAGAGATATAAGAAAAACAGTTTGACTTCCATTTTAATGAATCTAGCAGAAAATGGCTTGTAAACTGAAATTTCGGCATATGAAGTTGAAAGATACATATCTTTTTATCCGTTCAACTTTTTGTCATGAAATCTTGGAATCATATTCTTGGTCCAATTCTCTAAATATTTGGAAAATTTTAGCTTGATATGTCATCAGGCATTGGAGATATTTGAAAAACATTTTGGCTTACTTTTTTTTGAATCACGGTGTATATATTATATATAAATACATATATATATAATTATATAATTATATGCATGATGTTTAGCGTCATCATCGTCGAAACTATGAAGAAATTTTATTTCTATATTCATGCGTTTCATCATAGCATAATAATCATACAATCATCATTATCCTTGCAACAACTACAACATTAATAGGCCTACTATAATCCTTTCATTATGATACTGTAACGTCTCCGTTTTTATGCTTATTTTAGCAGGTAATTGAAAATGTACTGCATTTAAATGATCTGTTCAAAGAGAAACCAATTCTTTATAAATGTATGATATAATTGAAACTATTAAATACACAATACAATTACGCAATATTCCTATTTACTTATTTGGCGTATCACTAATTATAATTATCTTTATGCTTATCTGTGTTCCACAGTTGAGATATATGACATATCGTTTCTGTAGTGTAAAACGGCCTTGAAATAGTTCTGTAGATCTCTGTAGATTCACTGAATGAAGATAAGCAACCCCGTGCTATATTTGAAGAAATAGTTTTGCTGATTCTCCGTAGATTCACTGAATGAAGATAAGCAACCTCGTGCTATATTTGAAGAAGGATAATGAGATACTGTCAAGCTGTGGAATCCAGATCGAATACCAGACAAGACAATATTCAATACTTCCGTAGCATCAAATTATCACACTCCAACCAATGAGAATTTCCTTCCCAATTGAAAATGACCTTGAAATGTCAACCAGAGATAACGAGCCCAAAATCGTTTCTCAACACACGAATATCGTCTCACCAACCGTCACGATCACAATGTAGACTTCACGGACGTTAGAGTTCGCAACTTCGAATTTCTAAATCGCCTCTACTCTCACACGAATGCCTCGTACTGTTTTACGACCAGATACGAGCATAATCATCATCCTCACCATTGAATAAACTTCAAATGAATTGCCAGCCACAACTGAACAACCATCTTTCTCAATGTTCAAGCAAGGAATCAACCGTTTATGTCGAATTTCAATGACGTGGCTGTTTCATTCAATTCTGTCCGTTACGCTCATTTCGATGCTTTTAATTGGTTACGCGTCAATGCAAATGTTTTCGCTTACGTAAGCGTCCGTAGTAACCGCTTTACGTCACTATGACTGCCTCGCTCATGTACGCAAGATTCGTGGTCTCCTAGTTACTAATCCACTAGACGCCAAATTATTAATCTAGACACGCCAACTAAATTATCTAGCTTAACTCCTACTTAGAATTAACATATAATATCAGACAAGTTAGTTTGATAGATAATAGCGATTTAATACGCTACAAATACCCCTCCTTCAAAAGTCTGTAATCAGGCTTTACAATCTCACCTAATTATCTATCAACTAAATTTCTATCAACTTCCTTATTCTATCTTACACAACAATACAACATTACTGAACTTCTTATCTACATTATTATAATACATTACTGATATATTTAAGTACTATGTAATCCCTCTACTCAAATAATCAGACATAACATTATTGCTTCCCTTGATATATCGTATCGTAAAACAATAATTTTGAAGTGCTAGACTCCACCTCATGACTCTCGCATTTCTCATTCTCCCTTCTTTCATGTACTGTAGTCCGCAGTGGTCTGTCTCAATCACAAACTGCTTTCCACACAAGTACCTGTCAAACCTACTAATTCCCCACATTATCGCTAGACATTCTCTCTCCTCAACTGAATATCTCGTCTCTCTTTCCAATAGTTTCCTACTCGCATATGCAATCGGGTGGTTTATCCCTTCATACTGCTGTATCAGGACACAACCTATTCCTCTTCCCGAAGCATCAGTTTGAATCACGAATTCCTTCTCCAAGTTTGGTAACTTTAGAATCGGTGTTTTAGCAAGTGCTGCTTTCAGCTTACTAAAACTCTTCTAATTCCTCGTTCCAATCAACATTATTAGCTGCTGACTTCTTTGTCAAATCACTTAATGGTGCCATCAGTTCAGCACAATGAGGAATAAATTTTCTGTAATAGTTTATTGCTCCCAAAAAGCTTCTTATTTGTTTCTTCGTTTTCGGTTGTGGCATCTCCACAATCTTATCTATCGATTCTCCTTTAGGACTAATGTCGTCGTTGTTTAACGTATGACCCAAGAAATCTATACGTCCATAGCCTAATGAACATTTCTTTGGTTTCAAAGTCAGGTGAGCATCTCTCACTCTTTGAAAAAATTCTCGTAAAATCTTCATATGTTTAGTCCATCCTTCTGTATGAGCTAGTATGTCATCAACATAACTCTCCAGATTCTCGGTTCCATGCAAAATCTTCCTTATAAGTCTGTTGTAGCTTGAAGCACTGTTCACCAATCCAAATGGTAGTACATTAAACTTATATAATCCACTTGCACAAATGAAAGTCGTATAATCTTTTGATTCTTCGCTCATTGGTATTTGCCAATACCCTTTGCAAAAATCAAACTTGCTATATATTTTGCTGCCACTCAGTTTATTGAAGATATCCTCGTTTGACATCATCGGCTCTGGATCAAAAACTGTCACTTTGTTCAATTGTTTATAGTTGCAGCAAAGTCTATTGCTTCCATCAGCCTTTTTAACAACAACAAGCGGTGCTGCGTAAGCTGCTTCTGATCTTTCTATTATTCCATTCTCTAACATTATCTCAATTTCCTTATCAATTTCAGATTGTAGATGATACGGTGTTGGATATGCTTTCATCCTAACAGGTTCATCACTCGTAAGATGAATCTCGTGTTTCACCATGTCAGTTCTTCCTGGTTTATCTGTAAATATGTCTTGGTATTCTCTCAGTAATTTCTCTATTTCACCTCTCTGTTCATCTTCTAATTGTGGATTAATATCAACATCCTTGTACGTCTCAGTTTGCTTACTGACATACAGGTTTAATATCTCCTCCTCTTCGTCTTCACCTTCTCTACCATCATGTACAATAGCTGACACATATGCTATTGTCTCAGAACCTGACAACTCTTCTTCATCCCTCTCGTAATATTTCTTTAGTATGTTGATGTGGTATGTTTTCAGTTTTCCACCATCAACCTCAACTTTATAATCGTAATCTCCGATTTTTCCTCTGACAACAAATGGTCCTTGCCATTTAACAAGCATCTTATTATTACAACTCGGCAGTAACAATAGGACTTTATCACCTATCTGCAGTTTTCTATATCGTGCCTTTTTATCGTAATATTTCTTGTTCTTCGCATTGGCTTTGTGAATTGCTTTCTGCGCCATGTTACACGTTTCCTCTATACGTTCTCGTAGATCTGTCATATATGTGTACACATCCTTCACCTCGTCTTCCACTTTTTCATTCGTCCACAGTTCCTTCAATATCTGTATCGGACCTCTACACGATCTTCCGAAGATTAATTCGAAAGGTGTGTATCCGTGGCTCTCGTGTACAGTATCTCGTAATGCGAAAAGTAGTGGTGCCAAGTACCTGTCCCACTCTTTTACTTGTTCACCTATCAATTTTCTCAGTGTCGTCTTAATTGTTCCATTCAGACGTTCTACACAACCATTTCCCATCGCGTGGTATGGACTTGTCATCGTATGCTTGATTAATAACATCTTGTTTACTTCGGCCATTAGTTCCGACGTAAACTGGCTCCCTCTATCTGTATGAATTCTTTCTGGTACGCCCATCCGACAGTAAAAGTTAAACAAGGCTTCCGCCACTTCCTCGGTACTAATACCTTTCAATGGTATCGCTTCAGGATATCTGGTGCTCAAGTCGATAATCGTTAATACATAACGATATCCTCTCATAGACATTGGCTCTATGGCTCCTATGATGTCTACACAGACATGCTTGAACGGTACATCCAGCACTGGAAGATGTCCCATCGGTGCCTTGTAGTTCACTTTCTTATCCACTGCTTTCTGGCATACATCACAACTTAATATGTATCGCCGAACTTCTTGATTTATCCCTGGCCAATAAAATTCATTCACAATTTTATCATGAGTCTTCTTCATGCCTAGATGAGCTGACAGTAGCGAGTTATGTGCTACAGCTAGAACTTTGTTTCTCAACTGTTTCGGTACCATCAACTGCCACTTCGCTTCATCTTTCAATACTTCTTTCCATCTCCGGTACAACAGTCCATCTTTCTTTACGTACAGCACTTTTTCTGTACTCTTCTCATCGCCATCCCACTCAGATGCTTTATCCCAGTAACTCTTCAATGTTTCATCTGTCTTCTGTAATTCCTTTATTTCTTTTGTGGTTATATTCAGGTCGGGCATTTCTGTGACCTTGAGTGGTTTATATTTCACCACTTTCTTCGACTCAGCTCTCGTTTCTATCGCTGCTGTCGTTTGATGTGCGTCACTGTTCATGACGTCATCACTTCCAACTTTCTCTATTACGTCATCATATTCCGTGCTCATTTCATCACTCTCGAATCTTACTTTCTTCTTGGCATCTTGCCGACGTGAATTAGCATTCACAATTCCCTTGAGTATTCCTTTATACTCAACTTTTTCTTGTTTCTCACTCATAATCGTCCCATCCACTTTCTCTCCTTTGTCACAATTAATCACATTTTCATCCGTGTTCTCATTCGTTACGGTATATTTCAACCCTCTCACGCGTCCAATAATTATCGGCTTTACTGGTTCATCCATAACCATTGCCTCAACTTCACCAGTAAAATACTCGCTCTCAATGTTTACATTGGCTGTAGGAAAACACCTTAAGCTCCCATCAACTAGGATGCAGTGCGTTTCCTTCCCAGTCAAATCACTATCCTTGATTAGCGATCTCCTCACGATACATGTACTCGCTCCAGAATCGTAAAGACAATTGGCGTCTACGCCATTGACCTTCGCTTGACATTCGTCTATACTTTCAATGTCAATGCAACCATCTTTCCGTTCCGTAACTACCGTACTCGCTGCCATGTGTTTCGGTACTTCTTCTTTACCTTTCCTATCCTGGCGTTCTACTGTTCTGTCAATTTCATTCGATTTCGTAGGCTATTTTCATTCGCCTGTATAGCTCTGTACGCCCTATTCTCGTAAATCTGTACTGCTGCTGCTGTGTGTTTAACAAACCCTTTGGCTTTATGCACACAATCAAATGCTTTATGACCTACCTTACCGCATGCAAAACAAGTTATCTTGTGTTCCGCTGCCTGTTCTCTGTCTTTACTAAATCCTCTATTCACATTTCCACTGTGATTTGTCTCTTTGTTCTGTCTTGTTTCAACTCTTCCTCTGTTTACATTTCCTTGGAATTTCTCTCTCGATTTCTCTTCAAATGGCTTTCCATTACCTCTGTCATTATTGAATCTCCCTTGAGGTTTTACAGAATTCTCTGCATATCTGTACCCATGAGCTTCAATGTAGGATTCTGCACATGTCAATGTGTCCTTTAAGCTCATTTTTCCTTTCTCTTTAATGAATATCCTCAACTCGTTACTGCAAGTGAGGAAAAATTGATCTTTTAGCAGTAGATCCTCGATTCCTTCGTAGGTCTGCTCAAATCCAGCTTGTAGCAACCATTGCTGCAAATATCGTTGCAATCTGTAAATGAAATTTGAAGGAGTCTCTCCTTGTTCCATCTTGCTAGTCTTAAACTTGTTACGATACCCTCCTTCTGTTAATTGGAATCTTTTCAGGAGATGCTTCTTTAAACAATCGTAGTCTTGAGTTTCTTCAGCCGACAAACGCTGGTACACTTCTAATGCTTTCGACTCCAGATGTCGCGCTAGCATCAGCGACCATACCTCTCTCGGTATCTCATACGTCGTACACGTACGCTCAAATCTAAGAAGATACGCATCGAGACAGTCCTTTGCCTCGTTAAATATCGGGAATTTAATATTCTTCATTCCCTTATGACTTTGGTTTCCTTGGTGGTTGTCACCCATCGTCATATAAGAATCTCCATCATCTCTGTTTCGTCCATCTCTCGATTCCATTTCTTTCAGTCTCATTTGAATCTCAAGCCTCTTATGCTCTAAAGCTTCATTCGCTTCTGTTGCAAGCCTCGCCTCAGTTGCTTCTCTTTCCAGTCTAACATCATTTGCTTCTCGCGTAAGCCTCGCATCATCTGCTTCGCGCATAAGTCTCGCGTCAGCCATCCTCGCTATTTCTATTTCGTTTTCTCTTGCTGCTTTTGCCTCAGCAATTTTAGCCGCCTCACGCGCTGATTCTGCTTCTCTATTAGCTTTAGCTTCTGCTAATCTAGTCGCCTCACGCGCTGATTCTGCTTCTCTATTAGCTTTAGCTTCTGCTAATCTAGTCGCCTCACGCGCTGATTCTGCTTCTCTATTAGCTTTAGCTTCTGCAGCTGCACGTAGCTCACTTTCCTTTTTCTCTTCTCGTTCGTCCGCCCTCTGCTGTCTAAATTCATTTTGTCTGTCTCTGACGAATGCCTTCAGCTCTTCACCTTCCAATGAGAATGAACGTCCCATATCCAACCACTGTTGCCAGTCTGTGATCGACATTCTTACTTACTCACTTTTGTCAAGTAGTAATAAATTTAACACTCTAATATGCGCTATACAACTTCACACTCGCTTATAATAATTATTAAAATTATTAAGCGTCACACTAGTGCTCCCTCTTAACGTGATACAATCTCTGGTGTATGTTCCGCAATAAGGATTATCGCACCGAATCTAATGCTTAAAATCTATACACGCGCGGCGCTTGGCGTTGCGCTGTGCTTAACAATTTCCAAATAGATCGTCATTTTAATTAGCTTTGTCTCTTCAATATAAATGTCAGTAAAGTTCAATCTAATCAACAATAATATTGTCAATTTTATCCCGACGCGAGCATCCCATTTGTAACGTCTCCGTTTTTATGCTTATTTTAGCAGGTAATTGAAAATGTACTGCATTTAAATGATCTGTTCAAAGAGAAACCAATTCTTTATAAATGTATGATATAATTGAAACTATTAAATACACAATACAATTACGCAATATTCCTATTTACTTATTTGGCGTATCACTAATTATAATTATCTTTATGCTTATCTGTGTTCCACAGTTGAGATATATGACATATCGTTTCTGTAGTGTAAAACGGCATTGAAATAGTTCTGTAGATCTCTGTAGATTCACTGAATGAAGATAAGCAACCCCGTGCTATATTTGAAGAAATAGTTTTGCTGATTCTCCGTAGATTCACTGAATGAAGATAAGCAACCTCGTGCTATATTTGAAGAAGGATAATGAGATACTGTCAAGCTGTGGAATCCAGATCGAATACCAGACAAGACAATATTCAATACTTCCGTAGCATCAAATTATCACACTCCAACCAATGAGAATTTCCTTCCCAATTGAAAATGACCTTGAAATGTCAACCAGAGATAACGAGCCCAAAATCGTTTCTCAACACACGAATATCGTCTCACCAACCGTCACGATCACAATGTAGACTTCACGGACGTTAGAGTTCGCAACTTCGAATTTCTAAATCGCCTCTACTCTCACACGAATGCCTCGTACTGTTTTACGACCAGATACGAGCATAATCATCATCCTCACCATTGAATAAACTTCAAATGAATTGCCAGCCACAACTGAACAACCATCTTTCTCAATGTTCAAGCAAGGAATCAACCGTTTATGTCGAATTTCAATGACGTGGCTGTTTCATTCAATTCTGTCCGTTACGCTCATTTCGATGCTTTTAATTGGTTACGCGTCAATGCAAATGTTTTCGCTTACGTAAGCGTCCGTAGTAACCGCTTTACGTCACTATGACTGCCTCGCTCATGTACGCAAGATTCGTGGTCTCCTAGTTACTAATCCACTAGACGCCAAATTATTAATCTAGACACGCCAACTAAATTATCTAGCTTAACTCCTACTTAGAATTAACATATAATATCAGACAAGTTAGTTTGATAGATAATAGCGATTTAATACGCTACAGATACTATCATTTCTAGCATCGTCATCCATCGTCATCGTCACCGTCATCTTCATCGTCATCATCGTCATCGTCATCATCGTCATCATCATCATCATCATCATCATCATCATCATCATCATCGTCGTCGTCGTCATCATCATCATCATCATCATCACCACCATCGTCGTCATCGTCGTCGTCATCGTCATCGTCATCGTCATCATCATCATCATCATCATCATCATCATCATCATCATCATCATCATCAATGTCTATGGGTTCATCGCCCGTAGGTGTTCGATGCTCTTTCTATCTTCCACTCCATTTGTATCTTTCTCTTGTTATGTGGCTCAATTGGTGCAGTGATATGCTTCCACACCAGTCCGCGATGTTATCCTTCCTTTCTTGTAAGCGACGTCCCCTTTAATTGTTCGTCTCTTCCATCATACCAAGGACCAACGTCTTAAGTTACCTGGAGTCGTCCATTCTTCATCTAATGTCCAAACATTTGTAATTTCCTGCAGATTACGTTTTGCAGCAAAGTGTCTTTTTGACCAATTCGATTGTCATCTTTTTTCTTCATCCGACTCTTAATATTTTTCGATAACACATTCTTTCAAAAGTCAGTATTCGTCTTTTAATTTTTTTGGTTATTACCCATGTCTCACCATGTTTCACCATGTTTCATCATGCTTCACCATGTCTCACCATGTTTCACCATGTTTCACGATGTTTCACCATGTTTCATCATGCTTCACCATGTCTCACCATGTTTCACCATGTCTCACCATGTTTCACCATGTTTCACCACGTTTCACCATGTTTCACCATGTTTCATCATGCTTCACCATGTCTCACCATGTTTCACCATGTCTCACCATGTTTCACCATGTTTCATCATGCTTCACCATGTCTCACCATGTTTCACCATGTTCCAATATGTGTCACCATGTTTCACTAAATAAAATAATCGTCATCCTCATGATATTAAATAACTATAATAGGTTAATCGGAATGGCTGCAATTTTGCAAAAACAACTGATCTTTTCTGGCGGACTCTGCTCGCTCTGCATGTTGATGTTGATGTTGATGATGCTGTGCGCCAGAGTTTAGCGCGAACTGCAAACGCTAAGTAAAGTAATCGGTATATGACCAACTTCAAACTGCTCTCACTGACAACGTCATTATCCAGTTACTATGACCATCATCATTGTTTTAATGGTCGTCATTATCCTGATGATGATGATTAATACATATGTTGATCATGATGATGATCAGGATAATCATCATTATTATCGCCATTATCATCGCAACCATCGCCACCATCATCATTCTCTTCTTCATCATAATCACAAACATTATCATCGTCACCGTCATCATCATCATCATCATCATCATCATCATCATCATCATCATCATCATCATCATCATCATCATCATCATCATCATCATCATCATCATCATCATCATCGTCATCGTCATCGTCATCGTCATCGTCATCGTCATCGTCATCGTCATCGTCATCGTCATCGTCATCGTCGTCGTTGTCGTCGTCGTCGTCGTCATCGTCATCGTCAGCGTCCTCGTCCTCGTCATCATCATCATCGTCATCATCATTGCATCGTCGTAGTCGTCGTTATCATCATGTGATATCGTTACCTGTGTCATCAGACGAACTCTACCGGTTCCGTCGCTATCTTTGAACATCAGATCCGGGTTGCTATTGGCAACGAGCTGCTTCGAGAATCTCGCACTTTCTCGCGTGATCGTTCCTTCGCTGACTCCGCTCGCTCCGAGACTCGTTTCAGCCAAGCTCGGTACCATCTGCTTAAAGAAGAACGGTCCTTGCTGCTTCCGGTTTGGCCTTCGACGCCCATATCCGGTTCCCGGCATGCACTGCAGACCTAGATCGACGATGAGCGAAGAGAGTAGAAGAGCGAAAGCGACGGTTTCTCTGGAATTCATCGCACTATCATGCAGGACGAGTGATTCGTGCGATTGTCAGGTGCTGCACGCTACCCGCAGTTGATCCTCTCGCAACATGTGCAGCAATGCTATCGTCGTTGTGTTGTTGCAAATAACATCGCCCATACATACACTGAGTCGTATATTATATTATGCTCGCGCAGCAGCGTGGTAATTGGAGTCAAAAGTTCAGCGACAATGTTCAGCGTGCCAGGGTTTCGTCACGGGGTCTTGCATTACCCCGATTGTAGATCTGCACTCCCACGCAGTGCCTGGGGTTTTAGTCAGCGTCTGGCCCTCCTCGTCCTGACCTTTTTATGACGTTTTAAGGACTGTTAGTGACGAGCGTGTGAGGGAGCCTTGATGCTTATGTGCGGGTCAGATGTTGGTCAGGCTAAGGTTTAGTGCTTGTCTAACTAGGAGGACGGAGGTTGTCATTAAGAAAAGATTTGATCAACGGATTAAACCGAATCGAAGTGACGTGCAATTTGAGATTAGTGAATGGCTAAATAAGTGACTGACTGGGTCAGTGGGTGGGTAGGTGGGTGTTGGTGGGTGGGTGTTAGTGGGTGGCGTTGGCTATCTGTGCGTTGGTTTTTGTTGGTGGGATTTTGGAGTTTGGTTGCTGGTGTTAGGTTTTTGGTGCGTGGCATTGGATTGGTTCTGAGTAGGTGATTAGCGCTTTGTCATGGTTTGTGGGTGGATTGGGTTTGGTTGGGTTTGAATGGGTTTAACTGGGTTTGGTTGGGTTTGGTTGGGTTTGGTTGAGTTTGGTTACGTTTGGCTGGGTTGGGGGCTGCCTGAGTGGGTGATTGGTTGGATGGTTTGGTTCATTCATTCATTCAATCATTTTGAGAATTTATATAGCGTCTCTTCAAGAAACCTACTCAGTTGGCGTTGAACTGGGTGGGAGGTTGGGAAGAGTGAATTTGAGTGAGTCATTGAGTGTATGACTGTGTGGTGTGTGAGTGAATCAGTCAGTCAATCAGTCAGCTATATATATATATATATATATATAGTGCGGAATTATTGTGCGAGCGAGTAACAGTGGAAGAGTGTGAAGTAAAATATTAAACAGTTCAATTCCAGTGGAAATACGCCGATGGATGATTGGGTCATTTCCAGGACGCATACGATGTGACTTATTTTGTTGGAAGTCGGCAAACTTTATCTCACAGTCTAGAAGCTAGAGCTGCGCATTGGAAGAGGAGGCTTTATGGAGGGAGGTTAGGGAGGGGCAAGTGAGGTTGGTCGAAAGAGGATTTCTTAAAGTCAACGTGCACTTTTCCAGATTTAAAAGTCGTCGGATGTCGACGAAACAGAAACTTCCTATCTCCAAAGCTGGAAACATTTAATCACGACGACAACGTTTGATTGAATTAGCAAAGGATAAATCAATAAATTATTTCTTCCTATCATCGAGAATTTACTGATATTATAGGCTAATAATATTATAATTGCATTACACGACATTAACCCAGGGCCGGAATAAGAAATGTGGGAAAATTAACCTTACAGCAGTGCTGTCCAACCTCTTTGGTAGCACGAGACGCATAGATTCTTGAAGCCGAGCGTCACAGCAGTAAACTCAAATGCAGTGGTTAGCATTTTTTTTATAATACAAGGCATATTAGGCCTATATTAACATTGAACATTGTATCAAAATTTAATATGGAATTATTCTAATCCATCTATCAATCTAGCTATCGATATATGAAATTTATATGCCGCCGGTTCAAGACAACTATTCAGAGATGCTTCCGACCCAGGAATGACCAAAGAAGAAAGTTTTGAGCAGTTTATCGAAAGAGTTCGACAAGTCCCACAGGAATAAAAATAATAATGAATAATATCATGTGGACTACACAAACCACGATTGTCATGATTCACAATAGTTGAGCACCAAAATGTGCAAGGTGTCGTTTATTGCTGCCTTGCACTCAATTTCGTCGCCCAGACACAGTTTGGCATGCAGCTCCAGCTCAGCTCTTCATTACGTCGCCCAGTCATTTATTTTGGCTAAGATCCAATTTATGACTGGGGTGAATTTCCATCGTCCTGCTCTGGCTTTCATAAAAATCAGTAAAAGCCAGAGTCTCGGTCTAAAGAGCTAGCTAGCAGTCATAACCGTCAGAGCCAAGACGTACATCGCCACTCGCCGGCCCTGGGTCTCTTATCGATTGTTTCTTTCTAATTCTTAGAGCTATAGAATTCGACTATCTCACGAAGACTAATTCGAACATTCTAATCACCATAGACTAATAATATTCGAACATGCTAATCCCCATAGACTAATTCGAACAGCCGCCCATATACTTGAATAGCTACTTAGTAACAGTGGGCACGCGTCTTTGTGAAACTGCGATATGCCAGACATTTAAAAAATTCTAACTATTCGCTATTGATCATAAGGAAGCCACCACATATGCAGCCACAAAAATGCACACACGCATGCATACACACATGCACATGGACTATGCGAACGTGAGTTATAATTGTAGGCATTATCGTGTATATATAGCCTACTAGCGCATATGTATCAACAAAGAACTTGTAGCTGCGGATGTAGCCTACACCAAATTGCATGCATGAATTGCTTCATAGCTGCTGCACACCTATATCATGTTTCCATTTTTTATAGCGCCTTTGCAGAGCCTAAGAGCGAATCAAGGTATTCGTATCACGATCACTGCTTACCTGATGTCTAAATTGAGTCTTTTTAATTCAATAATTAGATTTTCCGTATCACCCGATGAAGTAAAAAATCCGAACAGATTGTGGACGTGAAGGTCTCCCTGGTCGAAGGCATTCCAACGGGTGAGAGCAGGCTGCAGGTAAGGTTGGTCCTCAAACCCCTCTCATCTACTCCCAGGCCACCTGCTGTTATGTCGTGCCTCGCAGCACGGTTTTTGACTCTATATGCACCCCATTGAGCTCTTGTCACCCTCGGTCTGTTCGTCTGTTCGTCTGTAACTGTTTGTATGTATGTCTCTGTGCCTGTCCCTGTTCCTTGTCTCTGCTTATAAGTATCTCTCTGCATGTCCATATGTTTGTTTATGATTTGTCTATGTCTGCTTTCCTCTGTGTTTTTCTACATCAGTCCATCCGGTTATATATAATATGCCTGCTTGCTTGTCTTTCCCTATGTACTTCTGCCTGTCCTTCTCTTCGCCACTCCGTTAGTGCACACAGTCATCTGTATCTTGTTTAGTTTCTGTTTTTATAGTTATCCATCTATAACTTTTATAGGTCTACCAGTCCATCGGCCTGTTTGTCCGCCTATCTGTCTGTTTATATCTGTTTATTCGTCTGCATGTCCATCTCCTGTCTGTCTGCTCGTCTGTCTCTGTCTGGCTGACTTTCTCTTAGGTCAACGGATCAAATAGCCGCGGGCAAGACCTATGCTCGCCCTACAGCGTGCAGGGGCATTATAGAGGCCTCTTTGTAGCTGCTACATTCGCTGAACCCTCGACTACTCTTCAACCCCCCTTCCGATTACTTCTCATGTCTAACCTCGATTGACGTCCTACCCCAGACCAACGATCGTTCGCCCGGAACGTTGCGCGACCCAGCAGAGAGAGTAATGAATTCACGGAGGGGAGCAGCAATCGAAACTGCTCCATTGTATTCCATTGTATTCTATTCCATTGTATTCTATTCCATTGTATTCCATTCCATTTTATTCCATTCTACCAAAATCTGTTCCCCCTCCATTCCAATCTATTTTAAAAATTTGCCTTTTCATTATTTTCACCACAGTGTTAAGTTTAGTATCTTATTTTAAGGTATAATTAATTTTTCTTACCTTATCGTGCGCTTCGGCGTGAAACTCCAATGCAGTGTCCGCGCTGTAGTTGGAGCGCCTCTGTGTAGTGAGCTTGAAGGGGCGCTATAGCAAATGCGAGAAATAAATAAATCTTGTCCTAACCGAGAGCTGAGCCGTCCAGCATTCACTCTTGTCCTTATGTGCGGGCGCCTCATGAGTCATGTCCTATTTTGTGTATTTAGATTGAACGACAAACATATCAGATATATACCGCCTGATTTGTTAGTCATAATTTTTTTTATTGTATTCTAAAGTCTGCCACTATTTCTAATTTGCTAGTTGAATGTTATTTTAATTTCAAATAATAATTATTATTATCGTGAGTATCATTGTTATTTTTTATGCCTGAGGTAGAACGATCCCTCAGGTTCTAAGAAACTAGGCAACAGCTTTATCCAAAGGTTTTCGTCTCCCATCGTGCTGCAAAACGGAACGATAAAAAGGCCACAGCATTAAATTAAAGCGCTGGATGCTGACAACAGACAATTGCTGGAAGTGAAGAGATGAGGCGACTCACAGGGTTCGCGAATATTCTTTCCGTGTTCAGACGATACAACGCCTGCAAGAATAATATTGATAATAGTAGTAATAATAATAATAGTAGTAATAATAATAATAATAATAATAATAATAATAATAATAATAATAATAATAATAATAATAGTAATAATAATAATATTGTCTATGTTTAGTAGCAGTAGTAAAAAATATGATGATAATAATAACAACGATAATGATAATAATAACAACAACAATAATAATAACAACAATAATAATAATAACAACAATAATAATAGTAGTAGAAGTGGTAGTAGTAGTAGTAGTAGTAGTAGTAGTAGTAGTAGTAGTAGTAGTAGTAGTAGTAGTAGTAGTAGTAGTAGTAGTAGTAGTAGTAGTAGTAGTAGTAGTAGTAGTAGTAGTAGTAGTAGTAGTGGTGGTGGTGGTGGTAGTAGTAGTAGTGGTTGTAGTCAAGACCGTAGCTAGGGGGTGTTTCGGGTGTTTGAACACCCCCCCCCCCAAATGGAAAATGGGAAAATAAAATAAATGCATTTACTAGCACATGATGTAAAAATCATGAAATAAAAGCATGAAACACCCGAAAAGAAAAAATTTAAAAAAAATTGAATGAATTGGTGACATTTTCTGAAGATTTCGGCCGGATGACTAAAAAGTCATCAGTTTTTTCGGACGGGAAACTGAAGATGAAGAAACACCAGGAGCATGAACGCCGCCGAAAGGGTGAGCAGTGGGAAATGGGAACGCCAAAGAAGAATTGCTGCTACGTATGTGTTTCCAGGCTTCCATGCATGGTGAGCAGTGGGAACTCCGGAAAAGAATTGCAAGAGCAGTAAGGAAGGCGTTCCGTCCCAGTGTAAACCCTGAGTGCATCTTTAGTCTATAACAGTGAGGCGCGGTGGTTTAGTGGGTATGTTCGTTGCCTTGCAGCCGGAGGGTTGCAGGTTCGAATCCACCTCAAGTCGCCACGTATGAACCTTGGGCAAGTCCTTCACTCGCAAT
The DNA here is from genome assembly GCA_949752735.1 of Lumbricus terrestris. Lineage (NCBI taxonomy): Eukaryota > Metazoa > Annelida > Clitellata > Crassiclitellata > Lumbricidae > Lumbricus > Lumbricus terrestris. The sequence continues at coordinate 62,691,683 of OX457036.1, forward strand.
TGCTAAGCGCTTCGGTGTGAAACTCCGATGCAGTATCCGTGCTTTAGTCGGGACTCGGGAGCGCCTCTGAGTAGAGAGCTTGAATGGGCGCTATGACAAGTGCACATACAAACAAACAGAACAGAACTGTCATGAAATCAAAACTGACTTTCTCGTTTCGGAAGGTGGCACTGGTACTGCTATCTTATATGCGCTTATAAATGTTGACTCACTTCAGTAGGTGGCGCTGCTGTAACCCTATGCGTGTTGAGCCGTCGGAAAGTCACGTGCCACTGTAATTATAAATATGTCAAATTTCCTTGTAGGCCTAATGATTGTCGGTTTGTCTGCTATTGATGGAAAAGCTCCTCGTCAAAGTCCACAGAGCAATTTTGTCATGCTGCACTGCAACTTTTGTCAATCAGCTGTCTACCATAACTGTGTTGCTTCCAAGGTCGTATATAGTGGTGTGTGTGTGTGTGTGTGTGTGTGTGTGTGTGTGTAGGTTGGACATAAAATTATGGGAGGCTGTGGCGGACGCTAGCTAGTCCTATAGGCCCACCATTTCAGCAGGAGGCCGCGTCAAGGTCATATCAGTTATTTAGTAGGTAGAGAAAGTTAAATGTAAGGAAGATACTAAAATTCCAAAGAGTTTTGGCGGTCACAAGGCAGGTCATGGGCAAAATTGGCAGTATGTGAAATGACCTTCCGTGACCTAGGCCTATGGTAGCGCCTCCCCTACCAGTGGAGGGACTGACTTTCTAATTGAGAAGCTGAATAGGCCTAGCCTACACTTCTGAAGCTACGGGAGAGCCTAGTATTTCAGGGAGCGGGGAGCCTAATCGTCTGCAGGCAGCCTAAAGTGGCTGAAACCTATCTAGACGTATATAACCCTAGAACTCCTGAAGCTGAAACATCCAATTTACGGGATAGCCTAACATCACAGGGAGCCTATACGGTCTGCTGGCAGCCTAAAGTGACTAGGTCTAAAACCTATCTAGGCCTATAACCCTGGAAGAATAAGACAAGTTATTTCTTTTCAACTTTTATTGAGCGAACATTCATAGACTTCGTCGGTCTAGTATTTTAAATAAGTTCGCAGACGAAAGTTCGTTTGTTGCGGTCGCTCGTATCTTCCCCGTCTTCAGCAAAGAAGGAGGAGGACGCCCTCCCGATCGTAGCAGCGTCGTCTAGTAGTGGCGTCGACGACGTCGTCGGCGGCGTCCGTGGCTTCGTCGTCGGCGACGGCTCCCTCGTCGGCGACGGCTCCCTCGTCGGCCGCGCCTCCGTCTCCGTCTCCGTCTCGAAGGAGTCCCTCCCTCGTCATCGTCGTCCTTGGCCGCCGCTGCTGCCGACGCTCCCGGTCGAGCGCTGCGAGACCTCGCCCTCCGACTCGCTTCGACTTCCTCTCCCAGGTCTTCTTCCTGCGCAATCAAGAACAACAACACCCTGCCCTAAGAGAACGCCTTATATAGGGCAACGATCGCCTGAATCTAAGCTATATTAAAACAGGCCAGTGTCTAAGCGTGTAAGCTTAACCGCTTAAACATCGGTCTGTATACACAGGACTAGTAATAATAAATCTAAATATAGAAAAGTCTAAATATAGAAAAATCTAAATATAGAAAAATCCAAATATAGATAGAGCTCAAATAGTCCTATTCAATCTAATTAACCTTACACTCAAAAATCAACTAAGCCTATCATTACTCCTATCTAAGGCCTACAATGGCCCGGTTCTCTTGTAAGTTTGACTCTTACACTGACCGAAGAGAGGCGGTCCGAGGACCGCTTCCCTTCGGCCAGCATAAGATATATAAGTCAAACTTACCAGTTCGAGATCTTCGTAGTCTTCCATCCTCTTGTTGTTCTTCCGATCTTCTTCCAGCGTAGGAGGGACTGAGTGCCCTACGGGATCGCTCCATTTTTATGACTTTCAGGCCGAAATCGAACCGCTTGTAGCCAATCATAGCGCAGCCTTGAACACAATACGCTGCCTTGGTAACCGGCCTACAGCCAATAATATCGCACCCCCAATCACAATACGTTGCCTTGGTAACCAAAGCTCGGGTGCGGTATTTACGCGTCTTCTGAGTACAGAAGGCACTATTCAAGGACATAATAAGGTCATCTGAAGTTATGAGCTAACAAAGTATTGGACACAGAGGAAGCCTAAAGCACTCAGTGATTTCAATTAAAGTGATTCTATTTTCTAACGAAGACGAAGTCTCGGATATAACAGATTTTATCGATCCCGCGTACCCGTGAAGGCACACACGTAGGCCTACACGTCCTGCAATAAGTATGTGTGTCTGCGTTCGTCAATAAAGTGGTGTCTTGAGTTTGGCTTTCGAATGGCGCCTACAAAATAGAAGTTTCGAGCGTATACGGTTACGATTACGCCTGCCATAGATATTGGGCACATTGTTGAAAGAAGTTTTGATCCTTGTTAGGCACTAATATAATAGTAGGCAGCATTATCCTGATTCAATTACAGTAGGCTATAATTCATCATCAACTGTCTATATATTTTAACATCAACAACCCGACTGTTGGGTGTCAGCTCGTGGGCAGGCCCGGCCCTAGGGTTTGCGGGGTCCAAGGCAGCAGCGAGTCTCCAGGCAAAAATTTACTAAGTTCATTACCTGTCAATACAGCATTGATAGGCTACTACGGTACAATAGCCTAATTATGTGGACCTATTTAAGTAATGTTAAATCATGGGCGCTCTCTAGAAATTAACACCGATTTTTAACAACAAAGTTTTCCTTTTGACAAATTTCTTTGCGCCAAAGCACTAGGCCTAACGAGGCTACCGGTAATGATTCTCACGGACCGGTGAAACGGAGAAATTCACATTTTGGACACCTAAGTGAACAATCCATGTTCTTAATTTCCTGCTTTGTATTGTTCAAACTCGTGCTAAAAATTTACCGTTGTTCCTCCAACTAAAATGTCTCAGGCGCCCATGTTGAAAATTCAAGTTATTGGCCATTCATATGCAAATCTGGCTATTAACCATAGCAGTTTACTATGAAAACAGTAATTATAGTACTAGTTTCAATTTAATTAGTTAAATATCTAGCATCTAAAATGGGATGCCAATAATTGACATATCTCCGATTCCTTCTTATTAAGCTTTGAAATAAGTCTCTATTGAGTATGCTATTAGGCTATAGACAAAGAAGTGAGTGCTATCTTACAAAGGTTTTCGCAAATCTTCCCTTATTTCATGTAGGCCTATGCGAAATCTGAAATGATTTCACAATGGAGCATCCTTTTCAATTGACAAAAAGCCTAATTTAGTGAGTCATTCTCAAAGTAGGCATATGTCTATTTTTGATCGCATAGAAGTTTTGATGAGTCTTAACCATTTGTTTATATTTTGAAAATTAATTCAACGTGTATAGGTCTACAACAATAGGTCTAGCTGTGACTCGGTTTAGCATTAAATTTATAGACCGTTGTTTCCAAAATCATCTATCAAATTCCCGCGGCACATTGACTGCAATTGAGCATAGTTGATATGCGACGTATGCCTAACCATTATTAATCTCAACAAAGTAAAAAAATTATGGCCAGCTGCACGGGCCTTGGAAGCGCGGGGCCCAAGGCGGTCGCCTCGCTCGCCTTGCCCTAAGGCCGGGCCTGCTCGTGGGTGCTGCGATTTTATTACATTATTGTTACTAAACTTTATTATTACTTCTGTGTATTATTTTTACATCTCAGACGAGTAACCTGGTGCGTTTTGTCACCTGGATTTCTTTGAAATTAAACGAATATACTTCAACGTGACCGAAATCAGAACATGAGTTGAGGAGTTGAATTGAATAACTTGAATTGCTTTATCTAAGCATCTCCGGGGGGGGGGGTAAATCCCCCCGAAAATGACCTCCCCAAAATTTCAGAGCTGTTTTACATCTATATTGCATTACATCAAAGGTTTTAATAGACTGCGATACCGGGATATTATTTAGCCCAATATAACAATTATCTGATGAAAGTGTTATTCGCTAATCAAATAAAGAAAATATAGACGATATGCTAAAAAATATGTTGAGAAAAAAATTGAATGGAAAAAGGTGACGCGCCGCTGTCCGTCTCGAGTAGGAAGTTGCCGTCCGCCAAAATGGCAATGTGTGCCCCCCCCCCACCCCCACCAAAAACCTGACTGCCCTCCAAAGCGGGGGTACTAGATTAAACACTAGGAATTTAATGAGGATTATATAGGAAGAAAAAGCATGGTAGCCTGCTCTCTTTTCGAACGGAATCGTTGACAGTCTTAGTCTATTGTCTGACGGTCTAACCCTTCGTGGAAAATTTAATTGAGGGAAGGACGAAGCAGTCTTGCAAATCGGCAAAAACTATAACATTGGGGACTGAACGCAAGGCCGTATAGTTAAAGAGTGTTTTGGGTGTTTAAATACCCCGAAATGAAATGATGTAACAATTAAATAATGCGTTTACTAGCACACGATGTGTCATCGAATGTGATAACTAAAGGGATTTAATTTTGATACTCTTATTGCCCTAACCTATGACTTTGTGAACTTTATACCGTTGAGAAAATGCCTATAGGCTATTCATAACAGCAAACGCGATAGCAAGCCTTCATTGTTGGTACGTATGTATGTGCACTTGTTATAGCGCCCCTTCAAGCCCTCTACTCAGAGGCGCTCCCGAATGCATAGCGGACACTGCATCGGAGTTTCACGTCAGGGCGCTGAGCAATTGTGAGTGAAGGACTTGCCCAAGGTCCTTACGCGGCGAGGTAGATTCGAACCTCGAACCTTCCGGTTTCAAGGCAACGACGCCACCACTACACCAAGACTAGCTTCAATGGGGGGCCCCGTCGCCCCGGACATATGTTCGGAGGGGGCCACGTTCTTTGTTGCTACGACCCTGGGTTATGGGGCGCGGTGGTGTAGTGGTGGCGTCGTTGCCTTGAAGCCGGAAGGTTCGAGGTTCGAATCTACCTCATTACTTTTCATTACACCGCCTACATCGCATATCAGTTTCTGCATTGTAGGGGACCCCGTCGCCCCGGACATATATGTTCGGAGGGGGCCACGTTCTTTGTTGCTACGGCCCTGCAGGGTTAGGCCTACATATTGGGTACGTGCGCCTCTAGCGAAACTATAGCGAGAACCGACGACACCTAGCGGCAGGTGAGTGTTCATCATTGCGTTGGATGATGCATTTATGTGGACTAGATAATATTATTATCTTGGACTTCTTGTCCGTATGATCGTGTTAACTACATAGATCAGACTACATATATAATTATATATATATATAGTCTAATCTTGCGCGACATATAGTTATGCCTAGCTGTGATTTAGTTCTCTGTCACCACGTTATGTGGGGCCAATGGCCCACTCTAACCGATCCCAGTTTGACGCACTCTATGACGAAGAATCTCACGGCTACCCAGGGCCTTATGATCGTGTGAGTGTTGTCTGTGTTGAGTCAAAACGTTTCGTTTGGTCCTGTCAGCACAAACAGTGAGGGTGGGGTGGGGTGGGGTGCGGTGAGGTGAGGTGGGGTGGGGTGGAGTGGAGTTGGAATTGAAAGTAGGGCAAAGTGCTCAGACGTGGTAATGATCGCATCCGCAAACTCAAGTTACAGGAAAGACTATAATATTAGGTCTATAACTATTGCATTGAGATACATTTGTGCTGTGTTGGAGTTATATATAAATAAATAATATATATATATATATAATTATATATATATATAAAACTTGTGTGCTATAATGTGTCTCAATGTAAAACAATTTGGTATACTATATCCTATACAATGTGGATAGGGCAAAGCAAGGAACACGATTGAGAAAATTAGAGTGAAGTAAAAGGTATGACATTCAGGTGTGTTCCATTCTGAAGAGACAAGGGCAGTTGACCACCCACTCAATCATCGAATGATTTGCAAATTACCGCATCCGATTCTGACATAGGCGGAGGAGGCGGAGGTACGGGGGGGCAAATGCCCCCCAAATTTCGGGCAAATGTGTTTTTCGGGCAAAACAGGAATGGGCGGACAAACCTTTTTTCGTGCAAAACAGGCATGGGGGGGACAAACCTTTTTTCGGGCAAACAGGCACGGGAGGATTTTTTCGTGCACACAGAGGTGAAACAGCTAAAAAAAAGTCATCAGACAATTCTAAAAAAGTCATCAGAAAATTTGGTCGATGAAAAAATGAGAAAAGTCGGCGACTCGCAGTCCGCAAAAAAAATTGAAAGTACAATTTTCGGGCAAAAGTAAAATCCTTGCCCACCCCACTGCCGAAATGTCCTCTACGCCTATGCAGTCCGACCACTGACCTACAAAACATTGAGTAGGCGTTTTAACTTTTGAATCGTCCAAAAAAAATCCAACAGTTTCACTGTCAGCAGCCACGCAAGGCGTCCATCACGTCCTTCTGCTCAGTTTACTAACGCCATCTGCCGAATGGAATGATCAGTAGACCGTAGGAGGATTGTGGGAAGTGATCCAGCATACATAAGCTCTTCGTGTCAGAGTGTTAACTATTACCGTAGACCCTACCGTATACCTTGGCCTGTCTTACATTAGTACCCTATCTTGCCTACTCATATGTACACGACTGTAGCGCATAATACGGTAATTTCAGAATGAGAATACATATTGTAGAGTAATAACTGCGGTGGTCAGACTTTGATGTGCGTGGAGTTGGGGTATACAAATATACAACAATGTGCATAGTTAGGCCCCCCCAAAAATAATGTTGTGTTTCCGGTAACCCGACCGACCCTCTTTCATTGCCGCTACTCAAATAATTTTTTGAAATTTTTTTATTAAAAAAATTTAATTAAAAATTTTTACTTTTGTTTTCAAAATTTGTATTGACATAATGCCGTGACATTACCTTCCATATAGAGTTGGATCTTAGGCAAAAAATGCTGTGTTTCCGGTAACCCGACCGACTCACTTTTATTGCCGCGACTTGAAAAATTTTGTGTAATTTTTTTTATTTACAGTGACATTGCCTTAGAGTTTCACACCTGCCTAACTACTTCCTGGTTGCCAATCTTGAGAAACCTCTAGCCTTATCATTCTCATTTGAGCCACCTCTAACGGTGACTCTAGAAAATAAATCTAGCAACCTCTAGGTGTAACTAGTCACTGGCTCGGCCAGTCTGGAACGACCTCTAGCAGTGATTTTCCGTTCGCACTCATCTTCCCCTTCCCTTCATCTTACCAGAAAAGATGTCAACAAAATGAAATTAGTAGAATTGTTTTCTAGAGCAATTTTAGGTAAAGACAGTCGGGAAATAGGCAGTTTATGCCTGCTTAGAACACGTATTTTGTTGCAGCGTGTACCTTTATGCAAAAAGAGTAGTTGGGTATAATTTTTCGGATAGTTACTCTATAAAAATATTTTACCAAAATAAAAATATTTTTCGACCTACCTACCCAATTTTTTAGAGCTCTGTTTGTTACCGGAAACACAACATTATTTTTGGGGGGCCTTAATGCAAAGAAGACTTTACTATAGGATCCAAAGAAAGACTATGTTACTGAACACCCTCTAGCTCGCGGAAATCAGCACCCTAGGTAAATTCCATTGCTAGAATTTAGTGAAGCTTATTTCAGCGTGTCTCGTAAACCCTTCCCGACCCAACTGCACCTTAGGGTACCCTGGCTTGTAAATTGTAAACCCTTGTTGTCACATCTAAACTTACCGCACCTTAGTCTACTCACCTTGTAGGCTATTACCTAGCCGTACCTTTCATTACTCATTCTTAACGTAAGAATAATGTTCTCTGACCTCCCTCCGCCACCGTGACAAAGGTTTACTTAGTAAATCTTTCACGGTCTTCAGAAAATTCAGTCAACCGCGACGGCTAACACAACGCAGGCCTTTCAGTCTTTCAGTAAATTTCGATATCCTAAGGCAAGTCTTCTCTGAAAGAAGGCAGCCGAGCGTTACCTTGTCACAACCAGATATTAGATGCATCTTACTCGACTTGAGTCTCAATTGTCGGCTTTCTCTACAGTCGAGTTCTTCTGCCTGACCAAGCAGGGTAAGTCTGGCTGTATAGCCTTTTCATTTTCAATTTGGGTCATTTGACGGGGTTAAGCTATTGGTCCTGGGGCAAATTTTGTCGACTTACATGGTTGGATGTCCCTTGGCTTTTAGAGTAAATGTTTTTGGTTCGAAACCAGCTCTGAAGGTAACAATACTTTGCGGCAATTGATTGTGGCAGTTGTTGCTATCAATTTGGTGGCATATGACAGTTGTACTTTAGTCGAGGCAACTGGTGATAGTATTTGGACTTGGCAATCGCTGACAGTTGATGAGGCAATTGCTGGCAATTGGATGTGACAGATGACTGGCAATTGGATGCGACAAATGACTGGCAATTGGATGACAAAATAATGACTGACACATGGATGTGACAAATGACTGCAATTGGTTGACAAATGACTGACACATGGATGTGACAAATGACTGCAATTGGATGTGACAAATGACTGACACATGGATGTGACAAATGACTGCAATTGGATGTGACAAATGACTGACACATGGATGTGACAAATGACTGCAATTGGTTGACAAATGACTGACACATGGATGTGACAAATGACTGCAATTGGATGTGACAAATGACTGACACATGGATGTGACAAATGACTGCAATTGGATGTGACAAATGACTGACACATGGATGTGACAAATGACTGCAATTGGATGTGACAAATGACTGACACATGGATGTGACAAATGACTGCAATTGGATGCAAGGCCGTAGCCAGGATTTTATTTCGGGGGGTGTTTCACTCACCAATTTCCCTTCCTAAAAATCTGATAACCTTTTTTAGTCATCCGGCATATTTCGGGGTGTGTTTTCATGGTTTTATTTCATGGTTTTTACATCATGTGCTCGTAAATGCATTATATTATTTTTCACATTTTCCATTTCGGGGGGTGTTCAAACACCCAAAACACCCCCCTAGCTACGGCCTTGATTGGATGTGACAAATGACTGACACATGGATGTGACAAATGACTGCAATTGGATGTGACAAATGACTGACACATGGATGTGACAAATGACTGCAATTGGATGTGACACATGACTGACAATTTCTGACTGACTCTTGCACCCGACCGCAGTCTAGCTGTTGGCTCAAAATGCAAAAATTATTGCAAAAGTATGTCAGCATACTTAATGGTCGGATCTGGTCTGACTTTACCTTTCCTCGCCATATCCTGCAACTCTCTGCCTATGCCTTCAAGACTGCAAGGCGTGACAGCCTACGTAAATCTTCCTTCTATCGTGGGTGGGCCATAAAAAAGCCCCCCTGAAGTTTTCCCCAGTATCTTGGCCAGAAGTAGGAATTTCTAAATCGAATTTTGTAGGCTTAAGGGCAATTCATATTTACGTATATTGACCAGATTTCATCAATATATTTTAAACGGAACAAAAGTTATATCACTTTTAGTGAGACCACACTGCTTCCGACGAATACAAAACTCGTAACACAACAAAAAGTAAAAAAACGAGTTTATTGAGTCACAGCTCAAATAATTGTCATCAAAATATAGCCATGATATTGCCAGATAATCATTATTATTATTTAGAAAAGAAACAGGGTACCAGCGTAGCTGCACGTCACTGTGAAGTCGCTTGAAAAGATGACGATCAAGTTGGCAAATAAATAATCTGTCAGGTTAATAATTTTATTATTCAAGCAATGTCTGCAACGAAATTCAAATCTATGAAAACATTAAAATGGACAAGGTGTGACAGACAAAATGTGAATAGAGGCACTTCATGAGCAAGGCCTTGGAGCTAAAGCCATAATCACCGCTTACTCTGATAAACAGTGAATGATCTGATACTCTGATAATGCAGAGAGAAAGTAAGAGTTAAACTGAGAGATAAGAAATATGACGTTGATGAAAAGATCGAGATCGGCTCAATGTGAATTGTGCGAGTTTTATTGAGAAAAGTCAATGACCCCAAAATATCAGCAACCTAATGGATTATTAATTGGAGAGCTATGTTGGCGAAATACCACAATCTGCAGCCAAAACCAAGTAAAGAGCAATAAGAGAATTGATTCTTACATTGGAGTTGATCTGGGAAGATTTTCCTCTGGAACCAAATCAACAAAATCATCAAGAACTTTTCAAAGAAACCTACAAGTTTGGGCACTGCAGTGGTGGTGGACGTTATTGAAGACAAGTTGTGAAGCACCATCAAGTTCATTTCATAACAGTTATTTGAGATGTCACTTAATAAAAATCGTTTTATGTTACTTTTTGTTGCGTTACCGTTTTGAATCGTCAAAAATAGCGGGTGCACGGTCTCACTAAAAGTGATATAACTTTTGTATTATTTGAAATATTTCGGTGAAAATTAGTCATTGATGGCTACGATAATATGAATTGCCTTTAAGCCTGTAAAATTTGATTTGAAATTTCTTATTTATGGCCATGATATTGGCAAAATACCCTAGGGGTCTTTTTTATGCCCTGCCCTGTAGATATATTTTTGCCTTTCAGAGCCCTGTCTTCTATTTCATTATCCGATTTTCCACCAGCTGTCATAGCTCTTCCGAAAAACCTTGCTAAGATTTATCTGACCTTACTACATGTATACGAAACATTATCTCATTTAATCTTATCGTGCCTCCAATTAATTTCATATCCTTGTCGTACATGTAGGTCTACTCTTATCTCCACATTTTGACCTGCCTTATAATTTCCCATATATATGAAATTGTAATATAATTATCATATTAGTATTGCATATAAGGCAATGCAGGCCTAGGTCTGCATACTATTTTTAACGGCTAAACGTGACTCATCAGCGCGCCGACTCTAGACTATAGACTCTATAGTCTATAGTCTAGGAAATTTCTGTAGGAAAGTTCATGGGTGATCAAATAATACACAATTATTTACATGTCACCTTAAGTAAAGTCAAATCACACCAAACACAATCTTTGAATAACAATAGTGTCTGATCTCTGAGTCACAATAGTGTCTGGCTGAGATCAAAGAGAGAAAACATTCGCTTAAAAATTGCACCCGCAGACCTCACCTCTTACCTGCAGAGTGGATTTGGTTTTGCACCTGAGACAGGTGCGGCTGCTACTAGACCTCTTCGGAATGTCACTGTCGCCGACACTGAGACCATCTATTATGCAAATAGGTTTTAGCACAAGACAAAACTCATCATATATAATTACAATTTTACATGCGCAATTTGGTTGCCTTATTATAAAAATTATGACGAATGCTTGGAAGGAATGGTCATAGCCCTATATTAACTGTACGTTTAGGCTTAAATACACTTACATTTGATATAGTCTGTTGTAAGATTTCTGTATGCCAAATCAATCTACATTGTTTTGCATAGAAATGTGTATACACGCATTTGTGTACGTAGGCCTATTTGCAATGAACACTCACTCATTCTTCAGAACATTTGTACAGCACACACCTACACGCACGTGCACCTACGCAAACATCTACGCGCACACACACGCACACGCACACAGGTCCACTATTCTTACTATAGTCCCGAGTCAGCTTAACGTTACCCGAGTCAGAGTTTGCATGACGACCGGTTTCCTTGTAATGTAATTAAACGAAGGGTGAGGCAGAGTAAAGTAGCAGCACTTTGCATCAGTGTTTAATCTAGACGTCTCTGGGGGAGGAAAGTCCCCCCCCCCCAGGATTGACATTTCCCCCCAGAAAAAATTGACAAAATGATATTGGTTTTTAGTCCCTATTTTCATCATTGTTTTACATTAAGTGTTATAATATACCGTGATATTATTTACTATTATATGATTACAATGACATTATTTACTACTATAATATATGATATAATCATGTTGCAATGAGTGTAACTTACTGTGTATGTATATAAACACTATTTTTGCCTGACTAAAAACAGAGATGACATCCTCTCCAGAAAAAATTGAACAAAATGATAATAGTTTTTACTTGCTGTTTACATTACCGCATTACATGCATTGTTATAATAATATACCGTAATGTTATTTACTATTATATGGTTATAGTAATTATTTACTATTACAATACATGACACAATCTTGACAAAATGAGTATAACTTACTGTTAATATTCGTACAAATACTATTTTGTACAACCAAATAACTTCTCTCCAGTGCTATCCTTCAGAATTTTAAACTGTCAAATTTCAAAATGTTTTGGTCCTATTACCATATTTGAACACCTAGTAAAACATCATTACTACATGTGGCTTCCAGATTTTGGTACCGGTAGTTTATTAGTTCTTGGTTGATTTGTTTATGCCTACCATTAAATTATTGTGTATATTTATTCAAGTCTTAGATCACTCCTATAAGTACTGATAAAGTACAGCCATTTTTGTTAAGATGACACCTTAAAATGCTGCTATTGCAATGTGGAAATTCAAAAAATTTCTGATGAGGCTCTGAAAAAGTACAGGTATTTTGTGAAGATGACACCTTAAAATGCTGCCATTGCAATGTGGAAATTCAAAAAATTTCTGATGAGGCTCTGAAAAAGTACAGGTATTTTGTGAAGATGACACCTTAAAATGCTGCCATTGCAATGTGGAAATTCAAAAAATTTCTGATGAGGCTCTGAAAAAGTACAGGTATTTTGTGAAGATGACACCTTAAAATGCTGCCATTGCAATGTGGAAATTCAAAAAGTTTCTGATGAGGCTCTGAAAAAGTACAGTATTTTGTGAAGATGACACCTTAAAATGCTGCCATTGCAATGTGGAAATTCAAAAAGTTTCTGATGAGGCTCTGAAAAAGTACAGGTATTTTGTGAAGATGACACCTTAAAATGCTGCCATTGCAATGTGGAAATTCAAAAAATTTCTGATGAGGCTCTGAAAAAGTACAGGTATTTTGTGAAGATGACACCTTAAAATGCTGCCATTGCAATGTGGAAATTCAAAAAGTTTCTGATGGGGAGGGGGCACATCCTCCTCCCCATACCTCTCCCCCTCCCAGTCTCGGCGCTACGCGCCTCACGAGCGTCCTTCGAACACTCAATTGTTCCTCCCCCCCCAGAAACCTGAATTCCCCCCCCAGAGGAGGGGGACTAGATTAAACACTGACTTTGCATACGTGTAAATATACATTCATATGCACCTATGCATTTATGTTGACCTTTGCATAAAGACACTGTAGATAGCGCTCTTGTAGTTATCGAGAATGATCTATTGCATGTAAGTTGGAATAACAGGTGCATGAAAAGAATGCTAGTGGTAAACGCTAGGGTGGAAATGTCTACAGTGTAACGAGGTGCTATGACTTTCATGAGCGTAGACGTCGACCTGACCTTATAATACTCCGTGTGCTACAGCGCAAAGTATCTAAGGTGAAGTCAGATAATGCGATATAATTAATTAAATTTGCTCAAATTACACGTAGGGCAAAGCAAGGCACGACGAGGCATGATTGGCTGATTAATTATCAGCGTATTAGCGCTATAAAATTAATGAGGGTTAATGTCTCCATGCATATGTCCTTCCGCAGATATCCTACACAGATGTACCATTGTACATGTAGCCTACACACATGTGCATGTGTTCGCATGTTAGTTAACATGTGTTAGTGTAAGCGAGTGCCGAGTTTGTGCTGCTGATCAACAGTATTTTCTCAATAAAGGAAAAGACGCTGTATAAATTAATGTCTGCGCAGGTGTGTATGCGTGTGTGCCTATGTGTGTGTGTGTTTGATCCTCTTAATGTTTGGCCATCGGACGTTCATGTATTTAACGAATGAAGAAAAGAAGTTCTGTCGAGGTTGAATTCAGAGAGAGTCTTTGTGCTCAAGGAAGCGTGTCGTCTGGCGCCCCTAGCGGTAGGAGAGGACGTTAAACGGATGAGTAGCCTAACTAGTTACTTTCCATTACAGAAACTGTCTTGATGTGAATTATGGAAACGCTGTTTTTGTTGTGTGCTTTTTCAGAAGGAGGCAAGGAATTGAAAATAAAATAATAATAAAAATTTGACAAAGTTCAACCTACTGAAACATTTTGTTTCTCCGAAGTCATTTAAGTTCCAATTCCTCGTATACGCAGGCTATAAATCTGTGGTCATATTAAGTTCTTTCGTTAAATGACAAAACCGGTTACCAAACCGCATCTGGTTACTTATAGGTCTACTTAGTAGGCTACTTAGTCCTTCTTAGTAGGCTACTTAAATCGTCTGGAATGTGCAATTCACACAACGAGAAGAGTGTTTTTTTATAATTAGCCTGTATATCTACATAATAAAGAACATGCAAGTAGAAGTAGAAGGATTAAGTCGAAAGAGTTAGAGTTAGGACTACTGCTGAATAACTCTGTTGACCGGAACTGACCTCCGAGGGACGTGCAATAGCTGGCCCCGGATGCGGTGATGTCATCGGTGACGTATCCTGGCCTGCAGTGCACGTCCCAGAGGGCGCCACTTGAAGCTCTGGTCAAGCTGTGAAGAAGAACAACTGATTCGAAAGAACAATAGCGGTGAAGATATGGATGATGTCGATGGAGAAGAAGACGGATTGATGACGATTAGACGGAAGTCGACAAGAATGATTTGCTGACAATCATGGATTTATAAGGATTGTGTTATGAAAAATCTGATTGCAATGATGATGATGATGATGTTGCTGCTGTTGATGACGAATGATGATGATGGTGATGATGATGGTGATGATGATGATGATGATGATGATGATGATGATGATGATGATGATGATGATGATGATGATGATGAATTGATGGCGAATGACGATGATGAAGAATTGATGGTGCATGACAATTGTTTTAGTGCTTTTGTTGTTGTGAAGACAATGTTTGGATGATAATATGATTCGTTTACTATATAGTGTCTATATTTCGAATGGACGAAGCCATGGCGATGACACGAACGACGATGAAATCGGTTCAGCTGGCTAATAATAGAATGACAGCGTTCTATTCGATGGCTGTTTGAAGAGAGGTCTTGATGGCGTGATCCAAAACTAGTAGACGGACGATGGTGGGTGTCTGGTGTTCATGGTGCTTGTCCCAGTGGTCCGCGGTCGGCAGAGTACAGCACGAATCCTGGGAGCAAGTGCCAGAATCCAGGCACAAGTCCACAAGGTTGCTCATGCCAAGTCTTCATTCGAAACAATGTGTTCATAATTATTATTAACGAATAAAGGTGTAGTGCGTAAAGGCATTTGCTCTGACGTAAAATGCCCGACGGGTGCTTAATTAATAATCATATATAGCTGTAGTTTTAAACACCTGTATGTGTATGTGGATGTGCGTGCGTGTGTGAGCGTGTAGTGTGTGCGCGCGCGTGTGTGTAGGTGTGCGCGCCTGTAGATGTGTGCGCAGCGTGCCTATATGTGTGTTATCAGTTAGTGTCATTCGAGTTTAAAACCGAATACTGAGGTTCTTTTCTGATTTGCCTCCTATCGTCAAAGCAGCAGCGCGTTCAGACGCAACACAAAGACTCGCATTGCGACGAGTCAATTTACGTTTGCCGAACTGTCTTCTTGCCACGCAGCCAAGACAGCAAGTGGCAATAAATACTGCCCTGACAAAACCTTCAACGCAACTTTAAGTTACCGTTTACACGTGTCACTATTCGTCAAGCACAGGCTACATCGGAGGCTCGGCATTTCTCAATGATACATTGGCGCTTATTTATCTCTGGCGTTTCGCACTACAGTGTTTTACGATATGAGCCTACGTAGGATACTCGTACATGTATGCGCTTGATATGGTGGCCGTGTTTAATGAATGCACGATCTCAAGGCCGCAGCTGGAGTGTATTCTGGGTGTTCGAACACAACCCCCCCCCCAATGAATTATGTACATTGAAATTATTATTCAGCGCAAGAGTTCAATGCAATAGGAAATTTGTAGACATCGACTATCAGCAACACAGCAATTATAACTTGCAATGGTTCTAGGTCTTCTTAACCACTTTGAACCCTTTTTATGGGCTCTTATACAAGTACAACACAATACCAATGCAAATTGAGGCTCTGGAGTTCATTCATTAGTCTATATGGAGGGGCATGGTACTAGAGTTTAATGTATTTTGTGCACAATAATTTATTAAGTTAATACAAAAATAATTATGTTCTTGCACTGCATGCAGACAGTAAAATGAAAGAATTAAATAGAAAGTAGATTGCAAAATCAAATTGAGATCAATGTATCGATACTTTATACCAACGCATTTTATGCTTAAATGTATTTATGCTTAAATGCATTTCTGCTTAAATGCATTTATGCTTAAATGCATTTATGCTTAAATGCATTTATGCTTAAATGCATTTCTGCTTAAATGCATTTCTGCTTAAATACATTTTGTGCTTAAATGCATTTGTGCTTAAATGCATTTATATGCTTAAATGCATTTAAGCTTAAATGCATTTATGCTTAAATACATTTCTGCTTAAATGCATTTCTGCTTAAATGCATTTCTGCTTAAATGCATTTATGCTTAAATACATTTTGTGCTTAAATGCATTTGTGCTTAAATGCATTTCTGCTTAAATGCTTGTTTATTTTCTCAGTGATCATGATTAAGATCGTCACTGTTTCTGTCGTTGTTTCTGTCGTCGTTGTTTCTGTCGTTGTTGCTCTCGTCGTTGTCATCGGCAATAATCATTGGACTGTATTTACTAGATCAGAATACACATCATGAATAAATAATAATAAGGTTATATATATATATACAGGCCTATGTAACACAATGTTACATTTTGTATCCGTCCCTCTTTACACGGTTGTCTAGACCAATAGCTTCGATATACATATATAATATATAGATCTATTATAATTATATATATATATTATACACATTATATATATAGACTATATATATATATACAATCTTCATGCTCAAGGTTAGTTGAGACGAACAATTAATCCGGCTGCATGGCGCCTTATGCTTTCAGTCAATGTCAGAAATCGTCTTGCGCCAGTGCATCGATTGAACGGAAAGTGGGGGGGAGACATACATACATACAGGCAGGCAGACAGACAGACAGGCAGAGAGACAGACAGGTAGATAGACAGAGAGACAGACAGAGACAGACAGAGACAGACAGACAGAGACATACAGAGGCATACAGAGACAGACAGACAGACAGAGAGAAAGAGTGACAGAGAAAGAGACAGAGAATCAGAGACAGAGATAGAGAAAATGAGAGAACGAGAGACAAACAGACAAACAGAAAGAAATAGAGACAGACAGAGAGAGAGTGAGACATAGAGAGAGAAAGACAGACAGGCAGACAGACAGTCTAACAGCCCGACTAACAGCCCGACAGAGAGGAGAGAGAGAGCAGGGCCGCTGACAAAATTTCCGGGTCCCTATAAGCCAGCGGTTCTCAACCGGGGGTCCGCGGACCCCTGGGGGTCCGCGGCCATCTGCCTGGGGGTCCGCGAGCACGTCCTAAAAATTACATATTTCTTAGTTAAACATAGAAACAGATAAATCTTTGTCAATATTTCTCCTTTTCAATGGCAACATGAAACTAATAGATCTAATACGCTGATTAATTACAAATTCATTTGGTTTAGATGGGTCAGTTTGTAACCGACTCTAGATTTCGGGATGCTTTTGAGAGAGAGAGTTTCTTATAGAAAAAGACCACAGCCTGTAGGCCCTAATTCATTTAAATAAACAACTCATGAGTTTCAACTTTGGCTTACCTGGCTGGCATTTTTAATTAACTGAGTTCCTCTGCGCAAGGGATGCAGACAAATCTAATCACCCTTAAATAGTGATAAGGTGTCTGCGTGTACAAAAGAGATGATGTCTGGTGCAAAACGGACAGTGGTTGATAACTTTGACACATTTTGATCAATTGCATGAATTCACATAAAAATAAAGAAATGCTCAGATCAATCAACCAAAACTTGTTAATTTAATTTCCGGTCAATCAAAGCTGTATCAGTTCAACTTCTAATTTGGTAATTGGAACGTTCACAGTTTTTCGTGAGCTTCCAGTCAGTTTCTAGCAAACTTTGATTCGTGAAATTTACTAACCTCAGAATTGAACAAAATCATTGAACTGACTAGGCCTATTGACATTAGGCCTACATTGAAGATGTACGTTGCATCCATGCAAGAGTTAGCTTGATGCTTGAGTGTTTCGAGCAGATAAACTGTGCTCGAATATGCATGCCCAGCTTACATTAAAATAAACTACGTTTTTTTTCTAATAAATGTCAAATAATCTTATCAGTAATATATATTTGTACTACATGATTGCAGGGGCATAGGCCTATCTATGCTACATTATAGCATACATGTAGGCCTACTATTATATAGGATTATAGAGTCGCACAGTCACGATAATGCGCCAAAGGTGCCAAATTTCGGTGGGGGTCCGTGACCGGGACCAAAAATTGAAAAGAGGTCCGTCAGTGTGAAAAGGTTGAGAACCGCTGCTATAAGCAAAGCAATCACGGGCCCTTTAAATATCGTTAGGATTATGGGAATTTAACAAATTCAAGTAGAAATAATAAGGCATTGGGTATACGACTTACGATATTATATTTACGCAGACAACTATCAGTTTAATCAGTTGTTAGTTTCAAAAATTTAATTTTTTACAATTATGCCATTCAGAAAGAAAAGATTCGTAAACGGAGATGAGTACTTGGCATCGTTCTGTTGAAGTAAGATAATATTCGGATTCTTGAAGTTAGAATCGAGTGTAGTCGATGACAACAGTAATTTTTATTTAAAAAGACATATAAATATGTCATGAACTTTGTATTTAACTGAATATTATATTTTTTCTTAAGTTGATTGCGGGTCCAGCCATGGCAGGCTCCTAAGCATCGCCGGGTCTATGGGCATTTGCTCCCCTCCTCTCTTTCTTGGCGGGCCTGGAAAGAGGAGGGAAGAGACGGGGTAGAGAGGATAGGGACGGCGGAGGTGACAGAGAGTGAAAGAAGCAATGAGAAAGGAATTTTCAAAGACGTAAAATCACTGAACGGTCCCTGAATTAAAGAAAATAAACATCAATTATGGATATAACCTGATGCTGTGCCATTATATAAATTTTATGTCATGTTATGTCTGGCTATTATTGGCTATGCTATAGCTTAGAGATACTATGGTACATGGCATTGTTGCTCAATTCCATTGTGATTTTTACTTTATATCGCACTAGCATACATGTACGTCATGCTGTACAACTTTACTTTATTTTATAATGTTTCATGCAAACTGCTTGAAAGGGCGCTAAAGCAAATGCGATGAATAAAAAAGTTTGAAAAAAACCTGTCGTCTATAATTGCTTTGTATCATTTTATGGAAGCGCCTGGCATCATTCAGAAGATAAGATCCAGGTCGTTAACCGTTCGCTCGCAGTTTCTTAAGAACGGGAGAGAGACACCGACTTTTACAAAGGCCACAGCAAATGTGAACATTTTTGTCGGGATTAGCCGATGCATTGGAGTCTTTATGTAAAAGTACCAAAACTTAAGCACTATCCGTGTTCTTTGAACCATAACGACGCTCAGAACATCGTTTCCATTTTACCATTTTAACGACGCTAGACTCTTAGGCTACATCTCCCCCACCGAATATGCACACCTCCCTCTCTCATTCTTTGATGAATAAAGGAGGTCTATGTTGTAAGCCGCCGCTTTATTTCCTTTAAATCTTGGAGTTGACGGGTCCAAAGCCAAAGGGATGACAGGTTGTGTTGACTAATGGCAACTACAGGTGACGACGTTTGAAAATATTAGGACCGGACTATACTTCAATTATTTGAAATTACCATTTTTATTACCGTTGTTAACATTTACCATTATCATTATTTGCTTTTACTAATTCCATTAACTCCGCCGCAGGATATCTTAGGATAGACTGTGCTTGTCCCAAACCAGGATAAAGGAGGAGGGTTTCGCGGTGGGGTGGGCTCGCGACCCACCCGGGTTAAAAAGAACTTGCGCAACAGAAAGAGCAGAGAGAAAAGAGAACTTTCGTACTCGGATTCTTCTTGTACGTCTTACTTTTATTTGTAGACTATTAGGCTTAGCGTATTGTAGCCTACTATTGTACTACGCTAATAATCTTTATTATAATACACGTAGTTCATAATAATTATTATTATATCCTTTTTTCAATGCTCCTATGTAGACAAGATCTATCAGAGATTTTGAACATAAATTAAGAGCAGCTTAAGACGTATTGAATGGCATCTTTTGTGGTTTTTATCATTGCTGTTGTTGTCGTTGTTTATGCTGCTGCTGTTGATGTTACTGTTGCTGTAGCTGTTGTTGTCTGTTGCGTTATTTCAGAAAGACTTGGAATGTGGCTCCATTGTGATTGCAAACTCTCAGAATGACAGATATCGTTACATTATTGACGGCAGCAGCAGCAGTAGCAGCTGATGTAGCAGCAGTTGTTGATATAGTAGTAGTAGTAGTAGTAGTAGTAGTAGTAGTAGTAGTAGTAGTAGTAGTAGTAGTAGTAGTAGCAGCAGTAGCAGTAGCAGTAGCAGTATATAGCAGTAGTGGTGGTAGGGGTACACTATTAGTTGTTGTTGTAGTAGTATAGTAGTAGTAGTAGTACAGTATTAGTTGTTGTAGCAGTATAGTAGTAGTAGTGATGGTGGTGGTGGTAGTAGTAGTAGTAGTAGTAGTAGTAGTAGTAGTAGTAGTAGTAGTAGTAGTAGTAGTAGTAGTAGTAGTAGTAGTAGTAGTAGTAGTAGTAGTAGTAGTAGTAGTAGTAGTAGTAGTAGTAGTAGTAGTAGTAGTAGTAGTAGTAGTAGTAGTAGTAGTAGTAGTAGTAGTAGTAGTAGTAGTGATAATAATAGTAATAATAATAATAATAATAATAATAAAAGAAAAATTTGTTGTTGCATAAGTACAATGTCATGTAATATTACAGTGATGATGCCAGTCCTTGGTTATAAAATTATCTGGAATTTGACAATGGCCTATACAATACGCGCAGTTGAATCTTCCACAATTCGTCGGAGGCCTATACCTGCATTTCCTGTGTTAATATAATTATAGCCGAATTTCTCTACAATCTCGAATTCTTTACATTACGTTGACTCAACAGGTACGTCGCATTGACGCAATGCATGCATGTGGGCTATTTCGCATTGACCACATTCGTTGCACTTGAAACCATACATAGGATATAGATAGATGCGCCGACCTCTTGCAGCGATATAATAGGTGGACATGTTTCATCATCGTCATTTTCATCGTCATCATCACCACCAACAACATCAGCAACAAAAACAATAATGACAGTAACAGCAGCAACAACAATTTTCGGCATCAGTTGCATCTACAACACAGGAGCGGTAAATTGGTTGGTTCTACTTTGAAGCAAATATAACGAATGGCATAAAAAAAATGCGGAGAAAATTGCAAGGTTCATTGAAGCAGATAGAATTTCTGATTGCTCAAGTAATTTTTTTATTGCAAGCCTTTGTTCTCATATGCGACGGTTCGACAGGTTCAGACTTCAGACATAAATTTTTGGACCGAATTCGACCAGACTTTTAATCAGTGGCGTAGATAGCTTTTCATTGGCCGAAGGCAGAGTTTCCGTATGTGCCTGTTTGCAGTGTTTGGCCTTTTAAGGCCGGTGTTTCCGCTAATCGCCGTGCCAGTAGGCTATGTTATTCAATGCGCCACCACCCCTCCCCCAATTACAAAACACGAACGCTATAAATGATGGACATATAGGGCCTACACCGCGAGGCATAAAAAAGGGAGCCCCCAAGAAAAATCGTTTTTATTTTAACAATATTCAAACAATGTCAATACCTTCGACCAAGGAATATACATGTACATTAGAGTGGTCCACAAAATTCATCTAACAGATTTCAGTTCTCCACAAGGCTTGTTTTGTTCCTTGTCATGATTATAATAATCACAAAAATTTTTAATGAAAACAAATGAAATTTAGAGGTCAACCCATTAGACACTTTTTATGCTATTTGGACAGATGTAGATAAATTGTTCGGTAATGGTTAATGTACGACCTGAGCGACATTGAGCGATGTCTGGGGAGATTCCATTTCTCAATTACCGTACTTCAACACTGGCATTGACCTGAGAGTCACCTTCCTGAATGCCGTTCACCATTTTTGGGATTGCCAAGAGTTTTTCCTGACAATTTCCAGTGACAATAGTAATAGCTATGCGATCCATATTTTCCTTGATCCGTCGATGCTGCACAACATTTGGCCTTCTCAGTGAGGTAATATAGGCCTGCCAGTGTGCACTCTTGTTCTTCCATTGCAGCTGCATGTAGCTGCTTCTTGTCCTTCTTTTATTCCGAACTTCTAGAAAGTGGTATTTCTTAAATTCATGTCATAACCAATCGCCAGTGTGACATCTCCATCCACAGACCAAGGATCACGGTCTGGAAGGCCAACTTGATACAAAGCACCAACAACTAAATTAAAAGGACAGGTTGATGTTCTTGGATCTTTTTTTAATAATGAGGCAGTTAGTTGCAGCTGTTTATGCAGCCATTGTAGATTGTAGATGTATTGCATACGTACTACGACTAAGTTGTCTGATACCCATCAATGTAATCAAATTCTTCTATAGATGCCAACGCAGAGAGTTCACGTGCTGCTTCATAACTGCCTTTTGTCTTGCGTTCTTCATTTTAGTTTTCACCATTCTCTCTTTTTCCTGCAGTTGCCCCTTTCTGCTTTTTTGCTGCTGTCTTTAAGTTTGCTCCACTCATGCTGCTGGAAAATACGTCTGCTTTTTGTAGGACCTATTCGAAGGATATCACGATCTTAGTCTTTCTGGAATTCTGTCATCTTATCCTTTGAGGCAATAGGGCCTATAGAAGAATTTTTGAAGGTCACTCTTGAACTGTCGTCTTCATCCTGTCACTTTCTTTTTAGGCCTATAGTGGTCAGTGAATCTTCAGAGGTAGGTAGTTCTGGTAAAGCTTTGGCAGTTTCCTTGCACACCAGCTGTGTTGGTATTCTGGCAAGCACCCAAATACAAACAACTGCATCATAGGCCATTTTGTAGCTTTCCGGAAGGGGTCTCCCTTTAGTGATATGATTAAACTGAAGCAGTTGCTGTGCATCCAGGCTGCGTGGTAATCTTGCAGTAGATAACCGAGAGACTGGTTTTCCCAATGCCAGTGCTATGGGTCAGATCTCAAACTAGACGAAGCCATATTAGTCTAATAATGACGGATAACATGACGTAAAGACATTATAGGCACTCAAGTAAAATGTTCAGAATGGGTTGACCTCTAAATGTTGCACAATCAGGCTGAAATTTTACAGGGAGACTATCTACCCCAAGGGTACAAAAATAAGCCTTGTGGAGAAAGAATTCTAACAACTTAATTTTTTGGCCATGGTTTGTGGACCAGTCTAAATTGTACATGTATATACTAAGAGGAGCCCCATGCAGACATGAGCTTAACCAGCAGAATTGGGAAATAGCCTACCTTCCAAGCAGAGGGGCATAAATTACCATTTATAAACTCGAAATGGGCGGCGAGCTGGGTTTGGGGACGAAAAATCTAAATTTCCCGGGCAACGTCGGCTACCCCAGCTAGTGTATTATACGCGTAGCCTATGTATGGCACTAGGTGCAGTTACACAGCTTTCAAAAAGTGTATAGACTTATTTAGTTACATCGCATTATAGTTGAGTAGAAATACGTTCATAATTCATATTATTGTTAGACTGTCATTTACACTTGAAGAAACATCTTTCTATAAAGTCTTTTGTGAACGATGCGCATTTTGAAGCAAAATACCAATTAGGAATCGGCCACCGGGCAAAATGTCAACCCACGGTATACCTTCAAGGCCAGAAAATGAGCTCTTCAATGCAGACATGGTACGTCAGTCATTTGTCATCATCTTCAAGCAGACCTATCTCCGTGCTCCTCTTTGAAGGCTTCAAACTGTCAAATTAATACTGGACGCTTTGACGGTCTATACAGTTACAGCCGACACGGGTAATTAATGTAGGATATAAAATTATATGTATGCATGTCTTTCTGCCAGTCTGCCTGCCTGAGTCTCTGCCTGCCTGCCTGTATGCCTTCATGTCTGCCTTCTTATCTGCTTGTTTGTCTGTATGTCTGTCAGTCGGTCAGGCAGTCGCATAACGAATAACGGTCGCAGACCAGGGCTTAAAGTATGGTTGGACGGTCATGGACGACGTCCATGCACTTATTTTAAATATGAACGCCGTCCTGCCACTTATTGGCCAGAATAGCCTGAAAAGGTAAGGGCGTTCCGGCACTTCTTTTGGGAAAGTAAGGGGCGTCCAGGCACTTATTTTTCCACACTTTAAGCACTGTCGCAGTCGCAGACACTATAGACAGCAGACACCGAATAGACTGATGATGGAAAACACACATCTACGAATTTTGAAAAGAGTTCCAATGTTTAATAATCTACCACTCGCTACACACGAATCGGATATGAACATACACGCAACTAAGCTAAACATTGAAAACAATCAAACTGCCATTGCGGTATCAACACCTAACGAGCGATAGGTACATATTATGTACCATAATCTACGCCTGGTGGCCAATGTCAACATCGCAATTTGCAATATAGGCCTAATATTACGTTAGTTTAGTGTACAGTATATTCTAGCGTATTGAAGTGATTTCTACAACGCTACATAGTTCGCACTAAAACGCCAGCTAATTAATATTCACGTTTGAGACACCTTATAAAAGCGTAGCCATGGTAACTCTGCCACTTCCGCTCTATGTGATGCCAGTCCAAATTATGGATGAGCAAGGGTGGTGCTAGTCATCTTCGTTCTGAGTCGATCGACCTGACCATGAGTTCAGAGAGCGACAGACAGACTTGTTTTGCAAGACAGGAAACTTCGAGACCGAGACAATAGAATCCGAGACCGAGACAAAAGGTCAGAGACACTTTTCGAGATAGTGCACTTATTTCACCGGGCAGGACACATTTCGAAATAAAACTATATATGCAACTCATGAGACAATTTCCCAGTTTCCCAACTTGCCCGTATACTATGGCCTATTAGCATAATTATAGACTTGTTAATGCCTATTAACCTTCTGTTTACCACACCGGCACAAGACAATTTTAAGGCGCAATACCGTATGTTCAGAACTAATGTTAGTTTGCGCGAGATCATTGGACACAGATTCCAAAAGAACAAAAGACTTTCGCCAGTTTCCAAAGAGTCGAGACAGTGAACTCGAGACCGAGACCGAGACAATAGAGATCTGTCTCGATACCAAGACACTATCTCGAGACCAGACACTGTCTCGAGACCATACAACTCTGGAGGGCGATAAACACTGGGAATTGGAACCAACTTGAACATAAACTATTCGGTCGTTTCAAGCATTCAACGACATAAAATTACGTCGTCATCAGATATGGCGGCTATACATACATCAACCCACGGTACATGTACTGTTTAACGACATCTTGTGAGTGACTACCATGGCACACGCACACACACACACACACACACACACACGCACGCACGCACACGCACACACACGCACACGTGCTGAAAACCCAAGCATACAAGAACTACTATAAATTAGTCTGTGACTGATTAACTGAGAACGAACAGTCTAAATACGGTACGTCATAGTTGTCCACCTACTGGAGCATTGCAACAATGTTTCTAAACAGATCTATAAGATTTAAAGTCCCTTTGAAACGCAATGTGATATACATGACACCCTAGACTGGTAGTCTTCTAGATCTGCTGATGCCACAGTACTATGGGCCTACACATAATTATATAGAGACTTCACGAGCCTTGGTTTCTAGACATTTGTTTGGCTCCTCTCTACAGTTCCCCGAATGTTTCAATTTCGTTGAGTAGGTAGTCGATGTCTTCTTCAACCGTTGCCGGATTAGAGACGATCATGCGAAAGAAGTTGGGTCGATCACCGAGGGGTTGGTAGCCAATCATTGTTCCACCTCGGTCCATCAAGTGCGCCTTGATCTTTGGCGCCACCTACATGTAATGCAGCAACAGGGTGAATTGTTCAGATTGATCTGATGCTCAAAGTTATTCCTATTGACGATTGTAATCCTATTCAAACTCACTGAATGGATAAATAAATAAACGAGGTAAAGAACAATCAACTCAGTCATTATATCGTACTAATAAATGAAAACCCAGGTTGTCCTTCGTGCCTCTCTCCCAATATTCTCTTCATCAGACAAGGTGGTCTAAGCTGGTTCAAGATGTTAATGGTATGGACCTGTAGACCGGACAGGTTGAAGATGGGCAACATGACGTGAGACAGACTCAAACAGAGAGTGGCGCCGGACACCTACGGGCGTTTAGCCCAAGGATTTCGATGATGATGATGAATGAATGAATGAATGAAGAAATTAATTAATTAATTAATTAATTAATTAACTCAATGAGTCACTGAATATTTAAATCAATCGATCTATCAACGGCTGCTCACGTGTCCCAACGTTTCGTCTCTGTCTGGTCCCGGTGGCAGATGTCGCATCTCTTTCGGAACATACCAGAAGCAGATGTTCAGGAATTCGGGCTGAAAGTACAGCGTCGTCGTCGTCATCACCGTCGTCGTCATCATCACCGTCGTCGTCGTCATCATCATCATCATCATCATCATCATCATCATCGTCGTCGTCGTCGTCGTCGTCGTCGTTGTCATCATCGTCGTAATCGTCATCATAATCATCCTCATAGTCCTTCTCATCCGCCTCCTCACCGTCGTCGTCGTCATCATCATCATTATTATCATCGTCTCCATCGTCGTAGTCATCATCATTGTCATCGCCACCACCATCGTGCTCGTTATAACCATGACCACCATTGGATTATTGAATTGATTTAACTGTATCGCTATGCTTTATGTTGCATGGCTCTGCAGTCTCGTTGGATTGCACCATCTTGTACAATGTACAATTGTACAATGTACATGTATAGTTTAGTGTGAGACTCACCTTGTCCATGACAAACTCAAATCCAGAACGTCTGGCGATTTCTTGCTGCATGTACCTATGCATGGAATGAAATGAAGCATGGTAAACAAAAGCTGCCTAAAAGAGAGAGAGAGAGAGAGTGTGTGTGTGTGTGTGTGTGTGTGTGTGTGTGTGTGTGTGTGTGGGTGTGGGTGTGGGTGTGGGTGTGGATTAATAATGGCGCCATATAAATGGTTCATCGATCGATTGAATGTTTTCAATTCATGTCTCTATTTGCTGACACTTTTTGAAATATGATCTAGACACTATGATGAATGGAAGTCATCATATTAGTTTCAGTTTGATTTGTTTTCATTCATAATAATTAATAATAATCAATGATCATTAATAATAATTATTAGTTTAAATTTACGTTAATCACAGCAACGCATCAGTTTATTTCACCTGGATATCGATGATCTCAGCTTGACACTAATTGCACACCTTAAATGTTGATTACGTCACCTTAAATGTTGATTACGTCACCTTAAATGTTGATTACGTCACCTTAAATGTTGATTACGTCACCTTAAATGTTGATTGGATATCATTCTAGACCTCATCTGGATATCAACAGTGCATGCATCATCAATGATCAATCATCATTATCATCAATTCATTAATTATCTCACCTGCACAACTCCATCAGTCGATCGATCTGTCGTTCGTATTCCAGATGACCTTTCGCCCTCCACATCAACCACACCTTAAAGACGTCGTTGTGTCTTCCCGCCTGGAGAGACTTGTCCTGGGTTGTGCTGGTCGCATCCCAAACGGACCTCGGGTCATCCAGGTCACAGCAGTCGACCAAAGAATTGCACGCCTCTAGCATTCCCTGCAACGTTATATGCTAATGCTATTATTATTATTTGTGAGGCATTTATCCATATAAGTAATGTAAGTTAATGTTGATCTATGATCTAATCATCTGATCAAATCAATTGCATCTAATCAACTGAATCTAATCAACTCCTACCCACAGCAAGCTGGTTAAACTTAATCTTATCCAGCACTACTTTTGATCTGATAATTATCATCAGAACTAATTCAATATGATTTAATAAAATACATGTATAATTATGTGCAAATGACAGACGTGATGAGATACAGACACAAAGACAGTTAGACAAGCAGACCGGAGGATATAGCCAGCCAGCCAGACAGACAAACAGACAGACAGACAGATAAGTAAGTATATCGATGGATGTCACAAACCTTCTCCTTGGTAAGAATGGCAGAGCATTGAAGCGGAGCACACATCAGCTTGTGAGGATTCCAAGTCACCGAATCAGCTCTATAAATGCAATGCAAGAAAAGAGTGCTACAAGTGAAGATTGAGAACAGATTAACGTGCAATATATAAATACTATTAATAAATAGGTCTAATATACAAATACACATAATATATCTGCCTGCTTATATTCTTATGCCCCTCAATGTGTCATGTCTCTGACTTTCTGCCTGTATATGTATATGTGGCGATTAATTAAGTAATTAAGTAATGATTGTACACTAAGCTATACCATTCGCAATTGTTAACTGCAATTAATCACTTTGTGTACTATTATGAATGCATAATTGTTAACTGCAATTAATCACTTTGTGTACTATTATGAATGCATAATTGTATGTTTTATATTTTTGGGATCAATAAACAAGTTGAAGTTGAAGTTAATAATTCAGATCGCGTCCACTGGTTAATAATGTATGTTTGTGTGGTTTTTTGTCCAGCGCACTGATTGTCTACTATATCCAAGCTTGCTTACAATCGAACTAGACCACTTGTTTGGCGATAGAAGGCAGCGTTACCTTTATGTGTATGTATACGTGCACTGCTTTTTATGTATACACAATACACATGTACATGTATACGTGTACAAATCGTGTTGAATGGCATTGTGTTGTGTACCTGTGTATTCCGTTGAGTAGAGACTTGTGTCTACGAGACAGGAGAAGACCGCCACCCCAGGCCGCCTGGTGATCGACAGACAAATCACAACATAGACGACGACTCAACATAGACATATAATTCATCATGCAAGTCCTAATAATATGCAACAACCTTCCTTAAATAGATATGAAAACAGAGGGTCCTTAAATAGATACGAATTCATAAAGTCCTGAAAAATATACGAATCAAGATGTGTAAGCTGTAAAATCACAGCCCAACCACATATTGTGCGTTTCAAAAACTCCCGATTTTAATAGTCAACCCTGAATTGGGGTTCAAACCACCGCCCCGCACCCGAATTTTTTTAATGTTACAGTTCTCTCATCATATGCCCTATTAGGCCTATCCACACACCGTCGGTGAGGGCTCAGATAGTGAGGCAGAAGACTTGACATCCACATGTAAGCTAATTATATTATGCAGAAGCAAAGAAAATTAAGTCATTGCTGATGCTCTTTATACACAGGGCTGCAATTAGGGTTGATTTTATTATCTGTTGATCTCATGGTCTGCCTGACTGCTTGTCTGCCTGTCTGTGTGTCAGTCTATCTGCCTGCTATAATCTATTATGCTAGACAGTTTGAATGCATACTTCATACCGCGTTGAGTAGAACCCTACGAATCGCATTCAGATGTCAGAACTTTATTATGCGTATTATACTCTATGCACCATATCATATACCATATCTGGAAGAAATATGTATTCATTGGACCTAATACAAAGAAATGTGCACTGCGTATAAACACGTACATGTGTGCATTCTACTCTACGACAGTTTTCAAGGCAATTTATAAGACGGCTCTGACATTCAATACAGTCATAATAATGTATACAAGATATGTGTCAATTATAAGCTGCATGCCGCAAGATGTCATCAGCATAACTTGAAGTAACAGGTCTATAATATTATTCTCCGATTTCTATTTATGTAGTATTGTGGATTGTACTATTATATCAATTGCTAGATTAGAACAGAATTGTTTGGTTGGAATTGGATAGGACGGATATGGCAATATAGGATAGGGATGGGATAGAATAGGATAGTATGGATCAGATCACGAGCTCTCAGACCAGATGAGATCAAATCAAATCCTATAAATTTAGATCAAATCAATTCAATTGAGATCAAATCCTATAAATTTAGATCAAATCAAATCCTATAAATTTAGATCAAATCAAATCCTATAAATTTAGATCAAATCAAATCTTATAAATTTAGATCCAAATCAGGGCCATAAATCCCGGGGAGGGAAGGGAGGGAATTCCCTCCCCAGTTTTCAACCTGGGGAGGGAACGTGAAGAAATTCCCTCCCCACAATTTCTCTCAGCTGTGTCACAATGTTAAGGTCTGCAAGCTGTAGGCGACTGCACGTTGCACAATCGAATGGTAGATACTTGGAAACTTGCTCTGTGAGATTAAAAGATATAGACAGGTCTGACAGGAGGTGTAAACGTATCCATTGAAATTTTAAGGATAAGATCTCCTCTTCATTGATACAAAGGGGAAGGAATTTATGATGTGACAAATACGCCCAATATAGGCCCTGTGATCCTGCAAGACTGCAGGGAGATAGGGACCATGCAGTGAGAAGACAGCTGACTGTATATAGGTCTATATATACAACAATCATGCATGTATAGGCCTATATATTGCATACATATACGTGTAAACTCAAACTGGACAGCTCCTGTAGGCCTGTTATATACACCGTGAGGCATAAAAAAGGAAGCCCGTGTAAAAACCGTTATTATTTAAACAATTTTCAAACAATGTCAATGAAATTCAGGAAAGTTATAGCTAAGAAGCAGGGAATGTAAAATAATTTGCAATTTTGACTCAAACTGTCCGCCTTTAGCTTCTACGCATGCGCGAAGTTGCTTGAGCCATTCACGCACCGCCGAGTCAATAATTCGCTGGTCAGGATCGTTCCAAGCTTCCATGATTCGCTTACGAAGATCTTCAACATCACGGACCTTTGTTTTTTAATCCAGTTCCTGCATGTATCCCCATATTTTATAATCGACGGAATTTAGATCTAGGCTGCTAAGGGGCCATAGTGTAAGAATTATGAAGTCAGAAGTTTCATTCGTCTCATTCGTCAGAAGTGCAACCGTTTCTCGAGGTCTGTGCTCTGGAGCACCATCTTGCTGAAAAATGTAAAATTCAGAGAGTTCTCGAATTTCAGTTAGAAGACCTCCCATGAGTAAAAAAATCTTTGTAGCATTGGCCGTTGATTTTTACCCCAGGTTCAACAAAGTGAATTGACGTGCGCCCCAAAAAAGAAACACCGACTGACACCATAAGGGGTTTGCTAACGTTGGACGTGTGCATAGGCTCAATGTCTCTCTTTAGAGTTCCAACTGCTACATACAGACGATCGTTATGAGTATTGCTACGAGAAGCAGGAAATGGTGTACAAAACAAATGCCCGCGATGTTGAAGATCTTCGTAAGAGAATAATGCAAGCTTGGAACGATCTTGACCAGCGAATTA
Source organism: Lumbricus terrestris (assembly GCA_949752735.1). Lineage (NCBI taxonomy): Eukaryota > Metazoa > Annelida > Clitellata > Crassiclitellata > Lumbricidae > Lumbricus > Lumbricus terrestris. The sequence continues at coordinate 62,723,107 of OX457036.1, forward strand.
TTGACCCGGGGTGCGTGAATGGCGCTAGCGACTTCGCGCATGCGTAGAAGCTAAAGGCGGACAGATTGAGCACAAACTGCAAATGTTTTTACATTGTCTGCTATTTAGCTATAACTTTACTGAATTTCATTGACATTTTTTGAATATGGTTAAAATAACAACGATTTTTCTTAGGGCTTCCTTTTTTATGCCTCACGGTGTATACCTTTGTGACTTAATGCACGAACATCTCTCCGCAGTATCTTCCCCGCCCTCTTGATTCAGTCTGCTGATCGACTTAATTAATCACCTATAGTTCCTCAGGCAAGACTACCATGACACAACACAGAGCGTTTGCCATTGTAAACCCTTCTATGTGGAATGGCCTCCATCCATCTACAATTCTACATGTATACATAGTAAGATCTTATCTTCAGCCCTTCGCTGCTTGAAGTCTTTCTTATTTCCTCGGGGCTGTCACGCTAAGAGTGCCTCTGAATAGCTAATATGCCCTTTATAAATTCTCACATACAATACATTATACAACACAACACACTCATAATTCAGGCATACATAGCATGTAGCCTATACAAGTACATAGGGATGATAGGGTAATCCTATTGGGAGTGTGGGCTCTCAGATTTGAAAGAAGTATTGACAGCAGTTCAACTGGAGTCTACATTGTACCGCTTATTAAACTGTAGGCCAAAAGAGGATTATAAATAATTAATTTTAAACAAATTATATTCATGACAAAAGTATTGTAGCCTACGTTAAATAATTTGAGCAGCCTAATCTTTTTCGTTTTCCAAACCACTTCAATCTGGTAAGTGTGAAGAAAATAGTGCCAATGCACATTGCCTTCTCTATTATAACAGTTTTTCACATTAGCATACAAATTAGTCATTGCCTGAATCTGTGCATCAGAAATGTGACAAACATTAAGAGCATTATATCATTATAATCAGATCCTGTCAATTTTTTTCCCACTTAAAAATCTGTGTTGTTTGCAGTTTGTATTTGTGAGCGCAAACAAAATTTCGAGATTTCTTCAGCGCCAACAGAAGCTATAAGTCGCGGAAGCCAGAGGTCTCAGTAAAAAGAAATTTAGCTGTTAACGAAATCGATAGGAAAGGAATGCAAAAATGACATGATAAAGTAAGCGTGTTGTTTTGGAATATGTAGGCTACGTGTAGGAAGTTATGCATAATTACAATTAATTTTATCCACCTAGTTTATAGGTAGGCCTACATTATTAACTGAGGTTCGCTCAACTCTTAAACAACTCTTAAACATGTCTTAACGCATTAATTTTTAGAATGCTATAACCGACTTGTCTAAGACTCTAAGTTGGTGATCAAATATGAAGAATACATGCAGAAGTGGGTGACATCTAAATTTACAGTAGACTCTACAAATGAGCCGCTAAGGTGGATGTCTAGGCCTACTAGCCCATTCAGATGCAGGAAGTAAAAAAAACAATTAAGCGACTATATAGGCCTAGTACTTTCAACTGTTCTCATGGGCGGAGTTTATCACGGGCTAGGGGGGCTAAGCCCCCAAGAAGACCCAGAGTAAATTTTTTTACCGTGTAAATGTCATCTTTTCCCGGGCTTAGCCCCCCAAGAAGGCTTTAGCCCCTTCAAGAACCGAAACCAAACTCCGCCCATGACTGTTTTGGTCTGGCAATAAAACCCTAGTCGTGTTGTTTCCTGTAGTCCGAACATAAAAATATGTGCAGTAGTGTGAATGTCGAGGAGTGGATGGGGCTGTCGATGGCGGATTGCATATAAGGAGAGCGAAGGACAGAGAGGGATGGAGGAAACTGACGTTGTTGGCTTTGGACCTTTGGTCTCCAATCCGCAGCAATGAGGATGGTCAAGATGATGAGTGTGAATCTACAGTTTTTTAACACTAACCTTAACACTAACCTATATATAGGGTGTCACTGAACTCAGTGGCCAGTGGGGTCCTTGAGAGATACCGGTATACTGCGCACAATTCCGAAGGGGAAATTTTCCCTCCCCACATCTAGAAGCAGATTTACGGCCCTGATCCAAATCATATCAATTTAGATCACATTAAATCAAATCGTATCAACTTAGATCAAATCAAATCAATTTAGATCAAATCAAATCAATTTACAAATTAAATCAAATCAAATCAATTTAGATCAAATCAAATCAATTTAGATCAAATCAAATCAATTTAGATCCAACTCAAATCAATTTAGATCCAACTCAAATCAAATCAATTTAGATCAAATCAAATCAATTTAGATCCAACTCAAATCAAATCAATTTAGATCAAATCAAATCAATTTAGATCCAACTCAAATCAAATCAATTTAGATCAAATCAAATCAATTTAGATCAAATCAAATCAATTTAGATCAAATCAAATCAATTTAGATCAAATCAAATCCCATAAATTTATATCAAATCAACTCAATTCGATTTAGACAAAATCAAATCAATTCAAATGAATCAAATCATATAAATTTAGATCAAATCAAATCAACTTAGACAAAATCAAATCAATTTAATTCAGATCAAATCAAATCAATTTAGATCAAAATCAAATCAATTGAATTTAGATCAAATCAAATCAATTTAGATAAAATCAAATCAAATGAATTGATTAACTGACGTCGACATGGAGCCAGAGTTGGTATTTGTCGCAGACATCTGCCGCTGCTTCGATTGGATCGAAGGCTCCGAGGACGGTCGTTCCAGCTGTGACGGAGACGAAGAAGGGAGTGGCACCGATGGCCAGCGCTCCTTCGATCTTCGACACCAGGTCAGAGATTATCATCTTACCCCTGCAGCGCACAAAGGGCAAGGTCAGGTCATGAGTCATGTCATGTCAGGTCATGAGTCAGGTCAGGTCATGGGTCAGGTCAGGTCATGAATCAGGTCAGGTCATGAGTCAGGTCATGTCTGGTCAGGTCATGAGTCAGGTCATGTCAGGTCATGAGTCAGGTTTGGTTGGGTCATGAGTCAGGTCACGTCAGGTCAGGTCATGAGTCAGGTTGGGTCAGGTCAGGTCATGAGTCAGGTAGGGTCAGGTCATGAGTCAGGCCACGTCAGATCAGGTCATGAGTCAGGTTGGGTCAGATCAGGTCATGAGTCAGGTCGGGTCAGGTCATGAGTCAGGTCACGTCAGGTCAGGTCATGAGTCAGGTTGGGTCAGGTCAGGTCATGAGTCAGGTAGGATCAGGTCATGAGTCAGGTCACGTCAGGTCAGGTCATGAGTCAGGTTGGGTCAGGTCAGGTCATGAGTCAGGTCGGGTCAGGTCATGAGTCAAGTCACGTCATGAGTCAGGTCAGATCAGATCAGGTAAATTAGCCTACTACACAAGAACAGTAAGACACACCGTAAACGCGTCAACGAAGGATGTCGAGCGTTGGGTTAATTGCACATAATGACCTTCAGTCCGGTCCTGGAAAGAACCTCCCTTTAATCAAATTCTCGGTTCATTCTTCCTTCCTCCAATATCACCACACGAACACGTCATCTGCATCGGGTTTCTCTACTTATCATCCCATTCACAGGTGTTCCACTCCAAATTGAACATCACGCCCAGGGCCGCGGTGCTGCAGCACCCTTAGCACCTACCTTAATGCGGGCCTGGTCACACCATCAATAGTATCAACCATGATCCATCCGATGAGGTAAGGTAACCTAAGACAAGATGTGATAAAGAAATTGGATTAATTGAAACTGTAGTCTTTCATCTGAGGACAGGAGGTCACAGGTCAATAGCACCAAATCTACAAATACACCAGCGAATGTTAAGCGTAAATTTTACCCCCCCCCCCCACCGCCCCGACCCCCAACGGACGAATTACACGTGGATACGATGACGACCACCCACCTTTCATCCGAATCAACGATGATGACGTTGTCTGATCCGACTCCTAGAAGAACTCCAGCTCTCTTGATCGAGAAATGACTCTGCAGAGGGGAATAAATGACAACCATTCGAATTTAGTGGCTGATAAAAAACGAAGAGGATACAGTAAAAGAACTCTAGAGGAAGAACGATCCAATGACCAAATACTAGGCAGCTACTTTTGCAATTCGATTAATACATTGCCTAGTAACTACTACGTACGACTTGCCTGACATTATGAGGTCGGCTTGCTTTGGGCTCAATAATTGCAAGTCTTGTATTATATCAACATCAATCGACTCTCCTTGTTCAAAAGTGCCAAGCAATGTCTTACAATTATACGCTAGTTTTAATTGCCGTGACAACTGAAATCGTAATCGTAATCGTAATCGTAATCTCGAAACTTCTACAGCGCCCACAAAAGCCAAGTCGCGGGAACCAGCTTATTCACAGGCGCTCAATCAAAACAAAATCGATAGGCAGCGGGTCACGTCCGGAGAGTCAGGCAGGCAGATAGATGGACGGCTAAGGTGGGTGATGTTTAGAATTGAAATGACGAGGGATGTGATGAGAAGAGGAGGAATCAGGATAGGATTTTTGAAAGAGCAATGTTTTCAGTTTTGAGTGAAAGACCTGTGGGGAGATAGCGAGAGGTGGAGTTTTGGTGAGTTCGTATGATGGGTCGGAAGTTTGCCGAAGTGCTGGCGGAAGCTTGTTCCAGAGAGGTGGAACGGCAATGGCTATGGAGCGGTTTGCAAATTTCAGTGATGAAGTGATGGGAGGGCGAAGCAGTGTAATGGAGGATGAGGAGCGTGTTGAACGAGGTGGCTGGATGGTGAACAACTGACGAAGGTAGAACGGCTGGGATGATTGAAGTGTATTGTAAGTGAGTGAGAGGACTTTGTATTCGATGCGTTCAGGTATTTTGAGCCAGTGAAGTGATTTCAGGACAGGAGTGATGTGGTGACGTTTGGGGGTTTTCGTCACTGCACGGGCGAGGGCATTCTGGATAGCTTGGAGGCGGTTAATTTGGGTTATATCAATGTTTAGGAAGAGAGAGTTGCAGTAATCAAGTTTCGCATGAACTATGGATGTGGCTATTGTGGATGCAGTTTTAAAGTCGAGCATAGGTCGGATTCTGCGGAGATCTCGTATGTGCATGAAACAAGTGCGGGAAAGTTGGGTTATGTGGTCGGAGAAGCTAAGATGCTGGTCAAAGATTACACCTAGGTTTCGGACAGGAGAATTTGCGGAGAAAGTGTGGTTGGAAGAAGAGTCATTGTTGAAGGAAATAGAGGGATCAGGAATTTTCTTGAGTTGTTCTCTGAGGCCAATTAGTATAAATTCTGTCTTGAAGGGGTTAAGGCAGAGGAGATTTGATGTCATCCAAGAGGTGATTTGGGTGACCACGGAGAGAAGATTATCTATGGAGTCAGAGAAGCTGCTTGGAGAGAAAGAGATGAATAGTTGGGTGTCGTCAGCATATAGATGATGGTCGACTGTGGATGCTTTTATGAGTGAACTGAGTGGAGTGGTGTAGAGGATGAACAAGAGGGGCCCGAGGACAGAACCTTGCGGAACACCACAGGTGAGAGGGCATGATTGGGATGAAGTTTCAAGTGTTTTGACTGAGAAAGAGCGTGATGAGAGATAAGACTGAATCCAAAGGAGAGCAGTGTCGGTAAAGCCAAAGCAGGAAGACAGTCTTTGGAGTAGTATGTTATGGTCGATGGTGTCAAAGGCGGCAGAGACATCAAGGAGGCAAAGGCAGGAGACTTGTTGATGAGAGATGGCAGAGACAAGTTTATTGTAGAGCGAAGTGAGAAGTGTTTCGGTGGAGTGCTTTTTAGTAAAGCCGGACTGGTTTGGGTTAAGGAGTGAATTTGAAGTCAAGTAGTCATTGATGCGAGAGAGTACAACACGTTCTGTTAGTTTAGAGATGAATGACAGGTTGGAAACAGGTCGATAATTAGAAAGGATTTAAATCATCCGGAAATCACCTGATCGGAAGTGAACATGACGAGTTGGTCCATTCCCATCATGCCTTGCGTTTTACAGTGAGGTGCCGCCCTCTGACGTGCGACGGCGACGCCGTACAAGTTCGACATAGTTCCACCTGTCGAATAGAAGGACAACTACGCTGGGCAACAAGACCTTATTAGGTAATCAAGCACAAAGGCGCTAAATAAATGAACATTTCGCTTACCTCATCGCACAATCTTGAAATGAACTTTTCGTTAAACCATGCCTGATTTCGTCTTGCATTGATTATCATGTACTGCCTCGCCTTAGTAAATGTCCTCTTCATGGCTTATGTTATTCCATCCCAATTTCACCTTCTACTCCTCCTCCTCCTCCTCTTTCTCCTCCTCCACTCGTCCTCCTCCTCCTTCATTTCCTCCTGCTCCTCCTCCTCCTCCTCTTTATCATCATCATCGTCGTAGTCAGCAGTACCGGCCCCAAGGGGCTGGGGTGACTAGGTCCCCCTAAAAAGGCCATCCGGTTTTTTACATGTAAAAATGAAATATGTCCATGATTAACCCCCTAAAATCTTAAATATATGCATGAGATTTCGACCAAATGCCTAAAAAAATGGAAAATTTCCGCCGCGAGGATTCAGCCGCCCAAAACTGAAATCGTGGCGCCGCCACCGATCGTCAGCATTATCATCGTCATGGACGTCGTCATCGTCGTCGATATCATTATTGTCATCACCTTCGTCATCATCCTCAGCAGCAGCAGCCCAGCAGCATCCGTAGAATGTTCTTTTAAGAAAACTTGCTGTCTCCACACCATTTTGTTACCCGTAGCCTATCTATGTTGGGATCATCCTTGGGCATTTTCCATAGAAATCTATAGGTAGTCAGATTTAGTGTCAATTTAGCATCGTCATTAATTTTTGTTTCGTCCCTTCTGCAGAAACATCAGCGTGCTCCCATACTTCTTCAAGTACAATTACAACTCACTGAAATACTGCCTTAATAGGGATTCCGACTATATGTGTTCTTTTGCTATATACCGAGTCTAACGTACAGTAATAGACCTATTGCCTGTTACCACCGTGTCTAGCAGCATCTAGTCTGCAGGTAGTTCATCTTGCCTTCACCAATTCAAGCATAATAGTCGCGTCTGAAAAAATCAATCCGTTATTCTTGTATGATCTGTCAAATTTTTACGCCACCTGCCCCACCGGGAATTACCTGATCAAACATCACTTGGCCTATATATCTTAACTTTCTTCACTTCATGCAATCTGGCTAATCATATACCTGGGTCTACCTCAATGCTACCATATTGTGTGACCAATCTCGCAGATAATCACCGTATATATACTTCTTTGCGAAAAGACTGCGTTACCTGGAGTGAGA
>OX457036.1:62730548-62823048 GCA_949752735.1 Lumbricus terrestris
CTGACAACGGAAATCATCCGGAAATCACCTGATCAGAAGTGAACATGACGAGTTGGTCCGTTCCCATCATGCCTTGCGTTTTACAGTGCGGTGCCGCCTTCTGGCGAGCGACGGCGACGCCATACAAGTTCGACATAGTGCCACCTGTCGAATAGAAGGACAACTACGCTGGGCAACAAGACCTTTTTTTAGGTAATCGAATAAAAAGGCGCTAAATAAATGAACATTTGGCTTACCTCATCGCACAATCTTGAAATGAACTTGTCTTCTTTAAACCATGCCGGATTTCGTCTTGCATTGACTATCATGTGCTGCATCGCCTTAGTAAATGTCCTCTTCATGGCTTATGCTATTCCATCCCACCTTCGCCTCCTACTCCTCCTCTTCGAACTCGTCTTCCTCCTCCTCCTTCATTTCCCCGTGCTCCTCTTTCTCCTTCTCATCATCGTCAGCAGCATCATCGTCCTGGACGTCGTCATCGTCGTCGATATCATTATTGTCATCACCTTCGTCATCATACTCAGCAGCAGCAGCAGCAGCAGCAGCAGCAGCAGCACCCTTAGAATGTTCTTTTAAGAAGACTTGCTGTCTCCACACCATGTTGTTACCGGTATCAATTTTGAGATCACCATCATCCTCTGGCATTTTCCAGGAATCTATTATAAATAGGTGGTCAGATTAGTGTCAATTTAGCGTGGCCATTTTGTTTCGTCCCTTCTGCAAAGACAAGATCTGCGTGCGTCCATGCTTATTCAAGTACAATTACAACTCACTGACATACTGCCTTAACCGGGATTCCGACTATATTTGCTCTTTTAATATACATGTAGATACCGAGTCTAACTTACAGTAATTGATAATAGTAATATTCGTTTATTGGCATTCAATCTGACAGACTGCAGAACGATTACAGGTAGGCCTATATGTTATACGAAATACGGCCAGCTTCGCACGGCACGCTGGTCGACTGCAACAGGCTCGGTAACTTAACACTAATGGCCTAAGTGCCGGAACGCTCATGATTCGGCCAAGCCAGGAGTGGGAGGGGCGATCTTATTTTCAACAGACCCGAGGCAAACAACACAACAGAAAGCGCCACTGGCAGCTAACAGAAAATTCAAATAAATTTTTGCCCTGAGCGAGGCTTGAACCCGGGTCGCGATATTGACTCAGTTTATCGACCAACGCTCTCTCCACTGAGCTACTGCCTGTTACCACCGTACTTAGCAGCACCTCGTCTGTCGGTAGATCATCATCCAATTCAAGTCTAGCCGCGTCTGAAGAAATCAGTCCGCTATTCTTGTATGATCCGTCAAATTTTTACGCCCCGTGTCCCGCCGGGAGTTACCTAATATAGGGCTGATCAAACATTACCTTACCTACCTTAACTTTCTTTGCTTCATGCAATCTAATCATACTTGGGCCTACCTCAATGCTGCCTTACTGTTTGACCAATCTCGCAGATAATCACCGTATGTACTTCCTTGCGAAAAGACTGCGTTACCTGGAGTGAGAATTCCATCCCCTTGTCCAGCCTTCCATCCGATATACTCTCTCATCTTCCCGAGAATGACGTCTTCCATGAGAGTAAAGACAGGAGACTCCTCGTAGGAAAAACTGATAAGATACAGTAATGTCATGCAATTATTATTAGGTGAAATTGAACAAGATAAAATTCAATTAAATGCGATGGGATAAAACTGATAAGATACAGTAATGTCATGCAATCAATATTAGGTGAAATTGAACAAGAATAAAATTCAATAAAATGCGATGGAATCATGGGATAGGATAGGCAAAGAAATTTTAAAAAATTCATCGAAATGAAAATGCAATACAATGTTATGTCGTTTAGTTTTATTGAGGAATTAGGCCTAACAGCAGTGGACAGCAGAGAACATGGCGAGAATATACGATGAAAACTATACTGTTACGCCCATTCACGACTGAACGTTTTCGTGCTAGTTATAATTTTAAAAAGACCAGCCATATTATTTTTAGGTATAGCCTCCTGAGACCTGAGACAATGTCTGGAGACATTTCTTTAATTTTTTTATGAATTTGAGTACACAAGGGTACATGTACACCCTAGCAATTTTTAGTTTAACAGTCATGTGACAGGAAGTGCTATTTCTGTTATGTGCATAATAATGTACATTGGGTCTCAGGTACTAGTTTAGGATCATCATGCGTTTCACATCCGAGAAGGTATCTTTTCTTGAATGAAAACATAAATTCATGTATGTATGTATGTATGTATGCATATATGCCTGTATGTATGTATGTGTGTATGTAAATTTGTATATATATCTATATGTGCACATATGTAGGTGTGATTGCATACACTGAATAATGTATCTAAGCTTAGGTATGTTTGTACGTGTAAATGTGCAGTATGTATGTAGATACATACATACATACATGTGCATACATACATACATGTGCATACATACATGCATACATGTACATACAAACATACATACATACATACATACATACATACATACATACATACATACATACATACATACATACATACATACATACATACATACACACATACATACATAGGTGCATACATACACACATATAAATATACACATACATGCATGCATACATACATACATACATGCATGCATGCATGCATGTATGTATGTATGTACATACATTCACATATGCATACAAGTACATTCATGTGTTCTTATTACGTACTCAAGTACATGCATGCATGCACGTGTACATACATACATACATTACATACATACATACATATACAATACATACATGTACATGCATGCATATATGCACATACGTACATACATACATACATACATACATACATACATACATACATACACATATAAACATACATATACACATACATGCATACCAACATGCAGCATACATTCATGCGTTCGTACGTTACGCATGCACTTATGTGCGTGCATGCATGCATGCGTACACACATACATGCGTACATGTGCATAAATTCATACATACACGTACATACATACATACATACATACATACATACATACATACATACATACATACATACATACACACACTAAAGCTAAGTGTAAAGAGACAGGAGTAATGGCGAGGAGGTAAGTCCTACGGGGAGGGGAGGGGGTAATGATCGGAGGGCAATGACAGGGGGTAATGGGTAGGGGTGAGGGTGATGTTCTGTAGCCAAAACAGCTTCATCAGCATCCAGACAACCTTAGACAACTATAGATCATACATACATCAAGTCCTGCAAGCAGTCGAACCTGAAACCCGATGTGCATTTAAATGTACACGCAGTTCACAAGATCTCTGGATCACATTTATTGATTCAATCAGAAATTGAAAAGACATTTATTTGCGCAGAGAATCGCTCAATTATGCTACAATTTCACATAACAATCCAAAACAATATCCGTAAAATGGATTTTTTAAACATTTTTCTTTCCATATAAGGTTTTAATTCAGATTGCCGACATACTTACTAACATCGACGATAGGCTGTTTAGCTGCCAGCGCTCTCAGATGCATGCCCAATAATCGGTCATTTTAATGCACATCAGGTCTCAGCTTAGTAAGCTGTGGCACATCTTTTACGCCACTCAGACCAGTTGTGCATTATAATGCACGTTTGGTCTCAGGAGGATAGGGACTGGTATAGAGTCCTTGGGGGACCAGGGCCGGATTTAGGGTGGTGGGGGCCCATGGGCGCCAGTTATGGTGGGCCCTTTTCTGCAACGGATATGTTGCTTTTGATGCACAGTATAGGACAGGAACAAACCCACACGTACACAACCATAACATGCTACAGACAAACAATGCTAAAAGCAACATTGTTTAAATTGTTGACTTATGGTCAATAACTTTTAAATACATAAATGAAGACAAATTGAAAAGATCATTTGCTGATAGATAAAGTGTCTAAATCATTTCTCAAATGCAAAGTTAAAGGGTAAAAGTTAAGCAGCTTCTTGTCCAGTCTTTAAAAAGCAATGAGACAAAGAAAGAAAGTAAAAATAGTGACACGTGAGACCTCCAAAATAATGCAGATAGCCTGACTATATATAGTTAAATAGCTCGGTTAGGTCTACAGTTGAGTCTAAATTTGAGTAGGGTCATTAGGGAATTTGCACCCTTTTCTATTGGCAAAGTCATCATACTCAACACTGCAAGGTATAACTTATACGTCTCACATGTGTCTCAATAATCTTCATCTTGTAAAACAAGCATTCAGTGCTACAGTTTGTGACCATAGGCTCCAAGTACATTCTTAGCATAATTTGTACATTTGAAAATAGTGACACGTGAGACCTCCAATTAACATCTTTTTCGAGTAGCCTACTTGACACATGAACTGCTAGCCTACTAACTTATGCCAAGGCCTGTTCTTCCAATTTCGTCTTTAAGCATTTTGACAAGATAAGAGAACTGCTCGTTGCTCATTGCCAAGGCTTTCATCGAGGTCGTCACCACAACTGTTACAAGCTTTTTCGCAGAGTTGAGTTCTCCATCACTAATTTCACTATAGGCCTACATAATTCAGGATTGGATAGAAAACAAACCTAACCTTGAGCAGAGTAACAGCTTCTAGTCCGCTATGCCTATTATATAGTGCCTTCATGCCGATTCACAATTCGGTTCATGACTGTCGGTTGAAAACTTGAAATCATTTAGACTCTTCAAATTATATTAAATAACAGTCTACTGATTTGCAAACTCCATCTGTGACCTTATAAACCATTTTGAAGGTAGAGTCTATATAAGACTGGGGTCTAAAAGATACTGACAGACAGCACAGCAATGACAGCAAACATGTCGCCGTCCACTGATAGGCCTACAGATGAAGGCATTGGGTCACTCAAGGTCACTGGAGTGCTACAGTGTAAGACAGAATATACCCCACTGTCTGCAGCAACCTGATACACGTGGGATGGTTGGAGCACAGGACACTGACTGTCTCGATCTGTTCGTTGTCTGCTGCGTATACCGACTAGTCCAGAGAACACCTCTGACATGCACTGACAGTATGTCTATACACCAACGGGCTGTCATAGCTTGAGTTAAAAGAAATATAATCTGTCAACAGCAGGTGTTGAGGATGCCATGCTTAAAGCCCTACTGCCAGGGTGACTGGTGAGCAATATCAACGAGTACAGATAGTGGTCAATTCAAAACCACTCACTGATTAGGTCTAAGATCATGTGGCCATTAATACACTTATGGTTCATTCCTTAATAAAAAATAAATAAAACTTCAACTGGTGGGGCCCCTAAGTGGTGGGGGCCCATGGGCTGGAGCCCGTGTAGCCCATGCCTAAATCCGGCCCTGTGGGGGACTGCAGTATTAAATTAAAACGTACGTGTCTGCGTTGGCGACCGCTGTCAGCCACTGACCGGCCAGACCAATGATGTCCAGTCCTTGAGAGATCTGGTTGAAAAATCTCGGATGACCTAAGTCACAAAAATCTTCATCACAATCGCCGTCGTCATCATCGTCATCATTTTGACATTGTCGTGTTCATCATCATCGTCGTCGTCGCCGTCGTCGTCGTCGTCGTCATCATCGTCGTCGTCGTCGTCGTCATCGTCATCGTCATCGTCATCATCATCATCATCATCATCATCGCTGTCGTCGTCGTTATCATCAGCAGCAACAACATATTATGCACAATTTTCTCATTGGCATCTTCAATGATAAGATTTCTTCCAATTGTAAGTAGGTTTGTTGTTATCAGACAGACAGACAGACAGACATACAGACAGACAGGCAGGCAGGCAGGCAGACAGACAGACAGACAGACATACAGACATACAGACATACAGACAGACATGCAGGCAGACAGACAGACGGACGGACGGACAGACGGACAGACAGACAGACGGACAGACAGACAGTCACAGACGGACAGAAGAACAAGGCAGACCACAGACAGACTTCTCAAACAGTCAAACTTTGTCTTTACAGAACACTTGCAATAAGATGTGACTAGAAACGGTAAAATGAGGATGATAAGGAATAGACCAACATAGACTTTGCTTCCTTCCCTCTTTTGCAACGGATATGACCTTTGGACAAGTTCACATTTCTTCGCATTGCCTAGTAAAAGTCATCATAACTTCTTTCGCGTTTTCTTATAAACACATTCGCTAACTAACATGCATGGGTCTTTCCAGTGGCGTAGCAATAGGTAGTGCAGCTTGTGCAGTGCACAAGGGCCCCCGGCTGTTGAGGCCCCCCTTGGCGGTCAGAGTAATTTTTTTTATTTTAAGAATTATTCAGAATGTGCTTCTGTCTACATGTAGGCCTACGGCAGTGGCGTTGCAATGGATCGTGCAGAATCCACTATAGGGGTCCCTTTGTGGTCAGAGTCAAGTTTTTACATTCAGAATATTCAGATTGTAATCAAGCCTACATGTACTGTAGTGATCATGCAGTTTAATCAGCGTTAAGGTGGTGGTAGATATTGACACCGAGCAGAGAAGCGCTTCGGAAACTATGGTGGTACACCAGCTGCATGACCAAAGGATTCAGGAACTCAAGGCATCTCAATTATTTTTGCGCAAGGGAATTCACCCAGGTGAACAATTTTACGTTTCGGAATTTGTGGTTTCTTCTGTTAGACCTATCGTAGGCTTCGTAGCAACCGAGATTTGAGTCATTTCATATTATTCAAATTTATTATATTGTTTATTTTTTAGTCAACTGAGCCAACTGTTTGGCAAAATTTAATTGCGGATGATGATAATTGATACCGGTACTTCAACAGATGAAACAATGTTTTTTGATAAATTTTGTCAAGTATTCGAATTGAATTTTCTCTGGCAGCCTGAAGAAACAGAAAATGATTATAAAGACTAACGAGAGAAAATAATTAAAATTGTAATGAGTTAATTTTTTTAGTTAATTTCGGGTTCTAAATAATGCAAATAGCGTAACTATATCGAAAAAAAGCCAGGCGTTTTTGCACAGCCTTTTTGTTTGAAATCGAGGAGATTCAAGTAATGAAATGGGCCCACCACCGAAGCCCTGCACAAGGGCCCCCCCAAAACCTTGCTACGCCACTGGGTCTTTCCTATTATTATAGGCTATCTATGCGTTGAGACTGTCTCCATAATGACCTGAACAATATTGTTTGGTTAAGTCGAGTCTAGGTCATCTTAATTACTTCAAATAGACGAATTGATTGCTTAATTGATTGACAGATACGTGTAGGTAGAGATTGAGAGATGTTGGCCTATCTCGTCTATGCGTTTGCAAACATTTAATCACGATGCAATTATGCAGATTCCGCAATAAAGCAACTGCTTTTTCTTTCCCCTTTTCTCGCAATCTCTCCTCCTCACCCTCTCCTCTCCTCCTCCTCTCTCTCTCTCTCTTTCTCTCTTTCTCTCTCTCTCTCTCTCTCTCTCTCTATCTCTCTCTCTCTCTCTCTCTCTCTCTCTCTCTCTCTCTCTCTCTCTCTGTGTATCTTTCCCTCCGACTCTTTCTTCCTCCATGTATCTGTCTTTATACATGGGTATACGCTGCTTAGATGGGCGCAGACTTTTAATATTCCTGAGAAATATTGACAATCAGTCGTTAGTCAATGACAGCTGGCGACATCTGGTGCTAAAGTGGCAAACGAAATTGGTTCGCGACCATACACACACAATACCAGCTCCTCACTTCATGGAACTACTATACTTGGAAATTTCCTTACACATTACACACGCATATGCACACACGCAAAGCGCACACGCAATCATTTATATGTATAATATATAGGCCTACATATAGTTATGCATTGATATATAATTATTAATTATATGTAGGCCTATATATACTGTTATATAATAGGCTACAACCTACCAAAATTGCATGGGCAATTAAGCCTACATCATAAAGTGCATCAGTTGCTGCATCTTTTAAGTGTCACATAACATGTTGTGTGTAAGCGTAACCTATATAATTATTATAGGCTACCAAGCAGACTACTGGCATTCCCGTAGTGAAGGCATATTGTAATAATTTGAAAGCGTACTAATGTTAATAGGCCCTAATGACTTTGTAAAACAATTCGTAGGCGCAACCCACGAAGTCATTCTTAGCACGAAGTGACCTAGGAAATGGAGTCACTGCCTTCGACTTAATGACGTCATGCTATTCATTTCACCATCGCCATCTGGCGAATGAAAGACTGAGTCGAGCTTTTGAGAGGTAAGTGTTAGGGATACTATCCGCGTCGATCCACTAGGCCAGTCAAAAATACGGGAAATTGAACATGGACATGGAAGTTTTTTATGAAAAACCTTTTTTTGCAGAATATTGTTCGGAAACACCTTCCTAACCTACAATAAAAACCCTAATGGATTCAAACATGGGGAAATATGTTAAAATCGTTAAAGATTGCGACCCTAATCACGCCCGCTTCGAAACGCTCAAGAACCTAGCCCTGAATTCACATTCGTTCCGATCCGCGGATCCGTTATGTTCACGGTTGCCATGTACTTTCCGAAACTCCCGCACAAAGGCTTCCAAAACCGGCCCAAGAGTAACCCAATGTAATTCATAGGACGGAACCGCTAGCAACAGATTCGATTTTCACTATAGGCCTACAGGCGAGAATGATCATCATCATATTCGACTGGCGCTATAATATGCCACTGAACCGCTAGCAACAGATTCGATTTTCACTATACAGGCGCTAATGATGATCATCAGATTCGACTGGCGCTATAATATACCACTTAACCGCTAGCAACAGATTCGATTTTCACTATACAGGCGCTAATGACCATCGTCATATTCGACTGGCGCTATAACATACCACTTAACCGCTAGCAACAGTTCCGTGGCATTATTATAGCGCCAGTCGAATATGATGATTATTATGTGCGCCTGTATAGTAAATCCGAATCTGCTGATACACGTTCCGTGGCATTATTATAGCGCCAGTCGAATATGATGATGATGATATGCGCCTGTATAGTAAATCCGAATCTGCTGATACACGTTCCGTGGCATTATTATAGCGCCAGTCGAATATGATGATTATTATATGCGCCTGTATAGTAAATCCGAATCTGCTGATATACGTTCCGTGGCATTATTATAGCGCCAGTCGAATATGATGATTATTATGTGCGCCTGTATAGCAGATTCGGTATGATAAGCAGAACATAATGAATATGAATATGAATTTGAATTTGAATATGCCGTAGGGTTTCTGCGCGTCTTCGAAGCTGTTTTGTTAGTGGGCGTGGCCTAAAATACGGGATTGAGATCGACCATTACCACACTTTCCGAGTAAACAATATTTATTGTGCACCGTTCGGATAAGCATTTTGGCATATTGCGCGAGTTGTTAGTTGATGGAAGAAATTAAGCGCTATTTTGAATGCTTATTGTCAATTAGCGGTCTAAACGCCATCCTAACCAGCCCGTTCTACTCGATCGTGACGGATCGTCATTCCGTCTTTCTCGACCCTCCGGCTTGCATTTACCTAAATCCAACTAGGGACAGCGTCGCAAAATCATCTTTCAATGGCTAATTTAACTTCAACTTCGGTACTATAATTTTAATTCACCTTTTTTTATTTTCCGCGTGTCGATGTAGGTTTCGTGTACGACCCACAGAAATAGAAATTCGATGAAAAATATTTCCTCACGAAGTAGAAGCGGGATTTAGCGCGTGAGGGTCGGTTAGGGCTCAGGTTAGGCGTCGTGAGGGTCGGTTAGGGTTAGTTTTAGGGTTAGTGCAGTCATTCTGCTGGATTGATGAAGAATAATTTTCAATGTAAAATTGATGAAAAAGATATACTGACAAAATAGAAACGGGATTTATCGAACAAATTCTTGTCTAAGCAGAAGCTGGATCGATTAAAATGGTTCTGGACAAACTAGGAGTTGGCGAAATTAAATCGAAAAAAAGGTGAATTAAAATTATAGTACCTCAACTTCTTATACAACTTCTGGTTCAATTTCGTCAGGAAATATTTTTCATCAAATTTATAAAAAAAAGTTAGTTGCTACCGAGTCATTATAGAATATAACCCAACTTCTAATGTTACTGCCATTATGCTATAATTCAGCATCATACAGTAATTCAGTACTTTTCATGTTTTCATCATTCGTCATATTTCTAGTTGTTTTATAACATTGTTTATGAACTGCTGTACGTATTGGGTTTTGGGTAAAATTAATACCAGTCACTGTTCATTTCAAGTTCACCTCTTGCACCATTCTGAGGCTCCACTATCCCTGACCCTGATTGTAAATGGCTGCTTCAATTGCATCTGACTGACATCAACTTCTCTTCAGCAAAAACACTGTTGACATCCGGTGGAGTATCGGGCCCTCATCTCTTTTTGCTGTGACTGGTCTCATTAACTACTGCTCTCATCAGCTCCATCATCACATCTTGTGGGGCATGGTGGTGTAGGGGTATGTTTGGTGCCTTGGAGCCGGAAAGTTGTGGGTTCAAATCCAAATCAAGCTGACGCCACGTCCTTCACATGCGCAATTGTTCATGCGCTTCAACATGAAACTCTCTGTGTCCACACTTTAGTCAGGAACACCTCTGAGTGATGTCTTGAAGAGGCACTATAACAAGTGCTCATGCATACATAATTTTCATTGCAAGCTGTCTGTTTTTGTAGTGGTTAAGATTTATATCTTCTGTCATTTGCATTCTTATGAATTGTTTCAATTGCATTGTCCACTGCAACTGGTTGCGGTCTGTCAACTGGATTGTTTCAATAAAGAATATTAGTTTTATACATTCATTACATACATTAGGATGCCAATGAAAATTGAAGTTTGCCTTTTGTAATGTCCCATCCCTGCATTTGTTCCCTTGGTTAATAATAACAAGGAGGTAAACTTTGAATATAAACCTACAGGTGAATTTAATACTAGACATTCTTATTATTATATATCTCTTGGTGCAAAACCACCGACATAATTATTGTTTAATTACACACTACAACTACTGTGACATAGCAGAATCAGCTGATGTAATTATGTAGTAAAATCAAAGACCTCATAGTCTACGACTTCATATGGTAAAATGACATCGTTGATTGAAATGAACACATGTCATCTGAAGAAAACTCTTTTCTTCCATCAAGCAGGACAACAGCCTCTAAACTGAAAGTTTTTTGCAGATTTATCAAACACCGTTATTGTTTCTCACTATCATCATCAACAACAACCATGGGCTCAGTGTCCATAGATGTCTGCTGCCTCTTCACAATCATCATCATCATCAGTCCTTTAGGTGCAGTTCTGCACATCAGGCAATGCAGCTCGTACAATCTGATTTTGACCCTCATGCTGCATCCACTTGTTTTCCAGATCTTCTCCAATCTTCCAAATGCTGCGGTTGCAAGCTTTTCCAATTCTCTTCCTTATTTCTTCGTCACAGCTACTATCCACTCTGATTGAGCTTCCGAGGTAGCAGATGCTCAGTCAGAGCGGATAGTAGCCGTAATGGAAGTGTTAAAATATCTTCTTAAATATTTAATGAAAATTTCATTTTGATGTTTTGCAGTGTTTGTTACAAAGTTGATCAATTACATGAATTAGAAAACTTGCCAAGTTGCCATGACATGAATATTGTTGAGGTAAAATGTTAACATAATGCCGATTGACAACAGTAGCAGCTGTCCTGTTAAGAAAATTATAAACAACAATTTTAACTAAAATACCACTGGCCTGGCAAAGGATTTCCTAACACAGAAAGCAATTTTTAGTGTGTGTAATAAGCACCATTCAAGTACGTATCCAATGTCGACAAGCATTTTTAAGTGCTACCAATATCTAAATTACAAGATAATTACAGAAATTCTCGCTTTGTCCTGCACGTTACAGTTTCTCTGTGCAGTTCCAAACAAGTTCCAGAAAACATACAATTATGAATGGTAACATAAGTTGCGTTCCATGTACATCTAATTCCCACGAAACTGATCTCTCAGCTCCTGATAACAGTTAAATGATGCTAACAACATGCATAAAAGGAGCCAAAGCTTAGCTGTTTGTTAAAAATTGGCTTCCTTCACCAGTTTCTCTAGATGCTCGTTAAGAAGGTGTATACTCCAGTTTCAACAACTGTGTATACCAATGTTTTTATCTAAAATATTGGTAGCTCACATACTGGATCCACTACACTTTACTACATGCTTCCATCAAGGTTTCCTGAAGATGCTATTTCCACCACAAATGAGTTCAACTTTTGAAACTGCAGACACTCGATGTGGATATGTTTCATCGTGCACAATCAATCTTATTTCCACAAAACGGACGACTGTGGAAGCTGAGTAGTTCAGACAAACTTATTGAACAATTGGAAACTGGAGCTTCATGTCGGCACATCTATTTTCTTAATATATAAATGATTCTAGCAACAATTTGCATGCAAGAAAAATTTCCCTTCATCTTACAAAGTCCTGCCGCTCTTTTGTGCCACACTTGGATTAAAGACTGCAATCACTTAAAATCCTGGCATCATTCCTTTCTTGCAGAGACACAATGGAAAAATTCATAGTGTTTTTATCCCAAAGTATGAAGAAAATTGATCGTGAAGTATTTAGTTGTTTCAAGGTATTAAAACTGAAAAGGAAATACAGCATAATGCAAATAATTCAACTTGGACAAGCATAACTGATGATGATTATAAAGATGATGATGCTGATGTGTGAAATTTACTGGAGCATGGGTGAAATGCATATTTGCAATCTGTATACATTATTATTCAAAACATGATGCGTCCAAAAATCTCGTCCTGTTGCGTTAATTTTAGCAATGCTGCTTGTACGAAATATAAATATAGTGTAACATTAACCACAGTGCTAAAAGTGTGGACAAATAAGTGCCTGGACGCTCCTTACCTTTCCAAAAGAAGTGCCTGGACGCCCCTTACATTTTCAGTCAGTGCTGGCCAATAAGTGGCAGGACGGCGTCCAGATTTTAAAATAAGTGCATGGACGCCGTCCATGACCGTCCAGGCACACTTTAAGCCCTGATTAACCAACATACTCTCCAGACGCGGTCAACATTGTTATTGATGCCTATAATTTATGAAGTATGGTGTAATGACATGACCGCACATAACAATAATAGCCTACAGTCAAACCGACATAAATACATGGTTTAATTTTCGTCTAAGCAATAAATAGACAACGCTCAGACAATATATAATCATCCAAATCCTCTATCTCTTACATTAGGATCCAAATTTAGCCAAAATTATTAGATCAACTAAGCTTTACAACAGAAAAATTGTATTTTCCGGTATTTCTTTGAATGTAAACAAACCCGTCAACTGCCGGTCGTCTGCGCTATTAGTAAATTCGAAATTTTCATTATTTCCCCATGTCGCAAATTATTAGGGTTTCTACCACATATTCTCTACCTTATTTAGAAACTTTTCGTGTAAAAAATTGCTTTTCATAAAAAACTTCCACGTTTAGAACTTAATTAACTGGCCTACACGCTGATGGTTGTCTGCACTTCTTGCGATGACTCGCGCGTTTAGAGACGGACCCGTGCTGAGTTGGTCGAAAACTATCAAGAGATATACATAAGGTGGCTACGGCCTACATATATGTTCATCTCTTTGCGAAATTACTCATCATGATAGTCACCGGAACCCATAATAGAAATTAACGAAAAAGCTTCATGAATAAAACTATATACAGGTGAAAAGAATGGTTTTCAAAAGACAAATTTCTTGATTATTTTCTTATTGCCTTCTGCATAGCAGCATATGACTTGGTTGTTCGTAGAATATAATTATGTTGGCAATGTTATGTGGTCGTTTGGTTCAGTCATGTATTATAAATCAACTTATTAAGGATTTATTAGTAGAGAGGCGTCGACAGACAGGGACAGATAGGCAGAGGCATATGGAAATAGAAGGAGAGAGTGAGAGTGTGAGAAATACACTTCTAGATGACCACTGCGAAAGAGCCAGCATAGCATGTCTACTGTATGGGGCCTACTTATTTTTCATCTGCCAACAGAGATCACGCGAAGAAATCAGATGATAATTATATTCGACAGATCAGTTTGCAGAAATCATCAGCTTAAATGACAGACGCGTTCAGTTGTCATAACTCGTTCTAAAATCCTAACCAAAGGGTAAACGTACCTCTGACATAATTATTAGTTACCCTCCTCTGTGGCCAGGGCTGTACACAGGGGCACAGACGGCCGAGGGTATATATATATATATATATATATATATATATATATATATATATATATCGCGTACGGTAGCCTACTGACCTGAAAAATTGCTGGCATCGCGTGCGTATACTAGTTCCGTAAACGAGGGTTATAGCCTACGCGGTTATACGGTGTATACTTACCTCACAAAGAGCAAATATAAAAAGCAGGACTGTTTTTCAATTGAAAAATTTTAATCGAAATTAATCGCACGATTATTTTTTTTAATAGCAATTAACTGCAAATTAATCGCAACACATTTTCTTAAAGTAGGCCTATAACTAATCTTGCTATTTTTTCTAAAAACCTTGAGGCATAAATGGATAAATATATAAGCCCTACTTTCTACTACAAACAATTTCAATAACCTTTGGCATAGGTCCATTGAATTTCGGCATTTCGTTGTTTTTCAGTTTGCATAACGGAAAGAATTGAAACACTGTTCAAATCAGTCAACTGTTCAAAATCCGCTAATTTTTTAGTTTCAGCCACCATTAACATGATATAAATGCGAAAATTAAACAACCACTTTTGCTCTCAATATTAATTAATTGTTCAGAGAATTGTTTAGGCAGACCAGTTTGTTTAGGCCTACATTGGTCGGTTCAAGAGATGCTCTTGTTAAATTAGCATTGGTCATTCCTATTAATAGAGTCTCATCAAGTTGCTCAGAACTTTTCAGAAAAAGTTGCAGCTCTTGCCAAACCTTGTCTCTTTTGTCCATCTGTAAGGGTTCAACACATAATATAATTATTTTAATTAATAATTTATTACTATTATTGTCTGTAATATAATATAATGTGGATTCAAGATATTTTTGAAATCTGGATCCCTTGGTCTTGCCATCATCTGAAGTTCAACCAATGTAGTCTGGCGGAGTTTTGAAACAATTTTAGTGGATCGTTAGCGATAAACGCAAGTTTTGCTTCAAATGCAGGCGATAATGAAGCGATGAATTGCTATGATAATACTCAAGTTCTTTCTTCCAATGTTTGAAAAGAATGTGTCACTAATTTCAAGTAGCCTATAGGCTAAACTTTCCGTTTTTCTGCCTTTGATTCCATTTTAATCGGATCTAAATAGGCTAACGCGTACTATAGGCTAGTTATTAATGCGTTAAAAACTTAAAATTTTTGATCGCACTTTTTTTAACGCGTTAATCGCGATTAATCAACAGCCCTACTAATATTAGCCTACAATCGTTTAAGTTTTCGTCTACGACGCCCTTCATGATTATGGGCATCAGACAGATCTGAATCAACACACGAGCAGGGAGGCAGTCGATTTAAGCTGCATCATATTATTCATAAAGGTTGGTATTTTGTTTTCAACGTGACGCAATAATTAGGACCTACGTCACCGGCGCCCATTGTTCGATCCGCTGTACTGTCGATCGCAGTTGGATAATTATTACTTTTATTAATTTGATATTAAGTAATTAAATATTGTAACCAGAGCTAGTGGGGACATGCCGAAATGTGAATCGGAGTTCGTAGAAGACGGACGCATCCGACGACAGCTTTCGAAATTCCAGAATCTGCCGACGTCTTTCATCGAAATTCTTCTGATTTCTGCTACACCAGCAACTCTTCTTCCTTCGAATGCTTTCCTTCGTTCATGAACATCAGGTCAACCTAGATAATTACAGGACATTGAATTTTATCGAAATTTGGGCATAATTATAGTATCGGGGACCGACGTGTCGGTTAGGTTAGGGATCAGGTTAGGCGTCGTGCGGGTCGGTTAGGACTGAAGTTAGGCTTCGTGGGTGTCGGTTAGGGATCAGGTTAGGCGTCTTCGGGTCGGTTAGGGCTGAGGTTAGGCGTCGTGAGTGTCGGTTAGGGATTAGGTTAGGATCAGGTTAGGCGTCGTGAGTGTCGGTTATTGCTGAGGTTAGGCGTCGTGAGTGTCAGTTAGGGCTGAGGTTAGGCGTCGTGAGTGTCGGTCAGGACGGAGGTTAGGCGTCGTGAGTGCCAGTTAGGGCTGAGGCTAGGCGTCGTGAGTGTCGGTTAGGGATCAGGTTAGGCGTCGTGAGTGTCAGTTAGGGCTGAGGCTAGGCGTCGTGAGTGTCGGTTAGGGATCAGGTTAGGATCAGGTTAGGCGTCGTGAGTGTCGGTTATTGCTGAGGTTAGGCGTCGTGAGTGTCAGTTAGGGCTGAGGTTAGGCGTCGTGAGTGTCGGTCAGGACGGAGGTTAGGCGTCGTGAGTGCCAGTTAGGGCTGAGGCTAGGCGTCGTGAGTGTCGGTTAGGGATCAGGTTAGGCGTCGTGAGTGTCAGTTAGGGCTGAGGCTAGGCGTCGTGAGTGTCGGTTAGGGATCAGGTTAGGATCAGGTTAGGCGTCGTGAGTGTCGGTTATTGCTGAGGTTAGGCGTCGTGAGTGTCGGTTAGGACGGAGGTTAGGCGTCGTGAGTGTCAGTTAGGGCTGAGGCTAGGCGTCGTGAGTGTCGGTTAGGTCAGATTAGGCGTCGTGAAGGTCGGTTTGGGTTAGGATTAGGGTACGCGGCATCATTCGGTCCCCGATACTTTTGTTTTGCCGAAATTTGCAACTTACAGCTCGGCTAAGCGATGAGTTAACTATGATGTTACGAGTGATTTGTCTTTTGGTGGGCTAAGTTATTCATTCCGTCACAATTTTTTTTATTCTTTATGTTTAAAATTTAGCTTTCGTAATTTATTTATATTTTTTTATTTTAATTTTTGTGACTAAACCTGTGAGATCCGGGTGACTTCTAATGCGCCACTTTGTATTTTTAAATTTTTTAAATGTAAGTTTTATATTTGGATTTCTTAAATGCTTCAATTTAAGTAAGATCGTGAAACTGTGTGACTTTTATATTAGGACAGTATCTATATTCGTATATTTGATATTTTAATTAATTGAAGTTTTGTATTTTAACTTTATGTATCAATGCATGTGATGATGTGAGTAGCATATGCATGTAGGACTTGGTGACTTCTGTAGCTCGGAGGAGAACCCCCAAAGAGCTGAAACATAGGAAGATGAGTCTTTAAACCCAGCAAGATCCCCATAGAGTTGACATAGGAGAGGTAACCTATATCGGCTGATTCTGCTCGGAGAAATTACCCAAGGAACCGAAATGCAGGAAATTAGTAGTAGATAATTATTGTAAATTGCTTTAAATGTTTTTCGGTTCTCTTCTGCACTGATTATTGTTGATGTTTATCTTGATGTTTGTCATAATAATATCTTGTTGTCATTGCAGTAGGAAGGATCTTTATGGATTTTACTTTAGATCAATATTACTGAATAGGACAATTAATTGAGACCGGATTGGCTGAGCTAAGAGGAAAGACCCAAAGGTTTTGAACTATTGGAAAGGGATGACCTTGGGTTGAACAGAGAAAGACCTGAAGGAGTTGAAATAATTATAGGAAAGACGGCAAGGACTGAATAATAGGAACTAAGTAGTTGATAAATGTTGCAAACTGCTTTTTGATGCTTGTCGGTTCTTTTCTACATTACCGTAAGTGTGGAAGTTGATGTTTTGTCATAATTGTCATTGCATTAAATTCTTCGGGGTTTTGCTGTTGAGCAATCTTGCTATATAGGAGTTTGAAACCGGGTTGACTCAGGTCAGATGAAAGGACTTCAAGGAATTGAAATAGAGGAGAGGGTGACCTCAAGTTGCATGGAGCAAGGACACGATTCATGAAGAGGACTCCATGGAGTTGAAATATATGAAAGGGTGACCTAAGTCTCACGCAGAAGACCCCATGGATTTGAAATAGTGGAAAGGATGACCTTAAGTTGCATGGAGAGGAGCAAGGAGTTACTAGGTTGCATGGGGGAAGACCTCAAGGAGCTGAGATAAATGGACTGCGGATTGAGTTGAATGGATGTAACAGTTGGATTTAAATGGGGTGATTGAAGAGTTGGAAGATAGAAGTGTGCTGAATAGAGAATGCAGTTATTGTGTAGCATGCTTTTATTGGTTTTCAAGTTGCGTAGCTTATGCTAATCTAGAATTTATTCGTATTTTTGAATTTAACGCTGAATGTTATCGTGTTGTAAACTGTTGTTCGCTGATGTTTTGTGTGTAATTTGTGTGAGAAATGTGGTGTCCAAATGCATCCCATTTTCTCTGTAGGATTATAGCACTGTATGTATAGTCATAGCCATTTGGGTGTTTCGATCATAATTAAGCGTCTCTGGCAGTTTCACTTTCCATGCATGTTTGCATTAGTATTCTTTAAGCCGTCTTTGTCGTCTTTTCTTTGACGTTTCATAATTATTGGGGCCTACTTCATATAGCCTACTTCCAGTCTCAAACTCACTTTGTCCGTCTTACGCTCACATCATGGTCCCTTTTTGCTTCTTCCGCACTCTGCAGTTTTCATACGTCTTTAC
Organism: Lumbricus terrestris; assembly: GCA_949752735.1. Taxonomy (NCBI): domain Eukaryota; kingdom Metazoa; phylum Annelida; class Clitellata; order Crassiclitellata; family Lumbricidae; genus Lumbricus; species Lumbricus terrestris. Next base: position 62,749,128 of record OX457036.1, read on the forward strand.
TTTCAGTCTTCGGATGGCACAACTTCTTATCAGCTAACGACGTTTTCGTTACACCCGCTAACCATCTATATTTCTCTCTTTCTATTTGTCACGTCATCCATCCATCCATCCATTCATCCATCCATCCATCCATTCATCCATGCATCCATCTAATTTACAACAATGCGAATTCTTGTCTCGCATTTCCCATCCAAAACTACAAATTGCTCAAATTGCGAATAATTAAAAATTCCAATTTCTGTGGGTAACAATTTATACGAGAAATTTGGGGTGAAATTCTACTGCCTCATGAGTGCTGACATGATCGGAATACGGAGACCTTTGCCAACATCTCCACGTGGTGGTCTCTGGGCGTGCAGTTTAACCATTCTGGTTGACTGCATGGCAAGGATTGGCAGCTTAATTTGTCTATGGCCGTATTGCCGTGTCTTCGATTGTCGTTGATGATGATGATGATGATGATGATGATGATGATGATGATGATGATGATGATGGTGGTGGTGGTGGTGGTGGTGGTGGTGGTGGTGGTGGTGGTGGTGGTGGTGATGATGATGATGATGATGATCATGATGATGATGATGATGATGATCATGATCATGATGATGATGATGATCATGATGATCATGATGATCACGATGATCATGATGATGATCATGATGATCATGATGATGATCATGATGATGATCATGATAATGATAATACATCATTTATTTGTTGCTGTTATTATTATTATTATTATTATTATTATTATTATTATTATTATTAGGCCTATTATTATCAGGCCTAATATTTAGAACTGTTGTTCAATTAAAAAATTTAATCGAGATTAATCGCACGATTAATTTATTTCATCGCAATTAACTGCAAATTAATCGTAACGCATTTTCTTCAAGTGGCCTATATTAATCTTAATATTTTTAGAAAGACCCTAAAGCATAAACGAATAAATTCGTTCTTTCTATTACAAACAATTTCAATAACCTTTGGCTTAGGCTTATTGAATTTCTGCATTTAATTTATTGAGCAGTTTTATATAGGCCCTAACAACCAGTTTCGGCTTTTTTTTAGTCATTTCGATTTTCCACCGAAATTTTTTTCTATTCATTCCGTACAAATCTTCAGAAAATATAGCTGTTGTGTGCCCGAAAAAATCTTCCCATGCCTGCTTGCCAGAAAAAAGGTTCGTCCGCCCATGCCTGTTTTGCCCGAAAAACACATTTGCCCGAAATGGGGGGGGCAATTTGTCCCTCTGGACCCGCCTCCTACGCCTATGCGTCTACCTGTCTGTCTGTCTGCCTGTCTGTCTGTCTGCCTGTCTGTCTGAAATGACTGAAATTGTGTCTGTCTGTGCTCTTCTCGCTGTATACTTTTTCATTCTTTTATTGAGTCGGTGTGTGGGGGGTGTGTGTGTCTGCCTGTTTGTCTGCCTGTCTGTCTGTATGTCTGTCTGTCTGACTATCTGTCTGCTTTCCTTTCGTTGCTCTTCTTCACTGTAGGCCTACTCAATGTCTATGTTCGTCTTCTACATGTCTGCATTCTGCAATGGACTCCTTCTTCCCGCCCGTCTTCATGCTTCTTTCAATCTGCCTGCCTTCCTGTCTGGCTGCCTGCTTGTCTGTCTGGCTGCCTGCTTGTCTGTCTGCTCGCTTGTCTGTCTGTATGCCTGCTTGTGTGTCTAGCTGCCTGCTTGTCTGTCTGTTCGCTTGTCTGTCTGTCTGTCTGTCTGTCTGCTTGTCTGTCTGGCTGCCTGCTTGTCTGTCTGTCTGCCTGCGTGTCTGTCTGGCTGCTCGCTTGTTGAGACGATTTCTTAAAGCAGTTCCCTTGTTTACATGCACGGCACACGTTCCTTAATCCGCGCAGATCGATGCATTGAATTGAAGCAACCGTTTTAGGTTTTGTTGGAAGGGATTTGGGGTGATAAGGGAAGAGTGCTGCTAATACGGAAGCGATGGAGGAATGGAGGAACTAAACTGTGGAAGGTCTAAATTTAGCGAATATTCGTTGGAAGAATTACTACTATTATACGACTAGACGAATGCTTAGCGTTCATATACTGATATTGATACTGTGTATTGATTCCGACAAATTACCCGATCACTAAATACGCTTATTAGATTAGCATTAAAGGCGTTCGAATATAACTGACACAAATTTATGTTTTGATAATTAGTTTACAATGGTTCTGTTGTTGCTGCTGCAGCTGTTGCTGCTGCTGCTGATGATGATGACGATGACTACGACAGCGACGAGAACGATGGTCATGCCTATGACCATAACACAGCTGGATGACGACTATGATGCTAATAGCAATTTATGCGTTGACTAATGGATTGGCTGATTGAAGGTTTGATTGATCTGTAGAAGAATTCGTGGGATAGAAACAGATGTTCGAAAGTAGCTCTATACTTAGTCGTATTAGACGGCTGAAGTGAGACAATATTAGCCCAAAATAATAGCTATATTTATATGTTTGCTTCATTATTCGATCATATAATTATATCTATCTATCAATCTCTATATGTATATGTATGTATGAGTGTATACAATATACAATATTGTGCATACGCACGTCGGTCTGTGTCTATAATATTATTGTCTATGCATGTGCTATGCATGCATTCATGCATGTGTGTAATGTGCATGTACGTACTTGTGTATGCGTGTGTATGTATGAATGTATGTATGCATATATATATATGTACGAATGTATGTATTCATATATGTATGTATGTATGTATGTAATACATACATACATACATACATACTATGTATGTATGTATGTATGTATGTATGTATGTATGTATGTATGTATGTATGTATGTATGTATGTATGTATGTATGTATGTATGTATGTATGTATGTATGTATGTATGTATGTATGTATGTATGTATGTATGTGTGCTTCAATATTCAATGAAGTGAGAGGATAAATTACACAAGTTGCATAAGAACAGACCAAAAGTCAATTCTTTGACAGGAATTTAGGCGCTACAAAAATGTTCGGCTGCATAACATTGCGATATAGGGCTTAGAAGCAAAAGTGCACGTAGCTGACTACAATGCTAAGATAGTTATGCATCTTTGCTTCTAAACCCTCGAATTATTTCATAACATTACAATGTTTTGAAATGTCTGCATCACGTATAGGCCTACAATGACTTAAATTTATACAACATTCGGTTTTCGGACATTATTTTGTTTTAATTGCGATTTAATCAATAGATCTATATGGCTTTGGGAATCTATGCGCAGATGACTTGCCTTGATTTCCTTTGGAGCGATCGTCCAACTGGGATCGAGCCCGCATTCAATGCTACAAGTCAAGTGACTCAAACTAATAGGCAATCATGTAACACGCCAAAACGCCATATTGACTTCTAAAGCGCCATGTTCTTGTACCTGTTCTGACGCAGTATCTGAGCGTCTGCTGGCAGTCCTTGACGATCTGGTCGAGACCTTGAGGTTCTCTGTTGATCTCCAGCATACCTTCGATGCGGTTGAGCATCTCGCGTGGATGGTGAAACTCAAGGACCTGGCAGGTGCGGTCGTTAGTCTGTCCGACGTAGGTCAGCAGACATGACATGACACCCAACAGGAATTCAGATGTCAGGGCGTCATGGTTCAGTGACTCCGCGGGTGTGGGTTTGCCTGTTTGTCAGATGAAGCGTGTTAATTAATTATTTGATGAATCAGGCTTAGGCCTACTAAATTTAATAAAGTTAAATCATTTTCTTAATTTCAAATCCACGAGTTTATTAATTATGTGCTAATTTAAATACGTAACAAATTAACGAATCAATGAATTAGTGAGCTAGAGAATTTACACATCATGGAATTATAGTCAAAAGAAGACAGCGTCACCAAATCTTAGCAACACGTAATAATTGTCATAGTCTACCAGATGCAAGTAGTGAACTGACCAGTGACCACTGATCAGGCATAGTAAAGTAAGTAAGTAAGTATATTCTTTAATGGACCGCCTGCAAACGCACTGCGGGAACATCAATCAGTTATGAACAACAATGAATATATATATATATATATATACATAACTAAATAATCAATAGGCCTATAATTATTAGCCTATATTGTCTATAGCAATAATTGAGCACAATACAAACATTACAGAAGAATACATTTCAAGACAGTATAAAGTTGGCATCGAAGTGAGATCGTTTAGGCGAACTGGCTGAGCTCGAGAATTGAAGTAAGATGAGTCGACAACTATAGGCCTACATGCAGGATTAGACGAACGTGTGAACGAAGGAATGAACGAACGAACGAACGAATGCTAACCGATTTCTTCAATCAAGCGTGTCTTCAGTTTGCTGAAGATCTCCGATGGACCGTCTGAGATCGTCAGACACGTTCCTGCTTTCTCGCACTCGGGTTCGATCCGAGGTAAGAGATCTGAGAATAAAGAGACGCCGTATGTCAAGCTAAGATCATCTAATGCAATCTATTCTAACGAAACTCAATCTAAGTTTGCGGGTTAATAATGATAATTTGATCTTCTCTAACTTAGATTAAGTTAGATTTTTGTCCAATAATACAGCGTTGCATTGATCTAATCAACAGACCTAATTCCACATGACGTCGTGATTATTTTGGCCAGGTCTATGCTTATCATTTTTTTTTATTATTCACCATGAACTGAAGGCTATAGGGTATTGTATTGCACATGCATTGTTTTGCATCTAAGTTAATTATAATTAGATACTTTGAATTGTCCGAAATGCAACTTGACTCATAATTTTAGCCTCTCTTCAAATAATATGTTCTTTGAAATTACGATGACGATGATGCAAACTATAATAATAATAATAGGCCTAATAATATGGCCTAGACGACGACAACAACAACGACGACGACGATGACAATGATGACATGATTACGCTGATTATACATGTACATGTACCTACCATAGTAGTAGCATCCGATCAGAGAGACCAACTTCCGCTCTGGATCAGTCAGTTCTCCAAGGTCCGCATACTTGGCCATCGAAGTCTCAGATCTGTCACCAAGGACAGTCTTACATATTTTGCTTCCAACAGGACCCATCGTATATAAAACTGTGTTTCTACGTCAGCAACTGCTAGGTTGGCCAAATTTCTGCTAGGTACTTATTTCAATACTTCTTGCAGCCGATCGTTAAGAAGTAGTTGGCGCTATGGCCTATTATGTAGCCTTCTGTATTGAATCAGCAATAGTAGAATTTGACTTCTAGTCTGTTTTTCGTTTTCTTAGCGTAGGCTATCCCTTGTCGACTGCGACTTTTAATTGACAAAATTACAATCAGTAGCCTACATGCACTATAAGTAGCTATAGGCCTATAGGCTACTTTGTTGGATAAGTTTCAGAAACACGCTTTTAGTGACAACTTCTAAATACACATGCTACTGACAGCTATGCTTTTTTGGTTCTAAAATGTGCGAAATATAGAAATAGAATTTCGTATTCAATTGCTTGATGTAGCCTATTGAAGACTATTGCTGCTCTGCTATTGCTGCTCTGCTATTGCTGCTCTGCTATTGCTGCTATGCTATTGCTGCTGTGCTATTGCTGCTGTGCTATTGCGTGCTTCAGTCGACGTATACTTCGGAAATTGTATCGGTTGACAGCTGAGAATTGGTTCGTGCAAGTCTCGAGCGGCACCGAAAACCAATGACGCGACATCTGGTGCCACGATTGAATGTCTGCAACGAATGAAACGCTGAATGCCGACGAAAGAAAACCACGCAGAGAGAGAGAGAGAGAGAGAGAGAGAGAGAGAGAGAGAGAGAGAGAGAGAGAGAGAGAGAGAGAGAGAGAGAGAAAGACAGACAGACATACAGAAAGCCAGAGACAGACAGACAGACAGACAGAGAGAGAGAGAGAGACAGAAAGAGAGAGATTCCACCATCACCGCCACCACCACTGACACCGCCGCTGTCACCACGACACCACCACCACCACAGCACCAACCATCACCACCATCACAACCACTACCTCCAACGACACCAACCATCACCACCACAACCACCACCACGACTACGACCACCACCAACAACAACAACAACACCAACCATTGAGCCCTAAATGGAGATAAACAGAAGCAGATTGATATTACGAGACATGCATTGGGTATAGCCTATAGCTGTTGTAATAGACTCATTGATACATGGACACAGAGAAACCAAAGAAGAGATCACAAAAATAGTGCGAAATAAAACTGATCACGTGCACGACGTACTGTATGTATGAAGATACGTTGACACTTGACAGACAGACAAACAGAGAGACAGAGAGACAGACGGACAGAGAGACGGACGGACAGACGCAGACGCAGGCATCAGCTTATTGATCAGACGAATGCGTTGCCTTGCTGTTCGTTTGCGTCGTTTGCTTCTGAATCCGGTTTATCCCAAAAGACATCTCGAATTCTCGACATTCACAGAGAACAGCAGCAACTGTCAACTGTCAACTGCTGATGCTGCCGCTGCTGTATGGAACCAAGGAGACGCAGCTGGGTACATTGACGGGCTAGGAATTCAAATCAAACCAATCAAAACAAAATCAAAATAAAATGATTTCCAGTGCATGTCTGGTTAAATCTAATCCAATCCAACCAAATCTACTGGCAATCTAATAAAATCTAATCATCTAATCCAAAATGGTTGTTTTGCAATCTAATCAAATTGTACTGAGCTGATTTAGTTCACATAATGTAACAGATGGCGCCACCAATCAACTTCTTTCAAGTGACGCCATATATAAATAGGAATTGCAACGTGTAGACATGGACAACTGGCTCGCTTGGCTACACCGGTAAGGCCGCGCGTCTGCACGCAATTCACTCTGTGAAAGAGCGTGCGGGTCGCGGTTCGATTCCCGAAGGTGGCTATTTCAGAGATTCAAACCTCGGGCTAGCACGGTCCGTCCACGGGGACCTAAATGGCGCGGCGACACTAATCATCTTCGATATGGCAGTGTCGTTAAACATGTAACAAACAACGTAGACATGGACAACTCCGCCACTGCAGGCTGTTCTCTGCCAGTGCCAGTCCCAAGCCTGGATAAAGGAGGATGGCGACACTAATCTTTGATATGGCAGTGTCTTCAAACACGTAACAAGCGTCGTGCAGGCTCAATGCATATATCTTAAGACAGCACATATAGTGTTATTCAGGGTATTTACTATAAAAAATAGCGCATGAATACAATAGGGCCTGCATATATGTACACTCGTACAGACCAGAGGTGGAAAATTAATCGATTAGATGAACAGCTAATTCTAATCCTAATCGATTAGCCAATTTAACTAATCTGCACATCTCTGGTACAGACATAGGGCCTATAAATAGCCTATGTGGTGGGGGAATAGGCCTACATACTTAAGTCTACGTATGCACTCATCATCATCATCATCATCGTCGTCGTCGTCGTCATCATCATCATCATCATCACCGCCACCTGTGTTGGTCGGCAAGATTTTGGAGCATCAATGGCGCTCTGGCGAATTAGTTCTGCTCCTCTCCAGTCCATCAAATTCGCCACAGAACCGATGCTTCGCCAACATCTGTCCAACTTCCTCGTATAGTTAGTATCAGACAATTCGCCAGATTCCCATCGCAGCATCGGTCGCCTATCGATCCAGGCACGTCTCTAAGCGCTTTGCGACATTAAGTACTATATAGGCCCAGGTCCAGATAGACGCTCGGCGTCTGTGAACCAGTTGCCTATGCTAAACAATATTAGGCCTATTAAGATAAATTATGGACAAATTTAGCTATGGCACAATCCTTCACTTTCTGTTATAGGAGCCCGAATTTTTAACAATAAAAACAAAGCTTAATTATAAGTTTTAAAAAGAATACTTCAATATTTTTCTTCTTTGAACACCTTGGCTAGTAAAACAACATCATAAGCCTACTGTATAGGCCTATACATGGTTCCCGATTTTGGTGCCAGAAGTTTATTAGTTCTTGGTTGGTTTCTATAATTATGGGACCATTTCGGTTCATTTGTTATGATTTCTGTAAAGTGTATCTTGGTCAGCAATTCAGTACCGCATTGGGGAACAGGGATAAGCTGATTCCAGTGCTGAAAAGCCAGTTTACATAATTATACGCATGTCTGCAGTTATTCATTATAACCCAGCACTGCCAACAGCAGGATCAGATACAGACAGTGGCATAGCCAGGAATTTATGATGAGGGTGGTTTATGGCCTGGCCGGATGCCCTTTCTGACACCAACCAAAGTATTACAGTAAATAAAAATTGAATAAAGTAGCGAAGGGAATAAAGTAAGAAAAACAATTGTTATTACAAGCAATGTTTTTTTTCTGATTTAAGTGGATAAATAACCTTTAACAACTTTTCCTAGGCCAAGGGGGTTTTTAACCCCGAAACTTCCTTGTCTACGCCACTGAATACAGAAATTTTGGAAGGGGATGGGCCAAAATGTCTGGTCTTGGGTAGACAAAAATAAATTTTCATTGGTATTCCACCAAATAATTTGATGACCTTTTTTAAATCTTTGTCCAAAAACTTCATATTCCATTGTTTCAAAGCTTCTTGAAACTTGATGGGGTGCGGGGACGTCCTATGCAAATCTCTGAAAGGAGGGCCATGGCCGGATTGACCCCACTTGGATCCGCCCCTGCCAAGCATGCAGCAGCAGAACTGAGCTGCTGAACTCGATACATATAGAAATTTATTGCGATTATAATTATATAATTTTATAACATTGGCATCCTAAAACACCTTTTTATCAGTACTGAAAGAATTATTGAGTAATTTTGCTAAAATGACATCTTAAAATGGTACCATTGTAATATGGAAACTCAACAATAAATTATTATTTAAAGTATAGCCTATATTTATTGAGTCCTATGCCACTCTTATCAGCACAAAAAAAGTACAGCTATTTGTTAAGATGACAGCCTAAAATGCTACCATTGCAATGTGGAAATTCAAAAAGTTTCTGATAGGGGTTGGAGGTACACCCTCGGTGCTACGCGCCTCAGCGATCGTCCGGCGGACGCTCGATCGTTGCCCCCCCCAGAAACCTGGATCCCCAGAGGAGGAGGGGAAAAGATTAAACACTGTATAATAATTCTTCTGGTTTGATTGCATTTTGCTGTTTTTCAGTTTTCATCCATCCAATATGATGGCAATATGTAAATCTGCAAGTCTTCAATAGATTCTATGTAGAAAAATCAACTCATCATTCACAAATCGTTTAATTGTTTTCTGCAAAATAAGAGCTTATCAGTTTCAAATACAGTACATAATAATTAATGTATAAGTGCACGCACATATAGGCCTTAGTTAGAACTCGATTCCAAAAATTATGCATTCTCTAAAACTCGTTTTGAAATTGAAATGACAAAGTTCGTCAAAGAAATCTGATATGCGTTGGTTTACAATAGAAATATAAGAACCCTAGCGGCGTAAAATGAATCTGCTAGTTTCATGTTTAAAGCTCCTCACAGCGTCCCTCCAAGCAAAGATTGTCTCCAAAAACCAATATTCCAACGATTCCTCATTCTTTCCACTAAATTAAAATTAAATTATTTTTAAAACAATGCATATTTCTGTTCTATGAACAAATATTAACAGATAGGTCAAAGTTAATATGCGGCTTTCAACAGAAAAATTGACTAGTCAACTGAACACCTAAAACATAAATATATGCAAAGTATCTACATCTAAGACCAACAACAAAGTACAATCTTCAATCACAACATTATGCAGAATATTGATTATGATTTGCGGGAATTTCGAAAACAATTGAAACCCGAATCACAAATAGAATTTAGGCAATTTTATGTATGAAAAGGAAAATTAGGAATATCATACACAGTGGGATAATTTGGCTGAAGAACAAAAAGAAAAGCAAATATATTTCATTCCATTACAACTGGAAAAGCATCCACTTCACATAATGTATGGAGTTTCAAAATCGAACACAAAAGTCTATCACTCAGTCACTAAAGCAATGAAACTGTAAAATGATCAAAAAAAGAAGTTGAAAACAACATACAACATCCAAAATCATTAATATAACACAAAATATAACCAGCGACGGCACCAGCCATACAATTTCAGCAGATTGCATTACTCAGCAGGTTGAAGACATTAAACATGAAGAAGATATGAAAAATTTCAAAGAATTTTTTCGTAGGTCATAAGGCAGGTCAAAGGTCAAGAGTCAAATAGGAAGGTCAAATGATCTGCCTTCGACCTATGTTAGCGCCGCCACTGAATGTAACCTAGGAAACCGTTTACATCTTTATCACAACATTGCAATCAGCAGTGATATCATAATACTATACAGATTCAAGCAATCCACAATTAAATCTTAATTCACCAAGTTTACAGTACGAAGAAGCCAATCTCGCAATCAGAAAGGCGTATTTGTTAATACCAATACACTCAATGCCATGTTTAAATGCCATGTGCAACAAGTTAACATACGAACTACATCATAGCACAAGAAACGTTTGCATAGTTCTTGTCATGGTTAAATGTTTGCTACCCATTTGAGATCATTTAGAATGCAGAATGTTTATAATAATTTTGAAGGATACACTGGTAAAATACTAAAAAATATAAAATAACCAATAAAAAACACTAAAAATTACTGCATGAATTGTAGAACATGATATATTTTGGAATGAGACCAGTTGTACAGCTTGCAGAGTATGTTTTAAGAGAAAAATTCAATTAACTTCACACTACATATTTGCCATCATAACCACAGTCATAATTCTCAATTAAAGTTAAGTACAAGTATCAGATATTTTCTGATTTTAGCCTAAGATCACTTGCTAATCTAATCTCAGCAACTGATCCTTTACTTCAGTTTTAAGTTCTATTATTAGTTTCAGATCTTTCAAATTTGGTTTTAAGCTCTATTCTTAATATGAGAACTTTACCTTCAGTTTTAATAAAGTTCCATTCTTAGCAAAGGATATTTAATCTCAGTGTTAAATTATTTCTTAGTATCAGATCTTTAACTTTAGTTTTAAGTTCTTTCTAACTTAGTTTCAGATCTTTTAAATGTGGTTTTAAGCTCTATTCTTATTATCAGATCTTTACCTTCAGTTTTAAGTCATAATCTTAGCATCAGATCTTTAACTTTGATTCAAGTTCTGTTTTTAGTGTCAGATCTTTAACTTTAGTTTTCTGTTCTATTCTTAATATCAGACCTTTTCTCAACTTTTACATTCTATGTGTAGTATCAAATCAAAGTATAATTCTTTGATCTGCATAATTACACCTATTTTATGCATCAGATTAGACCACATTCAGTAATCGTTCGTTCCCGAAAAATAGTTTCACATAAATGCATTCAGAAGTTTGTACAAAAATGCTCAAAATGCAACCTACGCCTCAAAGAAAAATCATACTATAATTTCATATATAATTAAAATAAAAAAGCTGATTAAATAACTGTATTTTATTTATGAGTTTAATTCTACCTCCCAAGGCCTATAAACCAAAGATATCATCAAACAATTATTTTTTACATAAGGAGAACAGTCGTTTCGTCTGTTGCTGTTAACTTTGGCCGAAGTAACTAGGCATCACGAACTTCGATTTATGTGTCAGTTGAATTCATTGTTGCGTCACGAATGGACTTGCGTTAACAGCATGTGGAAATTTGTCAATTGTACCATTCTGTTAGTAAGCAAACAGAAGAACACAACACATATTAAACAGAATATACATATCTCAGATCTTTATGATTCCCTTGGACACTAACAAGAGTAAACATGAGCTTATATCTAACCAATATGGCTGCAAGGTATTTCTATAGGTTAACAAAGCCTGACAATAATTTTTAATCTGATCTCTTTTCAGTTAACATTTAGAAGAAGACATTCATAACCTATTGGCAAAAATCTTATATTTAAACCATTGCAATCGACTGCTCTTGACTAAAATCTTTATTTTTGCCATGAAGGATAGAAAAACAGATTCTTAAACAGTCCTATAGTTTGTTCCCTAACGATATCTTCTGGACTAAACCAAGATTTCATTTGGCTCACTGGATGCCAGTCACTTACCTGATCGAAGGCAGCGGCCATCTGAGGCCCTTGTGATAATCACTACCACAACAATAATGAAGAACAAGAGTAAGAAACTGATTATTATTAGCGTACAAATGATTAATTGTGATTAATAACGGACCTGTTCTGCCTGACTTCCATTGGTTGCTTCGTTCTGACTACGAGCTGACGAAATCTCCTGACGATCCGGCTACAACACCATTTCATGCAAAACTTGACCAAAATTCTGTTCAACCAAAATTCTCTCAATTCAAAAAAACTCAGATGAAAGCCTATAAAAAAATCATTTAAGCCAAAAATTCTCTTAAAATTGGTAAAAATAATCTGTGACTGAACTCTATATGCCATACTAAGTGTGTAACACCCAATGAACTCATTCTGTAGACTGTAGTTGAAGGCAACAGGCACGCCTGAACCTGGACCTGAACCCCTTACATTTGAATTGCCAGTCCAGTATTCCAACCAGCAAATTATTACGCAAAATCAATACAATAAAACTTCATCTAACTGCATTCTTACATTTCAGAGTTGACTTTAGAAATGCACAATGGAGAAAGCTAAGTTTCCTTACAAAAGAGAAATTTTCCTACCAAAGTGTAGATAGCTTTTGTGACAGTGAAGAGGGTTGAAAAATCTGGCCCAGGGCTAAGGAATTCCTGAGGGGGGGCATATGGATGAGGCGAATAGCTGTCAACATCCTTAATCTCAGCTCGCATTATTCCAATCTGAAAACAAAATGGAATGCAGATACAGCAATGTTTTCAGGGCATTACCTTTTGTGACTTTTGCGTAAACACACTTTTAAATCAATAAACACAATTTAATTACTTAACACCCAATAAACTAATTGATTCAATCTGAATACAATTTACCAAAAAGTCCAAATTTTAGAGTGGTCAATTCCAAATTCTCATTTAACTTATTTTGTCAGTTAAAAACATTAACAATAAGCTGGACTGATTTATAGTTGCATTAAGTACAATTCAGTTGTGAAAAAAAATTTAATGCAATGTTGCTATTAACATAATTGTTGAAAAAATTATTAGTCATCAACAAAAAGCAGGAATTTCGATCACAATAATTGAATTGCATCTTAAGTTCAACTCTAAGCTTGATGATGATTACTTCTGCAAGCATGACCTAATTTCCTCTCGATCTGGCATTGCAATGGCTAAATTTGTGCAGCGTTCTACAAGTGCTTGTCTCTCATTACTGTCTCTATCTTGTACATTTATCTTTCTGTCTGTCTGCGAATTCATCTTGCTTATTTTCGGCTACAAGTGTGCCAAGAAAAACAATACAGAAAAGAGGACAATGAGAAAATCAAGGGCAAGTAAAGAGACAATAAAAAATATATGGTATCATGGCGCCGCATGTTGGCTGCCTCGTGTACCAATTATTTAGTTTAAATAGTTTTTTGTTGATCATCTGTCAAATGTAGCCAATGCAATGGATTGTACAGTTTCGTAATAAGTTGCTGCTCAAGCGGATTACGATGCCGCAGATCTACAGTTGCTTTACTTTCATAAATGGATAATTTTCATTCTGGATTTTATTCTCTCGCATCGTCATCATGGTATCGTACGTAACTGTTGATCCTAGCATTTTCAGGCCATGCTGTTTCTAACTGTACGTACAATGGAATCAAAGTGCTGATAATGCTAATTGAAATATGCTTCATGGATTTTCAACAATCTAAATTCTTCTAAAAATGAAAATGAACTGGACTCTGTTATACATCTCACGCTCGCGTATGCATAGCAGTACGACAGCGTGTTCCTACGTCGACTACATTCGTCGCCATTTTCAAAAGTAGTTCCGGTGACCGCCTGCCTATATTGGTCTTCGGGCGAAGATGAGGAAATAATCGGACTATATATGAAGCAAAGATGTATGCCATGTACGTCGTAAAGGCCTACGTCACGGGCGCTGTATGAGTTGACACTTGGTCACGGGATCCATGTGCGATCTACAGTGTTGTATTTACTTTTCCAAACTGGACAACTTTGGTACTGAACTTTGGTCCTCTCTCGGGCCGTCATCATGGGGTACTGTTGATCCTAGTGTTTTTCAGGCCATGCTCTTCACAACTGGACGTACATCAGAATCAAATTAAATAATAATTTTTGAAATCTACTTGACGGACTTCCAACATTACATATTGTGCTGAAAACGTGGAAATTAACTGGTCTCCTTTATCCATTACTTCGTTATGTACATGTATATTAACTATATTTCATTTTATTGTACCGTGCATGTCTGTAAACCAAAATGCGGCTAGCAATTGGTGAATTAAAGAATATTCTTATCTTATCTTATCTTATAAAGACGAGACAGAGAAGGAAGAGAACAATGGAGAATAAAGAGAAAATAGAGAATAAAGAGAGAGAATTACGAGAGCAACACTCTAAACACACACACCTGTGATGTTCTGACGTGGAATGGAAAATTCTTGTTCGAATTCTGTGGTCTCGTCAGAAACTGGAATGCGCAAAGCAATAGAATTCAAACAGTTAGCTATCAAAAACCTGTACTATCTTTCTCTTGTTCTTTACATGTTTCTACTTAGCAAAACTTGCCCTAAATCCAACTTATACACGAGAAAAATATCCATTTCACATCCTATAATTCGATGTTGTATCACTCCATTCACCAATCAACTGATGCCTTCTGTACTCAAACGACACTGCAGTCATTAGATTAAAATAGAAGCATGGCTCTGCATAAGAGCCATGTGCACTACCTGATCTGATCCTACATGAAGTCATCTCATTCTTAGAATACCCCATCTTCCCAACCTTATTCAATTCCACACCAATCCAGTGCTACCAACTGAACAATAAAAAATACCATAGCCTATCCTTCCCTAATCCCTATCTTACCTCTAACCCAACTTCTCCTGCCATATCCAACATGCCCTGTGACACAACCAAAACCTGCCCTACAAGACCCAAGCCACCCAAATGTAACTTCAGGGTACATGCAACCTTTCCTTACTAAGGCCCAAGTATTTACAAGAAATCATATTTCTGACCCAGTACTAAATAGCAATATTAAGTTACTACATACCAGCAAGTACGTCTGTGCTAGGAGGGTGATCCCGAGATCAATGCCATTTACGATTTTAGCACGCTGATATTTTGGAAATCCAAAGTAGGCGATGATTACAAAGATCGGTCCAATCAGAAACCTAGAAAATTATGTCCGTTAAATCAGAAACTTTGTAATCGCAATCTCTAAACTTCTATAGCGCCACTCGAAAGTCAAGTGCACAGTACCCAGTGGCAAAATTGGTTGTTTGGGTGAGCAGTGGGAATGCCGATGATGAGTCTTATTGGATTGGAATCCATGTGTTTCCATGGTTACATGCATGGTGAACAGTGGAAACGCAAGCCAAGAATTAGACAGCAGTGGGGACGCAATACCTACGCGCTCCCACCCACTTTAAACATTGAGAGTACTTGCTTATTCACGAGCGCTGCATGGTGCCATAGGGGTTGTCCGAGGGAGATCTACATCCAGAAACGGTCAACACATTGCCCAGCAGTTAGAATCCTATCAACCAATCGAGATCCTATCACATGTGAGCCAATAAGAAATTTATTCACAAGTCTAGAACTCTAGAACCTGTCAGGCAATCTTAAATCAAAAATAAGCATCAGAATAGGTATCAAAATAAGGTTTTTGACTTGTCAGCACTCAACCACGAAGCACAAATCAATTGCCCAACTCTCCAACATTCAAGGCAATCAAACAGAATGCAGCATAATTAAAATGTAGATCAGAACAGAGCACAATGTAATAAAAAAAATAGAACAGAAACAGAATATAACAGAAAGACTAGAACAGATGAAAAGTAGAACCTACCAAATGCTGTAGAAGATGTAGAATGGCGTATAGAACTTGGATTTCTCTGGATAATGTTTGACAGTGAAGAAGCATGCATAGCTGAAGTAGATCCAAGCGACCAGTTGCAAGACCAACAGACCGTAACCAGGAGGACTTTCGTAGATGTACAGAACATCACCAGGGTCGAAAAACTTTAACATCACACACACACACAAAAACATAGATAGCTATTATTAGAGTCAAATATGTAACAGTTGGTGTCTGATGCATATCTGCAAAGATTTATTTTAGTCGCTGTAAATGGCTGCTAGTGCTAGATATGGTGTCAAATCATCAGCACGCTGGACAAAAGCGCGCCACAAATATTTTCCCGACAAACGCGTGCAGTCGAAAGCACGCAGAGTAGATTATAGTGACAAAAATTAAAGTATTTTCCACAAAAACCCAAAATTCTTTTCATCAATCCAGCTTCTGTTTAGCTAGGAATATTTTCATCACTGCAGCTTCCAGTTATTCATGATTTATTTTCATCGATCTAGCATCTGTTCAAGCAATAACAATTTTCATCAATACGGGTCACTTTTAAGCATGACCTCTTTTCATTAATCCAACTTCTATTTTTGCAAGAATCATTTAAACATTTTCATAATCCAGCTTCTATTTAATCATGAATCCATTTCATCAGCCTAGATTCTATTTAAATAACTATTTCATCAATCCATGACTTTATTTTATCAACCCAACTTTTAGTTTTCCAAGTATTATTCTCATTCTTTCCAACTACCATTTAATTTTGACTTCTTTTCAACAGTCCAACTTCTATGTGAGCAAGAATTATTTCCATCAATCCAGCTTCCATTTAATCGGTATTATTTTCATCAGCCCAGCTTCTGTTTAAACAACAGCCGCTTTCATCAACCCAGTTTCCATTTAGACAATAATAACTGCTTACGCAAGAATTAAAATGAGCTAATTATATTCAAACTTAGACGACACCCGTTAGCTTTGGTTACACTATACCGTAACCTGCCATTGCTTTGACCATGCGCTATTGTCGGCACGCTTTTGTCCTGCGTGCAATTGACAGTTGTCGCATTTGTCAGCGAGCTTTTGTCTGGCGCGCTAATGACGAGGCATCATTAGATATATACATGCACTAGTGTTTGATATGTAGCTGCTGGTGTTAGTACCTGTTAGCACTAATTATGTAACTGTTGGTGTTATATATGAAACAAGCAATAGATATGTAGCTGTTAGAGAAGACAGGCACACATTTAAATGAATGGATAGAAGAAGCAGAACAGACGAGAACAAAAGAAAATCAACTACAATAGACTAAATGGTACAATACAGCTCTGCACATGTCCAACTTAAATTGGTCAAATCCAGTGAGAATCGGTCAATTCACACGACTCACGGCGGCCTCGTAGATGAAGAGAATGGCGTAAGTTAATATGTAAAGAGTCATGAAGACAGCAATCTTGATTGACCCTCCGGTGCTGATGCGGCCTCTGGTGATCGTAAATCCTTTGGCCATCAGCAGCAGCAGCAGAATGAAGATAAGGAAGCTGGCTGCAGATGCGACACGACCTAAATACCGAAACAAAGAAGCAGGTCAGTTTAAAAGGAACGAATTAAACATTTGATATAAGCTGTTATTTATGGATGAAAATGACTAACTGAAAGATTGATTAAAAGACGGAGTGATTAAAAAACAACTGATTAAGTAGATACACAAGTAAGTCAGCCAAAAAATCAAACATGTATCTAGTTGAAAGTATGTTAAAAAGTAAGAATCGTTCTACCGACCGAATGTCTTAAGTGAAGTTGGGTCTTTTCCATCGTTGGCGTACTTTCCATAAGCGATGCACATGATGAAGATGTAGAAACATTCGAGAGACAGAGAGACAAGATACATCTTGTATGTTGTATGAAACAACAGTTTCTTCTGAAGCTGGTCTACATAGAACACAAGAATTCACACAATATTACATATGTAATGTCATATACTATATTACAAAACATAATGCAATAAATTTAAATACCAGTTTTCATTCCAATAGATTCCTGTAGTACAACGAGCTGCATTTCAGTTCATTTTCTGCTTAGTATTGGGTTGAATTGTACTGTAATGTAATGTAGTCTCAGTCTCCAATAGCCATATAAAAGCCATCAAAGGTAGACCAGAATCTGACACTATATAGACTGACACCATAATTATAAAGTCAATGTATGCAGCAATACAACAACTAAAAGTATTGTTTCATGTTGCAAAATACAGTATTACATTCAATCGCATTGCACTTTCTTGCATTCTATTGCTCTGTGCTGTATTTGTATTGCATTGTTTTGTGCTGCCAGCTACGTATTGTGATTTTATCAATCTGTGGAATAACAAGCAAGTAGGTAGGCATATCCTTTATTACTACAATTGCAAATGCACTTTGGGACATACAACATAAAAACATTTGTTATAATACATAAATACATACACAATTACACATATAATATATACATATACATATATATATATATATTATATATTGAATGAATGAATGAATGAATATTACACACACCTGCTGAGATGAAGGCAAGGATAAGAATGACGACCAGAATCAACAGGAATGCAATGTCAACCTCCAGGATACCTGCAACAGCAAGTTAAAGAATTCACATACAGTAAGCACTAACCGAGAGATTCACTCATGTCGTCTGTCTGACTCATGAAACATTAACTTATTTCCAAACTTTTAACACTTTTATCCAACCAGGAGACATGCCTTAAAGCATGAGAAATATGCAAAAATAATACTGCAACAAGTGTATCCCTTAATTACCTAAACTTAACTTTTCCTAAAGAATTTTATTTTGATATAAGTTTCAAGTAAACGGAAATTATTACTGTGACAATACGTGAAATGTGTCTTGAACAGTTTTTTTTATCTTCAGGGGATCGCAAGCCAATGTCTCCATACTTACTAAATTCATCTGCAGAGAATTCTTCATGAAAAATATCTCCACTCGCCCCGTTTGTCATGTGGATTTGATACTTGATAAAAAGTCCCTGAAAATAAATTAATCGTCTGCAATCACGCATTTAAATAACAAACTGGCTAAGGCTTTCAACAATTGCTATCTGAATAACTTGAAATCGCATCAAATTTCCAGAAAATTAACTCTATTAATCCCTTTACCAGACGACCGGCATATACTCGCATATAAAATTGACGATTATAATCGGGATAGCCTGTAAAGGGGTTAAGCACCCAGAAGTAATAAATACAAGTCTTTTAACAGACGAGTCAGACGACAGACCGGTATAGTGGTATTCTGACAACGTGCGACGGCGAGGTACCACCATCTCTCTCTGGCAGAACGGAAGGATCTTGTTGCCTCACAATGGACAACTGGAGCTTTCGTGGTATTGTCTATGATTGGCTGACAACCAGACCATGGTTCGGAGACATCTAGGAGAATTTCTTGGTTGTTCTCCAGAATGATGTGAGGCGGAGACGTCATATCAACACATGACTGAAAATGAAACAACCAAGCCAGCTACCTACACGCCTTCTTTACTAAATATTCAGAACTGCTATACAACACTTAGCAGTTCAGTTATTGAGACGAATTGCTAACTCCAGGCTGTGCAAGATCTTTCCAATCACCACAGAAGATGTCGTTAGAGTATTCGCCTCATCAACAGGCAAAACAGTGCATTTGAATGGGACGCAGCCAAAGGAATGATTGAACAACCAAGCTCTGAAAGTCATCATCAGCACAGCCATGCTGGAAGTATTTCAATCTCTACTGACATATATCCACCATGGTTGATGAGGGAGATGGTAAAGGGGTTACTGGGGTTACTCTCGGCTACTGGTGATGCCTTACATAGTTTGGTTATACAATCCCTCCTTTGCTGTAGTTTGCGTTCCCACTGCTCACATTCAGCGTTCCCACTGCTCACCCAAACCACTTTAACCACTGCCCTTAGCTCTTGTATTCGTGCACTATAAAAATGTCGTGAGGTTGTGTAATAACTGAGTCGAAAGCGCTAAACACACCGGAAGTTTAGGAAGTGGTATTTCTGGTAAACTTAACAGATCAATTGAAAAGAGCAATTTCTACTTCATGACGAATTTCTGTCAGTGCAAAAGTCATACAAGTCTCATAAAGAACATGAAATAGTAAAATTTACATTCACGCTACTTGAAGTCATGGACAAGCAGAAGAACTGGCAATGTCATATTATTCAGGCGATCAACTGACTTCAGTGACTTATTCCTGGTAGTAGACTCGAACAGATGAGAGAGAAAATTGTTTCAGGAATTGGGACCAAATTGTTTCAGTGTTTATTCTGTAATCTATGCTACCGTGGGACTAAATGCCAAAAAGTCTCAGTGCTAGAACTGTCTTTGACCCTGGATCCTGGTCTCGGATCCCACTGTCTCAGTCTCGATCTTGGTCCCACTACCTCAGTCTCAGTCTCATGTTTAAAGTCTTGTATCTATACAAACCTGCTCAGATGTCAGTGCTGGCGAAGAGTGATCTGAAACATGCAAAAGTTGTATGATCACAATCACCATCAATGCATTATAATTATCCAATAATTCACGACTTACAAGGCCCTTCTTGTAGACTGCAGGCCATTGGTCCGGTCCATCATAGTAGAGCAACAGAGTCTGAGGCTGAAAGTCCTGAAAAAATGTCACAGATGAATTTTTATGAAATGGCTAATCTTTATAGACAGATATGCAATACTAAACAAAAGATTTCTAGCTATCCCCAAATGAATATTTGTTAATATAATAATTATAATCAATCTTTTATTAATTATAGATGAAGTTTTATTAGCAGATAAATATAGTTCATGGGTCCGCAGTTTTATTAGCAGAAATTTTCAAGACGTTGAGTCCATAAATAATCACCTTGCATCACATGCAAGGCATAAGGTGAAACTGGACATTCATGGACGGCATTCATACACCCATTTTCAAATCTGAACACCACCCTGGCACTTATTAGCCCAGCACAGCCTGGAAAGGTAAGGGACATCCAGCAACTTCCTTTTTCCACCCTTTAAGCACTGATCATGTGCACACTGATGCTGATAAGTTCACGCTGGATGTGACGCTTTATAAATGCCAGAATATAATTACGTTTACTTTCCACTCAAAAGTATTGCATTTGCATTGCTTGACATTATACCTTAAAGACTGGCATAGGCCTACTGAGTAACGTGAAGAGTTCTCACATACCGGTGGAAATGTGAACACGTAGTGGAGTTTTCCCATATCGGAAAGAAAACAGAATCTGGCTAAGAACGACCATTTCTGAAAGAAAGAGAGACATTCGTTAAGCACCTCAATCAACAACGTCAAGGCTATGGCGTAATGCCAATGCAAGTTAATTAAACACTTCTCTCGACAACTTCTGGTTGTAGAGTTGGAGGACACAACTAAAGTATCGGGGACCAACGTGTCGGTTAAGGTCAGGTTAGGCGTCGTGAGGGTCGGTTTCATAGGTCAGATTAGGCGTCGTGTGGGTCGTAATTAGGATTAGTGTCGTCATTCGGTCCCCGATACTATAGTTACGCCAATATTTCGGCTGAATTGTAAACATGCCAACAGCGATTAGAAATCATGGCAGAGTAAACTTCAGTAGATGTATTTTATTTGGCCAAGGCATATAGTATTTTGTCGCCAATAATTATTGTCGAAAACCAAATATGGGCCTATAATTAAACAAACCTCAACCGTTGACAACGTTCCTTCAATGTATTTAGACGCAGTTGTAATTAGTTGCGACAATATGATAAACAGAGCGAATAAACGGATTCGAATTTCCATTTCGTTAAATGTATTTCGTTTAATTAAGTATAAAATTACAACTTCTGTTTACACCACGCAAGCCAGGTCGCCACTGGCAACTGCCGGACATGGCGCTAAGCAGTGTTACCACTGAGGTTTCAGAAATAAACCCAGATTTCCTTTAAAAAAAACCCAGAAAAACTCAGACTATTCATATAAGCTATTTTAGACCCCCTTTGTTCAAATAAGTTTTTTTTTTACTTGTTTGTATAAGGGTTAACAAAATCTTCGTCAAAAGAGTCGAATAAAATGTAATAACAACTTTTAAAATATAAATTGTTATAGTTGTTAGAGACTCGACAATAGGCTTAATTGATATATTCGTGTGTGCATGATGCACAGTGAGACGAACCTACCAGAATTGTAAACACATAACACACGTGGCTTAAGTTTACGATGTTTAAAAGTTGTCCGAGGTTTCCGGCCAAATTTTCTTAATACATCAACAATCCAAAGTTTTTACCACATAGAACATTAAAACTCTGCAACAGCTATACCACTAGAGGATCGACCTGCCCTACAGGCTACAGCGTATAATATATGCATGTTATAGATCTCAAGGCGAGAGGAGTGACCTGACCTATTTTGAGAAGTCAAAATGGTTTATTTCTGTGCAGAGCTTTTCTTTAGGTTATAAATTATTTGTGAATTGACAACGTGAGATCTTGATTGTGGAGTTTAAAATTAAAATTAATTGAAAGAAGTATGTATCACAGCCATTTTACATTGAATTTCACACAATATTCATGTGTTGTAAATACAAAATGTCAACTCACCAAAATAAACCCAGATTTTGCCCCAAAAAACCCAGAAACCCAGATGAAGACCAAAAAACCCAGATCTAGTGGAAAAAACCCAGCTGTGGCTCACTGGCGCTAAGTGAGGGACCGGATATTTTAACAACGTCTCAAGTCAGTAAGATGAATCGCAATGATTATTAGGCTACACTACGTATCTTCATTATAAAAAAAATAGTTTGATAATGAATGTAGCAATTTCATTGGCATTTAACAAATGTAGGCCAAATAATCAACGCGTCAGTGTAATTTGTAGGCCTATATGTCTGCAGTTGCATGCAGAACATGTTGGCCTATAGCTGCACGTTCAAATTTGATGGTCACAAGATTATCGCAAAGATATCGTGTCTATCTTGCTCCATGGGCAGATAGTAGAATTTTCGATGTCCTTCAAGGCTTCAAGCCGTGATTTCCGTGATCTGTGACACTTGGCTTGAATGCTGTGAATTTCTTCAAATGTCACGAATTGCCGCAATTTTCGGCCAAATTCCGGCTCGTGAATTTTCTGCGATTTTCTCAATTATTAAAAAAATGCTATCGTGATTTCAGGACTTTTCCCGCTAATTTCTGCTATTCCATTCATGAGCAAAACTACCTGCCCGCCAAAGACTGCAAAGAGTAAAGTTTTTATGATGGCACACCGCACACGATTGTGTATTAAATCACGCGCTTGGACATTCAGGCTTAAGCAAAAAAGTTAGGAGCGTAATTCGAAAGCGAGGATGAGGAAGAAAAAAACCGAGAAGTTTGGATTTCAATTCCGTCAGCACAGAAAAATATTCGGAAACCTATGGGTCCTATTCTATTTCAACCCCTATTGAATTCGGTCATGATAATTATGCGTGTAATCGTCAAATGCCATCGGTGGAAATCTTCCTTTTCCCGCCATTAATTGCCTTCTCCTTGTTTTGCCATTTCAACACAGATTTCACGATTCACAAATCACAACCCTATATATATATATATATCATATATGTCATCCGGCCAATATATATATATATATATATATATATATATAATATATATATATATATATATATATATATAATATATATATATATATATATATACCCATAGGCGGAGACCTGGGCCGAGAATTGGGGGGGACGGAAAGACGCGAGATTTTCAGAAAAATTTCTGACGACCGGCGAAATCTGGGAAAAAAAGTTATTTTCGCCGCCAAAAAAGTTGATGACCTTTTTTTATAGTCATCCGGCCAAAATCTCGACGAAATTTTCTATTTTCGCCGCCAAAAAAGTCTTGACGCTCAAACATTGGGGGGGGACAAATGCATGGGCCGTCCCCCCCAACACTTTCATTGGGGGGACCGTCCCAGTGGCGTAACAACTGAGCCGGGGGCTCGTGGACATTCTCAGCTTGGGGGCCCCCTATCCATTAACGAAACTAAACAGTGAAAACAATTAGATGGCTATTTTAAAACAAGAGCGCCTATTATAATCTGACGTAAGTTTGGTAGCGCAATAGTATAGGCCTACTGGTGAGTTTTCATAAAGTTTCGCTTTGTGAATGTCAGTATTCAACGCTGTCATCAATAATCCATTGTTAAGACACGTACATTAATGGTTCAATGCAAAACAAGAAAACGGTTCCACGACAACTGGTCTACAGACAACTCGTCTAACGACAACAGTTACTGGTCTACAGACAACTGGTCTAAAGACAACTGGTTCAGTGGCGGCGCCAGAATTTCAGTTTGGGGGGGGCTGAAGCCTCGCGGCGGAAATTTCCCATTTTCATCCTCCGAAATTTCTGACGAACTTTTTTTAGTTATCGGCCGAAATCTCATAAAAAAAATTCATTTTCGCCGCCAAAATTTCTGACGACTTTTTTTAGTCATCGACCGAAATCTCATGAAAATTGTCCATTTTCGCCGCCAAAATGTGTGACGACCTTTTAAAGGGGGGGGGGCTGTGTCTCTTATAGGGGTGCTTAGCCCCCTTAGCCCCCTCCTAGCGCCGCCACTGAACTGGTCTACAGACAACTCGTACTATTGATGAAATAGAAACTGGATTTATGAAAAAACGTTAAAGGGTTTTCTAGCTTAAATGGAAGCTGGATTGATGACTTTTACTCCTGTATTTCAACGTGTATCCAGCTTCTATTTCAGATCTAAAAATGCCTTCATACAGCTTCCATTTCTCGTTCGTTATTTTCGTCAATTCAACTTCGATTTCAGATATAAAAATACCTTCATCCAGTTTCCATCTCTTAAGCGTTTTCCATCAATCCAGCTTCTATTTTAAGCCTAGATCCAAAATTGATACCTTCATCCAGCTTCTATTTCTCATGCGTTATTTTCGTCAACCAGCTTATATTTCACCTGCAAAAGAACCTTCATCCAGCTTCCATTTCTCTTGCGCTTTTTGATCAATCCAGCCTCCATTTCAGCTGTACAAAATTTTCATCCAGCTTCCACTTCTCAAGCGCTGAACCAGTCTGTAGCCTAGACCAGTTGTCTTTAGACCAGTTGTCGAGGAGCTGTCTGAAGACCAGTTTGTTGTCGTGACACCCATACAAAGGTCCATAGCCTATGTACAGACACGTACGTGCCTGTAATGTATACTCACTGTGGTCTGTTACAGTAGTTCTTCGTAGAATTACTTCGTGAATTTAGCTATTCTGGCCTTACTGTTCGCAAACACAGCAGCCTCAATTTTTCGATTTCCTCAGCTCGCTTCTGACTGCCAGAAGTTCAGAACTGTACGTGCGTTTCATATGGCATTCATCTTATATGATGATTATTTTCGTTTAGGCACCGCAATAGTGATAATCCAGATAAAAATAAATGATGTTATTATGAGCGCGAAGGAATGAATACTGCAAAGTGCAGTGTATATCAGTCACTTGAACACTTGGCTCGTATAGACACACTGACAGAGACAAAGACAGGTACACACAATGCACACACACACACACACACACACACACACACAGAGTGACAGAGAGAGTGAGAGACAGATAGACAGACAGAGACAGACCTCTCTCTCTCTGTGTCTGACAGACAGACAGAGAGACAGACAGACACACACACAAAGCCAGCTAGAATTAGTCAATTAGAGGAAGCGGAAAAAGAAAGCAGATACTATTTCAAGCATCATTCCTTAACGCTGTGTCGGGTACTCGGATGACCTCCATGAATGAATGTGTACCCTAACCGAGGACCCCTCGCCCTAACCGTCGACCCACCCCTAACATACAACTAAGTCGAGGACGCCGGTATAGTAGCGCTACTATACCGGCGTCCTCGAACTAAGTGTTGATGTCTACTACGGGTCAAATGCTCTCACATCCGGATGACCCATACAGTCCCGACAGACACGACACAAGCGTATCATTTATCATATCCGTTGGTCGTATCCAGGCTAGGCCTAGACTCTACAAACTAAAACTAACTATAAAACGGAAAAACTCCGAAAAAGTACATGACACTTTTTTACTTAATAAACTTGGGGGCCCTTTGGGTCTCGGGGGCCCGTGGATTTTGTCCACCTTCGTTATATGGTTGTTACGCCACTGGACCGTCCCCCTGTCCCCCCTAGGTCTCCGCCCATGTTAATATACCTTAGAGTTTATATATATATATATATATATATATATATATATATATCAGACGAATAGGTAGAAGAAATATATAGACCCTATCGGCCTATCAAAAGTCGGCTGTTTACTGTTTAATGTTCTGCCCGAAATATAAACTTTTAAGCTGCATCACATTTTATGGTTTTTGTCCATGTTCTCATTCTGTGTGCACTGTGTATAGCCCAGACTCAGATGTTACATAATAAATGATGACAATTTTTATGGCGTCGATCGTAACACAGCACATGCCGTTACAAGGGCGCCTCGATCTGTAGTGACCAAACTATATATATGAATCAACAGGTATAGGCCTATATATGCTAAAAGTAGGCCCAAGGCTGAACGTGTTTTGCCAAGGGAGCCGGGTCTGAGGAGGCGGACAGTAGCGTGACCCTTTTCTTCTGATGACCTTTGTTTTAGTATTTGTCATGAAATTGCGTATAAGCTTCATCAATAGATCTTTTAAATCTGATGATCATGACCTTTGTTTTAATATTCGTTGCATGTATGATGTAGATTATTGTAGATGTCAAAATTTTGTGATTGATATCGAGTTTATGATGAGTGCCAGTGGCGTAGCCAAAGGAGGGGGTTCGGGGGTTAAAAAACCCCCATTTGCCTAGGGAAAAAGTTTTTTCAAAGGTTATTTATCTACTTAAATAAGAAAAAACAAAAAATTGCTTGTAGTAACAATTTTTCTTATTTTATTCTCTTTGTTACTTTATACCCTTTTTATTTACGGTAATACTGTTGACTTGGTTTCAGAAAGGGTATCCGGCCAGGCAAAACACCAACCCCTCCCATGAAAAATTCCTGGCTACGCCACTGATGAGTGCATAACACTGCATAATGCCTAAATGCTAGACATGCGACCCGGATAAAAAAGAAAAATTAACGAATGCTGAGTCCCAGACATGACATTCATTAATGTATTCAGTCCTGAGTCATTTATTAATTCAGTTCCTGACTCTCCTGAGTAGGTCCTATATGTCTACTGTGAATGTTTAAGTACATTGACGCGAAAAGTCGTCACGCATTGAATCCCGATAGATACCAGGTAGACCTAAGTCTAATCATGCAAGACATTATTTTAAACCTCTATCGCGCCAACATTTATGAAGCCATCAGGCTATAAGTTTTGTTAAGAGAAAGCAATATATATGCATGATTGCATTTGCCAATAGGTCCTCCCATAAACTTGCGTGATGCTTCGAGTCTATCTTTTGGCAGGTGCAAATGTTAGGTGCGCAATTGAAAAACCAATGAGTTTCTGCTGCAAAAGTAACTGGCGACCGACCATGCACCGATGACGGTCGAGTCTCGTCTTGCGTTGATGTTGACCTTATTACGGACGTCGTGAGGTCACAACCACATATTGCGAGAAAATCTAAACAAGGTCGTCTGCTGACATCCATTATCGCTCCATCACGCACGCCATAGATGCCCTACACCGTCCATCTCTTCCGCTCAGCCTCCGAGCTGCTGCTGCAGATGCGCGAGATTCATCCGCGCTTAATTGCAGTAGTACACCCATCAGATCGGTCTACACAGTTATCGAATCCGAGAGAGAATTTCTTTTTTATCCGAGAATTCTATCATGGCACGACTATCTGGGATTTTTAGTGTCGCAGAATGACCAAGCCATGATTGAGCGACAGATGCAGGGTGCGTTTTGGGTACGTCTCTATCAAGGTTGGACTCCTCAAAACCGTAAGCCTACAGATCTCTGACGGTTTCCTGGGTCTACCTCGATCTTTCGGTGGGTGACAAAGACTCCTCTCAATATTTCTTATATTTCTTGAAATTCAGGAGGCTTAAAATTTTTGCATTTTGTATCAGTCACAAGCATTTTGAATGACGTCACAAGAAACTTCCGAAATTTGTGGAAATTTAGCCGCAGCAAATGCTAGTCAGGAATTGCTAACTCTCGTTCACCTACATGTATATATAGGCCTATGTGTGAACTCGATAAAACTTATAAACTTAGGCCTACTCTCATGGATGACATTTGCGACTGACCGACCGGACTTAGGCTTTGGACATCTGATCGCATTTTAGGAAGCGCGATGTTAGGCTTGAGTTTAAACATAAATATTTGGCGTATCCAAAAGAGTTCCTAAATCTGCAGATTAGTGACAAAAACAATTAGGCTATTTACGTCGCACAAGATGAATATTTGGCTTAGCGAGAAAACTCGCTTAAATTTACACCGCCAATAATTTTCGACGATCAACCGCGTCTACGTCGCCATATTTTTGGCGTCATCAAAGCGAATTTACCCTATCATTCTCTATTACGCCTATTATCGCTTGCAGTCTTCACCCGGTTGGCGGTTGATGTATCGATGTTCATCACTAGAGGGCTGGCAGCAGTGTGCATCGTGCGTCCATGGTCACGTCTCCTCCTACTCTCCTTCATCTCTCCCCTATTCCTCAACCTCCTCCTTCTTCTCCAGCTCCCCTATCGACTCCTCTCCAGTCCGTTCTTCTCCTCTTCTTTCTCCTCCTCTTCTTGCTTCTCCACGTCTTCTTCCTCCTACTCTCTGCCTCTTCTTTTCACCCCCTCCTTCTCCTCTTCTTGTTCTTCCTCCTCCTCCTCTTCCTCCTCCCTCTCCTCTTCTTCTTCCTCCTCCCTCTCCTCTTCTTCCTTCTCCTCCTCCTCTTCCTCCTCCTCCTCTTCCTTGTTCACCACCACCATCTCCTCCTCCTTTTCCTCTTTTTCGTCGTCGTCATCGTCCTCCTCATCTTTCTCGTCCTCTTCTTCTTCCTCCTCCTCTTCTTCTTCCTCCTCCTCTTCTTCCTCCTCCTCCTCCTCGCTTCATTTGCCTTATTGTCGCTCGGTCGCCCGGTCGCTCGGTTGGTCGGTCGGTGCTGGAGGGCTTTGACTACCGCGCGTCGTGGATTAGAGCGCTGAGAATTATCGCGACGGAATAGTGGCGTCCTTTGAGACAGTTGAGAGAAAGACAGGAAAGACAGACAGACAGACAGACAGACAGACAGACAGACATACGCGCACATACAGACATACACACGCAGACAGCGAACAAGATAGAGTGAGACAGAGCGAGGGAGAGAGGTAGTCACACACGCACGCACGCACAGGCTATGGATGAATGGGTTGCGTCTCGTGAAAATGAATTAAATAATTTTGAGCAAGGACTGCAGCATCTGCGGTCGCGTTGCAACGAGTGAGGTAAGTGGTTTATTGTTACGCTGTGTGTTAACGATTATCTCAGATTATTCGGCCTGGTTGTCTTCTGTGCAGACCTAATAGCTTCTGTCTATTTCTTTGCCTATAATATGCATGTGTAACATTGTGTAGGCCTATAGTGTAACACAACAGAAGAAGAATAGCACTGCCTTAAGCCATAGACATCGAGGTATACATTGCGCTATGTATCTAGATGTCAAAGGCATGAGGCAAACCATGAGACAAACCATGGTATGAAGTGTTAGCGACATCGTTTTCTTGGCCTCGGGCAATGATTAATGAGGACGGATGAATAGTCCCCCCTCACCGTCTCATCCATGCATCAACATCGTAGCCCACTTCCCCCTGGTCAGCGTAGGTCACTCATTACAGCTGAGTTGGCTGTAGATCTAATTTAATTGGGCGCAGGTGAGGTAAAATTCTAAAATCTTGCAACAGCCACCATTTGAACACAGCAGCAAATTATTACAACTTTACAAGTGTAGGTTACGTTAGCTAATTAAGCCATTCTGCTTTGTGTGAAAGATTGCTTCCAAATAAATGGGCCATCGTTTTTCATTATAGGCTGTCCTCAAAGAGCGGTGGGCCTTTATGCCAAGGACAATAGGACATGGCCATAAAATTGACTTTTTTTTACATATGTCTTATACCTGTCTTGTCGATTGTCGAAGGCAGCAGGCCTACTGTTGATGAACACGGTCGATGCGAGTCACGTGTCCCTTTAACCTGAGGGAAATCGGGCATTGAAAGTTGCAATAAACGGAGTTCGTTTTTAATGACCCATGTGACTGACATTTTGTGATGCTGTCACCAAAACATGATGGTATTGGCTACAGATGCGAGAGTACTTGGGAAGGCGGGCAAACAGTCTATAGCAGCTGAGTTGAGCACCGACTGAGTCGAGTGTTGACGAACTTTAGGAAGACTAATATAAGAAGAGAATTGCAGTAGTCAATTCGAGAACATAATTCTAAAGCACGAATTAAGGTATTCAAGATGGAGGAGACGACACAACGATATATATATATATATATATATCATAGTTCCTCTGCTTATATATCTTTGCCTCGATATATAATTATATATATATATATATATAATATTCGTTCATTTCAAAAATTTATATAGCGATTAGCACCCTTTCAAGAAATCCACTCAAAGGCGCTCTATATCATGTATATATATATATATATCCTTATCTCTATCATAATATATATCTATCTATATATCTCTATTTTTATCTCTATCATTATCTCTATCTTTCTATTACTCTATCCCATCTCTATCTCTCTCTTTCTGTTATTCTCTGTCTATGCTCTATCTCTATCTCTATTTCTATTTCTATTTATATCGCTATCTCCATCTGTATCTCTATCTTTATTTCTACGATGACTCTATCTCCATCTCTATAGGCTATCTATCTTTCTATTACGCTATCCCAATCTCCATCTCTATGTATCTCTATCTCTATATAATATCTATCTCTATCTATAGATTTCTATTACTCTATCGATTGTCATCTCTTGATCCGTGCCTACAAATTTATCTCTCTCGCCATCGGTTATTTCTAATTATGGAATTTATGCTGTTTTTCTGACGAGAAAAGCACTGTGCCGCGTAGCCTACAATACATCATTCCGCGCCGACTATTAAACCGGAAGTACTGCACCATCATGCATTATTCTCACTTCCGCTTACATATCAATCAACGCAAAAAACATCGACTGCCTCATGATCATTACGATCATCATCGTCGTTGTCATCATGATCATCATCGTCGTCGTCATCATGATCATCGTCATCGTCGTCATCATGATCATCATCATCGTCGTCATCATGATCATCATCATCGTCGTCATCATGATCATCATCATCGTCGTCGTCATCATGATCATCATCGTCATCGTCATCATGATCATCATCATCGTCGTCATCATGATCATCATCGTCGTCGTCTTCATGATCATCATCGTCGTCGTCATCATGATCATCATCATCGTCGACTTGTCGTCATCGTGATCATCATCGTCGTCATCATCATCATCATCATCATCGTCGTCATCATGATCGTCATCATCGTCGTCATCATGATCATCATCGTCGTCGTCATCATCATGATCATCATCGTCGTCGTCATCATGATCATCATGACATCATCAACAGCTTAAGTAATTCAACCTTATCCACACGGTGACACAGAGGCCTTTCATCTACAATGTATATCTATAAGAATGGATCGGGATATATTTGGCCGCGATGCACGCTCACAGTTTGGCAGATACTGACCTGAAACATTGCATATAGATAAACGTTAACCAAAACCATCAACGTACTCTATTTTCAGCTTTTTATTCACTTTAGATTTCGAAATATTAGACATTTTTATTTTCGCCGTGTTATTTGCGCGATCGCTGCAAATGCTGCAAATGCGACGCCATTATTTGAATCGTCGTGCAATAACAAATGACGTCATTTTTCGCCAAAGCTTACGCAGCGCAACCGCCCTGGGAAAGATAAATGGCTTAGGCCAAGGAGTATAATAATTATACACTATAAGATGAGCCCCCATGCAACATGAGTTTAACCAGCAGAATTGGGGAAGACCTTCCAAGCAGAGGGGCATAAATATATAACCATTTATAAACCTCAAATGGGCGGCGAAGCCGCCCCACAGGGAATGGGCGGCGAAGCCGCCCCACAGGGGCGGGTGAAGCTGGGTTTGGGGACGAAAAATCGAAATTTCCCGTGCAACGCCGGGTTCCCCAGCTAGTACTGTATATTGCTTGACTGCATCTTCGATTTTAATACTCTATATGCGTACCGGGATTCGATCCCTGGACCTCGAGTGCGAGGACTTAGTCACGTGACGCCATTGTTCGAAGCCGTTCAATCTTCTGCAAGGACGCGCTCTGTAAACGACATTTGGGACAACATTTCCACAGCATATATATATTATATATAATATAGAGTAGGGGCATATACAAGTCATGTATATATTTATATAATGCTATATAGGCAATTAAACGGATTCGAACGGAAATTGTTTACAAAGCTTCGTCAGTGAATTTCTCAGCTGTAGGATTTAAATTAAATCCCTAACAACAAATGCGATTGTTAATGACTGTAGGCCTATACACGTTTTTATAAAGCGCCCGTATAATAATCTTTTCTTTAATTAGGCCTAAGCGCCTGCAAGACGCACGTTGTACAGTAATTTTAATTGATAACAGAACAGACAGCTTTGCAATTACACGGCGCTAACAGCAACCTACAAAGCATGTCCGCCCAACGGGACTCGAACTCGCTACCTCTCACACTCTACGCCAGCGTGTTATCCATTGCGCTACCGGGCCCCCTCGACCCTGCTGAATGCTCATAATTATATTATGTCAGGGAATTGATCGAGTGAGGTATTTCACCATCGCTGCACTTTCAACGGGCGTCACACTATTTAAGAGCCCGTAAAATAACCGTGCTATGTATAGGCTATAGATCTATAGATCTCGAGTGAAATGTATTTTTATAGTGAACAGTGGCGTAGCCAGTTATTTTTTCATGGGGGGCAGTGGGGTGGCAGCTTAAAATGATGGGGTGGCTACCGTTGGCAATTAAAGCGTGCATCGGCATCGGTATATTGCCATAGACTATGTATTTTA
The DNA here is from genome assembly GCA_949752735.1 of Lumbricus terrestris. NCBI lineage: Eukaryota > Metazoa > Annelida > Clitellata > Crassiclitellata > Lumbricidae > Lumbricus > Lumbricus terrestris. Next base: position 62,782,167 of record OX457036.1, read on the forward strand.
AAATGGAGACGTCAAACATTCGAACCTGCCTAAGGGCAGAGCACGGAAAAGAAGAAAGAAGATGTATTTTTAGATTTTGGATGTATTACAGTATTGGACATAATACGCATGCAAGCCTCACTAGCCTGTCTGTCCCACAGTGCACTATAGTGGCCTGTCCCACTTTCCCATCACCCACTCTATAAGAAGTTGTACAGGAAGTTGTATAACAAATAAAATAAGTCAGAAATTATATAACATTCTTTAATTCTTTATCACTCGTAAAAGTAAAAAGTAAAACCAACACAGGGATTGGGGGGGGCAGCTGGGGGCAGCCCTTTCATTTGGGGGAGCGGCTGCCCCCTTGCCCCCCGTAGTTACGCCACTGATAGTGAATGAGAAACCTTTGGGAAACTAACGTTTCTCAGACACAACGGCGCATGATGAACATATGCGTAGGGGACATTTCAGAAGTGGGGGGGCAAGATTTTGCTACTGCCCGAAAATATAAATCCGTGCATATAATAATTATAAGTAAGCCATGCACTTGCCGCCATTATATCGTAAGTCGTGCCTGAACTTTTATTATTTTATATGTTTACAATTTTTCCACATATAGGCATAGATCTACATAGTTTAGGGACCCGTGAAAGCTCTGCCTATAATGGCCAGGAATTTCTCTCATCGGCCCTGCTTCAGCCTGCTAAAAGTCTCAATAACGGACCAGTGTAGGCCTATGCCTGCAACTGAGTGCAGAACACTTTGGCCTATAGCTGCACGTTCAATTTTGATGGTCGCAAGATTATCTTGCATATATCTTGCTCCATGGCCAGGATAGTATAAATTTTCGATGTTGTTCAAGCCGTGAATTACGTGATCTGTGACACTTGGCTTTGAATGCTGTGAACTTCCCCAAATGTCACGAACTGCCGCGATTTTCGGGCAAATTCCGGTTGTCACGAGAATACGGTATAAAGATCCAAGACCGAGACCCCGAGAGAAAGGGCAGATTTTTAGACGATAGAAAGACGAGGAAAGGCTACCAGAGAGGACGACAGAGCGAGCTGATTGGTGAAGTATATAGTGAAGTCCAAGGAGTAGACCTAAGCCTATATATACGGTCTGCAGCATAACCCAACAACTCTCTCTCTCTCTCTCTCTCTCTCTCTCTCTCTCTCTCTCTCTCTCTCTCTCTCTCTCTCTCTCTCTCTCTCTCTCTCTCTCTCTATATATATATATATATATATATATATATATTATTTATTTATTTATAGCAGTTGGCCTTTCGTCATCGTAATCGCACACTCTTAACTTCTAAAGCGCCCCCTGGAGGCAGGGCCCCATCTTATTCACGAGCGCTGACGAGAATCTGTTTCTCAAATGATATGCAGCTTGACCGTGTGTAGCTGGTAAACTCCGAAACGTCTCACTGCGGAAAGGTCCACAGCAGGAGCCGCGTTAAATTTCGATGACGTGCGTTCAAATAGGCTTGCAAATTTGCGTTGCCTGTGGTAATAGAGTGCTTGTGGGGAAGTTCGACACATTAAGCATTTTTGCGAAATTTCTTGGCTAAAACGAGATCATAAAATTCTAACAAAAATACTTTATCATAGTACAATATCTCCTTAAGCAAAAGCAATAACAATTTAATCCTTGCAGTTGATTTCTTGGAATTACAAGCACCTTTTCTGGGGGCTACAAATTGTCGAATTTCCCCTCACTGTGGGGGGGAATTTCGACAGTTACTGTCTGTCACTGGTATCAGTATTTACAACGTGTGCAGATTAGACAAATGTCATTGACAGCATATGTACACTTCTCATGAAACCAACGTCCACACATATGGCACCTTATCCATTCTTCTTCCTTGTTCTTGGGTGGATCAAAATATGAACAATCACATTGAGCAAAGAATAATTACATGGATCACTGACATCGTTAGCATTCGTATCATAATCCATGCATAAGTACATACACACATATATACATAGGTCTACAGGCCCTACATACATACATACATACATACATACATACATGCATACATAGGCCTACATACATACATGCATACATACATACATGCATACATACACACATACATACATGCATACATACGTACATACGTGCATACATACATGCATGCATGAACACATACATACATACATACATACATACATACATACATACATACATACATAGTTACATACATAGTTACATACATACATACATAATACATACATATATACATACATACATACATACATACATACATACATACATACATACATACATACATACATAGTTACATACATATATACATAATACATACATATATACATACATACATACATACATGCATGCATGCATACATGCATGGCGAATTAATAGCAAGTCCATATTGGATACATAATGTCTTGTATAAATTAGGTCTGTCTTCTTGAACATCTATTGTAGGCCAAAAAATTAATCAGACTTTTGTTGTATAGACATTAATTTATGCATCTTCAGTAATGATACACGCATAAAACGAATCACATAATCCCACGTATATGCATGAGTCGCACACTGTCGAACTTCCCCCAATCAGAGGTGTCGAACTTACCCGAACTTGGGGGGAAGTTCGACAGGTCACTTACTCGGCGACCCACTGTGTAATGAGCACTATGCATCCTACCAGCCTACTTTTCATTGCCTTTAGACGTAGTTCAAGCATTAATAACAATAAAATCTTCCTCGAGATGTGCGATATGCAAATAAACTCTTAACATGATTTTACATCGCGCGCTCGAGTGCAGTGACTATTTATCGGGTGTATTGATTTAGCTCAGGGTTTCGCGGACTGCATGTGGTTAAATTTTAATCCGAGTTGGCCAAAATAACAACTAAAGATAGCTTTATTAAAAATATATTCGCAAATGACGTGTCGTTGAAGTTCGTGAGTAAGTAAGCAAAACAGTTACGACTGTCGAACTTCCCTCCAGTGTCGGACTTCCCCCCAAGCATTCTACTAGTCAGTCTCAACTCTTAAGCTGATTGGCTGAACAGTAAACACGGATATAAATTCAGATTGATATAAGCAAATAGGAATGTTTAAGGAACATAAAGTTAACAATTTGAATTTTACGTTGCTATAGTCGAACGATGGTGCTGACACGTGATATCATTAGCTCAACTGAGTTAAAACTGTTGCTGTTTTTCGCGTTGTATTCAGAAGCTGCATGATGCTGCTCTCTTTACAGTGTCCGAAAATAGTTACCCAACATTTATGGGTTCCATCAGTTTCCCTGGAATAGTTGGGCAACATTTATGGGTTCCAGTTGCCCTGGTAGGCCTACCGCTTTTCTACCGCTGCAATGGCAACACGAAACCTTTCACCATGCTGGTCACTCATTGCGCATTTAGATTAGAAGGGAAGAAGTCTAAGTGTGAATGCATTAAAACTATGTGGCATGGCGCATTTCAATGGTTTTGCATGCCTTAAGTAGGCCTATAGACTGTCAACAGCTGGACTGTTTTGCTACTGTAGCCTATTTCTTCTGAAAATGTCAATTAAAAACATCATTGGATGCCTTCAATGCGATTTTCTCTGACTCCACTGGCAGATTTTCGAACCGACTTTGTCACTGGCGTGTCTGATTTGTGAGCCGACAAAAATGCCTTTCTTGATCTTTACGTCAATTACTCTTGGAAATATAATTGTACTCAAGAGAACTTTCAGCCGCAACCTTACCAACTTGTCACTAGTGTGTGAAATTTATTATTCTGTCATTATGGCGACCCTTGCGCATTGAGCTCTAATTGTATTTATGGATTCAGACATGCCACAATCACTATACGTATCCAAACAACCAGGGTCATTCCAAAGTCGTCTTAAGTCCTCATAGGCACTCTCGCATTTGTAGACCACAACTGCCAGCACAAAAGATAAACACAATAATTAATCAGCCTAAGCATTCGCTTAATTTATTGATGCAATTTTAATCATGATTGATGATTCACGAAAATAGCTCAGCTTAACTTTAAGTCAATATCCCAACTGTTTCAGCAATTACAATTTTTTTTATTAAATCTTTGCACTTATCCTATTCCCCAATAATTCATTTTCATCATGTAGGCCTTTGTACCTTCGTACATAGACGAAGAGCCGAATTTTTCAGTATATATATATATATATATATATATATATATATACAATGTACATGTAGTGAACCTGTTCCGACAGTTCCGTCACTGTCAATTTCTCATCAATCATTCAATTACAAGCATAGGTGCAATCACGTCCTAAAAGTTGGAGGAGACCAGAATGAATCACGTCCTAAAAGTTGGGGGAACATAATAATAAAGTTAGGGGACCACTCACAAGTTGGGGAGGACGCGTCCCGTGGGTCCCATAGGGTGGTTGCGCCTACGATTACAAGGGTTTTAATGGTCGTTACTCTCGTAAGGCCGCCGAAACGTTCGAAGGATAACTAAGATAAGAATATTCTTTAAATGACCAACTGATATTCGCAGTTTGGTGAAGCGTATACAGACATGGTAATAGACATGGATACATAATTGTTAGCTTATAACAATAAGAATAATTCCGACGCAATACGAAATTGTGATTGTCTGCGACTTAGGCTACTGTTTTATTGCTGTTCCGTGTTGTTAGGAGTCAGAGAGCAATCACTACAGCGCCGGACATGCTTGACTGAGTAAAGACCATAATTCAACCGTTTTTGTTGCTGATTTTCATCAATTATAATCTTCTAAAATTGAAACGTATGTCTAAAAAATAATACATACATCAATAATTAATATTACTACACTATCATTATTATTATTTTAATGCCCTGATTTATTTCATTTCCTCCAAGAACCTAGAAATTACAAAAGCAAAGTATCTGGGTCGGCTGCAGTACAACAGTGTAGGCCTACATCATCCATGGTCGGACGTGAGTCTGATGAAGGAGCCTCTTCATGATCCTTGGCCTATGCTACGTAGAAGTGTTGTATTGTGACTGAGACCTTCTGGAATAAGTAGCTGCATGGTCTCTCGGTTCACCCGTAAGGTGGCGGTATTATTACTATTTATTATTATTATCACTTTTATTATTATTATTATTATTATTATTTATTATTATTATTATTATTATTTTGATTTTTATTATTGCGATAATTTGTAGAGCACCTCTTCAAAGGGACTATTCAGAGATATCTGAGTAGGGATCTTTAAGAGGCGCTATATAAATTCTGATTGATTGAGAGGCGCTCCTAAGTCCCAACCCCAGCGCGGCCAAGTAAGACTGTCTCGTGACGGGAGAGGAATCGGTGAGAAGGAGTTCAAGAAAGAGAACGAAGCGTCAAAAAGGAAGCCATCGCATATGAAATATATATACACACACTCTCATAATATGTATTCTATATATAGGCCTGCATGCATATATAGGTCATATATATATATATAGAGAGAGAGAGATAGAGAGAGTCAGAGGCAGAGATAGAGAGACAGAGAGACAGAGAGAGAAAAGCCTATAAGTGACGCCTTGCAAATAAACTGAATGAATTCCGCCCCACATACATCCATTAAAATTGAGTCGATTAGCATTCCTTTCGCGGAACGTTTCGTATGTACAGTACGCTATATGCTACAGTACCAGTAGTTATGGATGTCTATAGATAGATTGGCGCATAGGATTCCGCTTAGAATTTTCAACTAATTTTAGAATGAAAGTCGTGATTCCAACTTAGAATTTTCAACTAATTTTAGAATAAAAATCGTGATTCCAGCTTAGAATTTTCAACTAATTTTAGAATGAAAATCGTGATTTTCATTCTTCGGAGACTAACCAGGGATATTTAAAGAAATTTTGTTCAATACGTACATGTAGGCTATATGCCTATGCGCGCGACTCTCTTTCTGTCTCTGTCTCTGTCTGCCTGCCTGCGTCTCCTTCTATATATCTGTCCTTTTCTCAGTCTGTTTGTTTTTTCTTCAGTCAACCTCTATTTTCCAATTATATCCATAAAACCCGTCTATTGTTTGGTGTGTGAACTTAATCAGTGGATCTTTTCATTCCCGATCTATTGATTGCACTGTGCATGGTCTGTGTTAGTCTGTGTTGTTGTTGGCTCTTCTTATGACTGTTCTGTATGACGGAAATTGCGGTAATTGTATTTGCTCTTGGAATGAAGGAATCGATGAGATTGGTAGTTGACGCGAGGATTGACCGACAGGTTTATTTAGTAAGTCAGTAAGTAAGTAAATAAGCATTTTTTAAATACGCCACTTGCTCACTAACAGTAGTCATACACTTACCTATTGATCGGTTGAATGACGGATCGATTGATTGATTGATTGACTGATTGATCGATAGATTGATTGACTGATTGATTGATCGATGGATTGATTGACTGATTGATCGACAGATTGATTGACTGATTGATTGATTTACTAATTGATCGATAGATTGATTAACTGATTAATCAAAAAATTGATTGACTGATTGATTGATCGATAAATTGATTGACTGATTAATAAAAAAAGTGATTGACTGGTTGATTGATTGATAAATTGATTGACTGATTAATCAAAAAATTGATTGACTGATTGATTGATCGATAAATTGATTGACTGATTAATCGAAAAATTGATTGACTGATTGATTGATCGATAAATTGATTGACTGATTAATCAAAAAATTGATTGACTGGTTGATTGATCGATAAATTGATTGACTGATTAATCGAAAAATTGATTGACTGATTGATGCATTGCTTACTTCTCAACTATTCGTTCCATTGGCTTACGTCTAAATTCATACAATTCTTGTTAATATCTTTAGTAGTCAAATTTATCAGCGAAGACAAATGGTATAAAATGCTAATGTTTATGCTTTTTCTTTTTTATTATAAAAGTAGATCTTGAAACTGCATCCGAGAAGTCGTCGACAGGAAACCGAAAGTGACGCTGCAAAGTAAACAGGAAGCAGTGAAATAGAATTTGAAATAAACTGAAGGTATCATCCAGTATTTCGTAAACACATCAAAGAGCTTCTTGAGTCAGTGATTCTACATTCATCGTTGCACAAGGCTGTTGCCAAAGCAAGGACGATACGTCGCGTTGCCATAGCGACCATTTATAATCATCGCCTTGTCAACGGATACAACGTGATGTTTTGCCTCGACGTCATACGGTCACGTGACAGATAGCTTTTCCTTTCGCTATAGTTGATCCGTTTCCAGGGCAACGAGAAAGGTTTTCAAGGACGACCAGTTGCTAAGGGCAACGGAGAGAGGTTTGAAGGCGAACGGTTGCTTGGGTGACTGGGAGAGCTTTCGGAGGGCGACCGGTTACTAAGGGCAACGGTGGGAACTTAGGACTTTCCGAGAGTCACATACTATGTTGTGGCCTGTCCGTCCCTCCTCCTCTTTCCACCGCTTCGAATTCATCCGCCATTCCAGGCAATTGCACGCTCTACTCCACGTCGCCTCCCTCTCCTCCATCCTTCCATCGATCATCGCCGTCGTCATCGTAACCACAGCTCCCCCACCCTCTTCCACCTTTCCTCCTACTCCCATTTCTACTCCTACTCCTGTTCGCCAACGGGAACTATTCCTGGCTTCGGCCATGAAGGGTCGCATCGATTGCCCTCTGCAGTCTGACCCTCCGACGACCTTCATCCAGTGGATCAAGGACGGTCGACCGATGGAGGTGAGTCCCGTAGGTCGGGTGAAGGTCAGCGCTGAAGGTCATCTCAGTATAAAGACGGTCGTGGCAGCGGACGAGGGTGTCTACTCTTGCGTCGCCTACTCTCCGCTTAGACCGAAGACGGAATCACCGTCTGTGGTGATCTGGGTGAGAGGTAAGACACACCTCGTTCTAATTGTATCATTCTATATGCACGTATATCTGACTATATCACTGTCTGCTTCTCTCTTCGTCTGTCTCTTTGTCTCTCTGTCTCTGCCTCTGTTTCTCTGCCTCTGTCTCTCTGTCTCTCTGTCTCTATTTATCAATGCCTATGTATACCTGTTTCTCTGTCTCCGTCTCTGTCTCTGTTTTTCTCTGTCTCTGTTTCTCTGCCTTTCTGTCTCTGTTTTTCTCTGTCCCTGTTTCTCTGCCTTTCTGTCTCTGTTTTTCTCTGTCGTTGTTTCTCTGACTCTGTTTCATTAGCTCTGTTTTTCTGTTTCTTTGTCTCTCTGTCTCTGTTTCTCTGCCGTTATCTGCCTTTCGCTCTACGCCTATCTATCTGTTTCTCTGTCTCAGTATTTCTCTGCCTGTCTCTTTTTCTCCACGTCTGGCTTGTAATGGTTCATAGAATGGTTCGAGGCTATTAGATGGCTAATCAGATTTCCGTCACTTCGGTCAGCGTGCTACATCATTAGCCACATCACTGTTGCCAATCGCTGTAGATGAGATATTCTAGGATTCTGTATGTCTCTCTGTCCTGCTTCGTGTGCCAATGTCTCTCTTTTTGTCTGTCTGTCAGTCTTTGCCATCCCCCAGTCTTTTTCTCGGTCTTTCTGTCTGTTACTTTACTGAGGTTCTCTGTGTGTCCATAATTATTAACTAACCAGACCGTGTCTTTCTGTCTCTGTCTCTGTCTCCGTTGTTCTGTTACTGCCCTCTAATTTTAAGTGTGCATGATACTCAGTTTTTGTGTAGATCTCTGTCGGCTTCTGCCACGTGTGCCATATCCTTTTACCACGCTTACAACACAACCGGATCAGATCTCTCTACCTGTCTCTGGTTCTATCTCTGTCTGTCTGTCTGGCAGTCTGCCTCTATCTCTCTACCACTTGCTCTACTACGCCAATCACCTTCACGGGCACACAAGTCAACTGCACATGATTGCAAGGTTATGTGCTCAATTTGGAGGGTACCACCCACCATTAACATGTTTAAGAAAAAATTAAAAGACCGTTTAATATCTGTTTATTAGATTTTGGTCATAATTTTTTTATCTGTTTGTCATTTCGTTTCAGTTTGTTTTCATTTCATGTATAACATGTTGTTCTTTGCACTGTTTTACAACAGCCAAATGTTATTGAGAAATGAAGGGTCAATCCAGCCTCAGCGGGTCCATACGACCTTTTTGGATCAATCCTTTGACTTATGCACCAATCACTCGAAAGTCATTGAGTTTATACTGATTGCTGTTATTTTGTATTTGGCTGATGCTTTTGTCAATAAACGGCTACATTAAATAATTGTTGTCAAATAGCCTTAATATTGCGGATAGATCTAATCATTATTTTTACTACTATTTTAAAAAGAAACAGGTATACCAACATAGTTGCACGTCATCGACTCATCGTAAAGCCACTTAGCAAGATGACGATCAAGTTGCTAAATAAGGAATCTGTCAGATTAATAATTTTTGTTATTAAAGCAATGAAATTCAAATTTTTAAAAAATGAAAATGGCCAAAGGAGTACTAATATTTTTATTGTAGCGCTATAGTATTGAGGTAGCTGTTTGCGTATTGATTGGACTAGCGATCAAACAGTCCAACTTGCGTTGCTTCTTGCAACTCAGTCAGCCTGCACATTGAATGCACAAAAGAAGGAAATCGCCCGGAAAAGGTCTTCGCTGATGTACAGAGTGTCTATTTAAGTGGTCAACTTGGGAGCAACTGGATACAGCCGAAATTCGCTCATAATGGAGTGCTTCTAAGCGCGAAGTCAGAACTCTCCGTTTGAGACTAATTAATTGCACAGAACGCAATGTAAGAAATCTTTCCTTAACGGAATCTCTTTAAAGAGAATCGGATTACTGCATTCGGCTAAATTAGCCTAATGCCGATTGACAGAATTACACACAATGCACTGCATAGAGTAGGATTCGATGTAAAACGACGGCGCTAAGCATAGGCAATATAAACGAGGGCATAAAAAGACACTATAACATTGAGAGGTGCAGCTGTGAACAGTCGAGTTAAATGAACATAATCCAATCGCACCATGCATCGTTGTCAAGTTACTTGCGTCAGAAGCTGGTGGTGATGATTGTAGTGATGATGATGATACTTGATTCAATTGGATCGAATGTGTAAACAACTTCACTTTATTTGAAGCTTAAATTTTATCTAAATACCGATGTCTTCCGGATGGTAATACATCTGAATGCAGATTTTACTACCACCATAAACGAAGGATAAACGCCGGTCGCACACTCGCACATACACCTACACATACCACACACTCACAGCCACACACATTCATACACACGCCCACATACACATACACGCCCACACACACACACGCACTGGCACATACACACGCTTCATCCGCTCTCGCTATCGTGTTCTTTTTGTGACATCTCTATCTCTGCCTCTGTCTCTGTCTCTGTCTCTGTCTCTGTGTCTCGCTGCCTTTCTCTTTCTGCTGATTTGTCTCTTTCTCTGAATTTCTATTACAACCTCTCTCTCTCTCTCTCTCTCTCTCAAACACACTCTCTCTCTGTCTCTCTGTTTCTGTCTGTCTGTCTGTCTGTCTGTCTCAAACACACACTATCTATCTCTCTCGCTCTTTCTCTTCCTATCTCTTCCAGTTTTTCACTCTCGGTCTCCTCAGGTTTCTTTCTATCCATGTCTCTTCTCCAATGTTCATATATATGTCTGCTCTGCCTACGCTGTCTGTCTGTCTGTCTGTCTCTCTCTCTCTCTCTCTCTCTCTCTGTCCCTCCCTTTCCGCTGTTTATGCTTATCTCTCAAACCGTTTCTTCGACGCCTTTGTCGCCTTCTTTATCTCTTTATAAATAACCCGAGATCATCAATCGGTTATAAATCCTTTGGTCACGATACTCCTAATTCACATTCCACCTGCCGTTCCAAGTCGAAGCGGCGAACTACTTTGCATGAGCATGGATTAATAATTTTTCTGCACCCATTTATCAGAACGTTCCGATAATCCTACGCCTTCGCGAAAGTCACGTGACATCCGGCGGGCTAAAAGCACCGGAAGCGACGCCATTTCGGTCCTCCTCCTCCGTAAGCATTAGGTAAACACCTTAAGAATGTGTCGCCTGTTTGAGAATAAACGCCGTTCACAACAGTTTATAGCGACAGAAGACAGCGGTTGGCCTACTTAACTGAACTCAAGGAAATGTATACATGGATTAGTAATGAACAAAGAAAGGGCATTGAAGACTCGATAAAGGGACATACAGACAAACAGCCGTACAGAAAGACACACAGGTGGACATGAATATAGACAGGCGTTCAGGCATTCTCTTTATACGGACGGGAGGAACAAGCAGATGGACGTTATACGCAGACAGACAGACAGACAGACGAACACACATAATAATTATACACACGCAGATATGACACATATTGAGAGAGAGAGACAGACAGACAGACAGACAGACACAGAGAGAGAGAGCGAGGGAGGGAGAGGGAGAGAGAGAGACAGACAGAGAGAGAGAGACAGACAGACAGAGAGAGAGAGAGGGAGAGGGAGAGGGAGAGGGAGGGAGAGAGAGAGAGGGAGAGGGAGAGGGAGAGGGAGAGAGAGAGAGAGAGAGAGAGAGAGAGAGAGAGAGAGAGAGAGAGAGAGAGAGACAGAAATGTGCACTTCTTGCGGTTGATTACCTAACCCATCTGACTTCGGTCTGGCTCACGTCATGACCTGCGTCATGCGTCATGTCATGCCGACAGTCGGACGCCGTCAATCGTGACGTCGTGCGTCGTTGTCATTCATCGCCGTCTTCTTCATTTTTCCCACTGTCACCCAGAGATGAATCCAGTCAACTGGAGAGGTTCCCCTCCTCCTCCTCCTCGTCCTCCTCGTCCTCCTCCTGCTCCTCCTCCTCCTGCTCCTCCTCCTCCTCCTCCTCCTCAAGGTGGACTGGCTCCCTGGTGTTCCCTCCAATCTCTTCAACGCCGCAGTCGGTTTCGCACGAAACCATCCGTTACAACCGTATTTCCTCTTCATTCCATGCAAGTCTCAGCATTTGCATCCACCTTTCACACCAGTTTTTACTCATTAATTGGCCCATTCGTTCATTCACTCATTCATTCATTCGCTCATTCATTCATTAATTCACTCATTCTTTCATTCGTTCGTTCATTCATTCATTCGCTCGTTCGTTCGTCATTCATTCGCTCATTCGTTCATTCATTCATTCATTCGCTCATTCATTCATTCATTCATTCGCTCATTCGTTCATTCGTTCATTCATTCATTCACTCATTCTTTCATTCATTCATTCATTCATTCATTCACCCATTCATTCATTCATTAATTCACTCATTCTTTCATTCGTTCGTTCATTCATTCATTCGCTCGTTCGTTCGTCATTCATTCGCTCATTCGTTCATTCATTCATTCAATCGCTCATTCATTCATTCATTCATTCGCTCATTCGTTCATTCGTTCATTCATTCATTCACTCATTCTTTCATTCATTCATTCATTCATTCATTCATTCACCCATTCATTCATTCATTCATTCACTCATTCTTTCATTCATTCATTCACCCATTCATTCATTCATTCATTCACTCATTCTTTCATTCATTCATTCATTCACTCATTCTTTCATTTGCTCATTCATTTATTCGCTCTTTTCTTGATTCACTGAGTACCGTATACGATAATTTGCTCGTTCGTTCCTTCAGTTCAGTCAGTCACTCATCAACCTATTCCGATAGGCTATTCATCCGTCCTTGCATTCTTCAGATACCGGTAATTCATCCGAACCGTCTATATGTCTCTGTCTGTCTGTCTATCTCTCTCCTTGCTTCTATGCGTTCTTGTTGTTCCGTCAGAAAGACTTAATACAGATCAAACGCTTTTAGCTGAACATTTATTTAGAAGCAATTAAAAGAAGTCTTTCAATGCATGTTGCACACACTTGTTCGTGCAGAATTCGTGGCGTTGATCGATCTCGAGGTCCTTATAATACCTTTAGAATAAAGCAAATAAATAATATAATGAAACTGTACTTGCACACATAGCCTACTTGTCATAACTGCTGGAGGTGCTTCACTGTCTCCCTATTCGCCAGCGTGTCGAGTCTGGTATTTCGATGCTGTCATGGCGTCGCCTAATTTACACGTTTGAAACGGTTGTAAAGAATATCTAGACTTAGACTATCTTTTATCGTTCAGTTGAACATACAAATGAGTTCGAACTAAATTATTTTCCTCGCCAAAGTTAGATCTGTGAGATCATGCACTTTAGGCTATTGTTGTCGTCGCTATTGACAATTATTCATGTCCCCCTAGCAAGATCGACCTTCTGTTGACAGTTTGGTCCGTATTCAATATCTGCTATTGTGATTATTTACACGGACAGCATAGTTTAAGAAAAACAATAGAATTTAGAATGGAACTTTACAGACTTATAGACCATCGTACTATGTGCGCACAGATTGCGGTCAGCGATTGATGCAACTAATGATTATACATACTTACTTGTTTACTTTCTCAATCAAAGTCATCGTCTTCAGCGTTCAGCTTATAATTCAGCGGCGTTCATGAGATTACTCGACATAACCCACTTCTCTGGCTATTTATGGAATACCGCATACAAGCTATACATGTATGTTGGCTGAGAGTAATGCGAGGAAGTCACGAGTTGGCTATTAATAATTATTAGATGGGTCGGAGGTCGACTGCGGGCTTCAGCATAACATATAGCCTATGTAGATCTATACAGTGGCGGCGCTAGGGGTATAGGGGCTAAGCCCCTCCCCCTTAAAAAGGCCATCCGTGTTTTTTAAACATGCAAGACTGGAATATTTCCACAATTTTCGACCAGATGACTAAAAAAAGAGGTCGTCAGAAATTTTGCCGGATGAGAATAGAAAATTTTCACCCCGAGGATTCAGCCTCCACAGCCCCCCCATACTGAAATCCTGGCGCCTCCACTGCATGTATAGTGACAGTGCTGCAATTTGATAGTGGTACAACTGGCGAAATTGTATAGTCTGTTCTTATGGTGCTTCCTTCTGTTTCTTTCATTCTCTCTACTTGTCTCTTTGTTTCAATCTAAGTCGCTCTGTTTATTTCACTATGCATATGGCGGCTATCATATGCTATTATACTTCAATGTGGTCATCCCTTCGGTAGCCAGACAGCATAAATCAAGTCATAACAAAACTTGGCCTGAGATAATATATCATGCTACATGTAGGAGCACTGGAAATGACAAATGACTGAGGACAAAGGAGAGTGTGTTAGAAGTAGATGGGCATGTATATATAGTGCCAACTGCCAATACCTTATTTAATACGACACATTGAGTAATTGCGTGGCTGGGGGCACGTTCTGTGTAAATGTCAAATGGCAGAGCATGGCCGTATCGCCCCCTCCCCCGATCCGACCCTGGGTATGCATATTTACAAATGCGTCTACAATCTACATGTATGTAGTTGTAGATATGCGAGATTCCATTAGTAAGGATTGTTGGCTTGTGGCTGGAGCGACAATCCGTCTCTGCGTTCGTCAGTCGAAATCTCTCAGCGCTGCAGGCATTTCCAGGAATGTTTATAGCGCCATAACCCCCTTGCTTTTACGATTGAATTGTCTACACTCAACAGTCTACAGTCTATAGGTCCACTGTGTTCGAAAGAATCGAACAATATTTTTTATTCTCTTTTGTCTCTGCGGTGATCGTTGCGATTCGGCGGAATACTTGATTTAGACACGCGACGTAATTCCGTTAGCACGACAACTCTATGATCTTCCATCTGGTTTCTATGGAAACAGCGTTGCACGACCACGTTTCCATGGCAACGGCGCATGATTGCTCTCCGCGCTACGTCATTAAACACTCGTCATGACTTTTTGCTGCCGGAGTAAATTCTTATGACCGTACATTTTGCGCGTCATAGTTACCGTGTTCCGTTGACATCGGTGGCCTATTGACCTCTAACCTGTGCATGATCACTTGTACCTCTGGCTCTGCGTATACGGCATAGTACAAAGACTCAAAATTAAATAGCCGCTTCAAAACATTTCCATACTCTTCCTAATGACGTCAAATTGCCACGCGTCGCAATCCAGAATTGATGTGTAATGCTGTTTACTACTTCTGCTGCTGATGCTGCTGCTGCCATTGCTAATGCTACTGCTGCTGCTACTACTGTTGCTACTACTGCTATTACTCTGCTAACACTACTACTGCAATTATTATTATTAATCATTATCGTTATTATGACTATGATTATTATTATTGTTGTTGTTGTTATTATTATTATTATTATTACTATTATTATTATTATTATTATTATTATTATTATTATTATTGTTGTTGTTATTATTACTACTACTACTACTACTACTACTACTACTACTACTACTACTACTACTACTACTACTACTACTACTACTACTACTACTACTACTACTACTATTATTATTATTATTATTATTATTATTATCTTTTGCTTATAGAAGCGTTGTTCATCGACTGATTCGTTGTACGACACTATAATTATAGTCACCGACACTATGGCAGTGCCAGTTAGAGATCAAATTGGATTTTGAACGTACCATGGGCGCTATATAAGTGATAATAAGTCATATGTTTAGCCTTGACCTGTTCACCTCGACGTGACGTATCTATGTGACTCGAAGTCTCATTTGCATAATCAAATTTGCTGGACGAGGAAGCGAAGTAAATAATTGAGTCTCAATTATTTACATTCGGAATATTTCTAGGCCAAGATGACATACAATCATGTACATGAACGCTCTCAGAAGTCGTGTCTCGCCACAACTGCCACAGAGATGTCCTTCACGAACATAATTGTCTGATACTACTACATATAAAATATTATAGTGTGCAAGCTATATACATGTATAGTGTGTAGCTTATATGCATTGTTTCTGTGTTTAGCAATGAGAGACAAAAACTGCCAAGCTGAATAATATAATTGTCTCGTGTTTTGTGGCACCAGAATGAGTAGAAAAATAACTGAGTTGGTCAGACGTTGATTTACAATGTATGTAGAGCTGGGTATGTAATGAAGACTCCTGTTCCGTTGTAAGAAGGACCATAATGGCATAGATTGAGTATTCGCATATTACGAATATTAAGATTTTCAAATATTCACGAATATTAACGAATATTAAAACTGCCAACGAATATTATATTCGTAAAATATTATGTCAATAATATTATTTCAAGAAATTCTTTATTCTTGTTCTTTCAAGAACTTCTTTATTCTTAATTCTTATTTTGTTATTTATGAAAATGTTTAACTTTTACTGAATGAATTGTACAAAATTGAGTTAGCCTACGCATAGGCCTATATCAGTAAGACTAGTGACAATAACTTTAATAGATTTATTATTAAAAACTTAAAGGTCTGTGCTGGGTATGGCCAATGTGGCCATGCTGCTGCATTCATGTCACATTCGATACTTAATGACACTTAATGTTAGTCACTTTGTCTGACTTCTGACCATCCTCCCGAACTGAAAAGAGGCAAAGCCACCGATGGCAGTTGGCAAGTAGCAGCAATAATAGACTAAATTAGAAATAAGCTAAATTTTAACTGCCTATAATAGCAACTGCAAATTGATAAAGTTGTTTTATATCAGTGTAGCAGAATGAATAGGCCTAAATATAAATGCCAACGCAAGAAATAATAGTGCCAGATTACAATAAAAATTATCCCGATCTCAGCATATTAAGAGCATTGCCTGTTTTAATTCAGCATTGCCCTGGATGCGAGTGAATGTCGTAGAAACATACAGAAACTTAAATTGCTTAATACCGAATACCATTGTGGTTTCGATCGTTCACCTTAATCCGTTAACGAATATTTACGAATATTTACGAATATTAAAACATCTTAATATTCACGAATATTTACGAATATTAAACCCAAAAGTCACGAATACTCAATCTATGCATAATGGGGTATGTGAATCCCGTCAACTCCCCTGTAATTCTCACCATGTATTATTATTCAATCAATATGGCGTGTTACTTGATTACACCATTGTCTAACGTTAATTGCAGGTGTAGCCTAGTCCTGCCAGTTATTAAGGTTCAGCTTTTACACATGTAAGCTGCCGTTTAATTTCGCTTCTGCAAAACGTTACCAATCTTTTCTCTATTTTGTATACATTGGGTAGCGACATCTTGTATCTGCCTGAACCGACACACAAACGCACACACACACACACACACACACACACACACACACACACACACACACACACACACACACACACACACACACACACACACACACACACACACACACACACACACACACACAGACACGTACACACACGCGCGCGCACAAACATGCACGGTGAAACAATCAGTCTTCTCTAAGTCTACTTCTGTTTTCGTAAGACTAATGTTCTACTACTTTTGGTGAGGAGAAACTACAGACAAATGAGCCACAATTATACAAAGCCATAACAATATCTGCTCCAATAAAGCGTTGAAATTTTCTAAAGGCTACTTTATATACATGATATCTATATACAGGGGCGGATGTAGGGGGGGGAAATGGCCATGGCCCCCATAAAAAAATAGCATGGGACGTGGCTCCCCCCATTTAGTTTCAAGAAGCCATTAATATAATGCATCGGGAGAGAAAACAGGATACCAGGCCCCCCACTAAAGAAATCGCACGGGACGTGACCCCCCCATTTGATTTAACTACCGATTACGACACGACCGACAAAAAAGGTCAGAAACTTTTTCGACGGATGAATGGAAGGGTACCGGACAATTTGGGCGAACGATTAAAAAAAAGAAAAAAGGTCATTAACACTTTTTTTGGCGGAAGAATTGGTATGTTTTTCCGGAAATCTGGGCGAACGACTAAAAAACCAAATATTTTCTCGGCGACGAAAATCACACCAAATTTTTCCCCTGTTCCACCAACAAGACCGACAATTTTGGCCCCCCCCTTCGAAACGTTCTGGATCCGCCACTGTCTATATATAATATTAGAAGTTAATTATGAATACACACAGGAAGACATAGGAAGGCAGAATGGATACATAGGCATACATATATATAATATATAATTATATATGTATAATATCTAAATGTGTACGCTGAACATGGTCAATCTTGTATTGAGGTAGGCCTGTTTGGTTGCGAACAGTGTAATCATGGCTATAGATGTGTGCCAGTTCCATTCTCAATATTATATATTATATGCAATAATATACATGTGTATATCATTGTTGTGGGGCATGGTGGTGCAGTGGGCATGTTCGTTGCCTTGGAGCCGGAGGGTTGCAGTTTCGAATCCACTTCAAGGCGCCGCGTAGGGATCTTGAGCAAGTCCCTGACTGGCAATTGCTCGGCCGCTTCGCCGTGAAACTACGATGCAGTGTCCGCGCTGTAGTCGGGATCGCCTCTGAGTAGAGAGCTTGAAGAAGTGCTATAGAAATGGGGAAATATAAAAATAGTTACCTATAGGCTATATAGTGTATGACCAAACAAATTTATTAACAATGTGTCATTAACATATCTAGACCATTAAGAAGTTTGCATATAAATCTAAAATAGTCTGCTATGTCAATGCAAATGAGGCTTTACGGTCGTGACTAAGTTCGGAGACATTATTTTCTTGCTTTCTATTTCGGTTATAATTGGTCATTATCGGTTCTTAGGCGCCTCGCTTTCGTACCCGATGAGTTAATCAAGTGCAAACAGGCAAGAAACGATGACAGATCGATTGAGGATTGGAGGATAAGGAGCAGAGGAGGGGAAGGACGAGATGGAGGTGGAGGCAGAGGAGGAGAAGGACGAGATGGAGGAAGAAGAAGAGGACGAGGAAGAGAAGAAGGAGGAAAAGGAAGAAGAGGAGGAGGAGTTGGGGAGGTAGCAGAGGAGAAAATGAAGAGGAAGAGAATGCGAGGAAGCAGTAGAGGAAGAGAATGACGATGAGGAAGAGGAGGAACAGGATGATTAAGAAGAGGAGGAAGAAGAGGAATAGGTAGTAGAGGAGGAGGAGAAAGAGGAGGAAGAGGAAGCAGAAGAAGAAGCAGAAGAAGAAAACGAAGAAGAATCTATCTATATTCGTTTAATGAAATTCAATCTGACAAACCGCAGAATGATTACAGATACAGGTTATACGAAATACGGCCCGCTTCGCACGACACGCAGGTCGGCTACACAGCGGGTAGCTTAACACTAAATAATACAATACAATACAATACAATTTATTATTTCTAACGCGCTTTGCACAAAAGCGCACAGACTATGATGTTAACAGTCGCTACAGCAAAAAAGAGTCATCTGAGAGTAATAACACAGCCAAAAAAACAGAAGAAGAAGAAGAAGAAGAAGAAGAAGAAGAAGAAGAAGAAGAAGAAGAAGAAGAAGCAAGCTGAACACGGATGTGGAATGTGAGGGAAGAAAATAATCGAGTGATTCAGGAGAAGGAATAGTGGAGGAGGAGGAAGAGAGAAGAAGAGGAGAGTGAGTGAAGAGGATAGTGGAAGGAGAAGAGAACCGGAGGATAAGGGTGGAAGGAGAAGAGGCAGAGAATACCGAAGAGGAAGACACAATGAGAGGAGGACAAGAAGGTGGATGAAAAGTGGAACAGAAACGAGAGGTGGAAGATGAGAATAGGAGAGAACCGGAAAAAGCGATGGGAGAAGGATCGAATGGGGGAAGAAAGAGGACACGTAGCATGAGCGAATTGAAGGAGTAGGGGGTCGAAGAAAAGTGGGAGTAAAAGTAGGAGGACTTGGAGGAATGGGAGAATAGTAGATCAGATGCCCTGGATACCATCTGCACCAACTATACGGCCACTAATCTTCCTCCTTTCTATTTCTCAATTCTTCTCAATTCTCTTCCCTCCTTCTTCCTTTGTTCCGTTCATCCCTCCTTCCATCTCCTTTTCATCCTTCTTTCCATCCACACACTCCATCATCGATTGTGATACCTCCCCCGAAGTCTTTCAGATGTAATTATTCCCACCTAAGGACAAATGAATTCGTCCATGTGTCCTACTCCATTCCCTTCCTCTTCTCACCCTGCCTTCCTGCTGTTCCCTGTCTGTCTATGCCCCCTCTTCCTCATTCTTCCATCCTGTTTCTGCCTTCCCTCCTCCTTGTTTTGTCTGCCCGCTGCCTGTCTACCTTTCTTCCTGTCTTCTCATGTCTTTGTTCCGTCTGTCCGTCCGTCTTTCCGCCTCTTCCCCTTTTGCATATTTCTTAGTCTTCCTGAAGATCTCCCTTCATTTCGCCTTCCCTCAATTCCCCCTCTCTTCCCCTCTTCCTAATCTTTTCCTGCTCCCTCCGCTCCTACCTCTCTTCCTCGCTCCCTAAACCGGCGACGTGACCATAAAGATGCGACTGATCCGGCGAATATTAATATCTCCGTTGTCGTCGTTTCCAACTAATTCTCCGCGGTTCTTCCATTATCCATAAGTCTCTCCGACGCCTAATTAAAACAGCGCTTCATAACCCCCAGAAGTCAGTGCGACGCCGACCTACGTACGCAATGACGTCATGATGCCACAAACGAGGATGCTGGAAGCTTGGTGATGCACGATTAGGCATATCGTGCGTTGCAGAACGTCGTCTGCGCTACAGCTTATACATCTACACACACTCAGCGTTTGAATCCTGTCTCGTCATTTGTGAAATTGACAGCTAATAAGCAAAAAAATCGGTTGTTTGTCTGCTCTTATTGAGTTTGTGCTTTTTTGTGTGGAGGAAATAAAAATTTAGATGAACTAGTTCATGTAAATTTTTATTTGATCTTGAATAGACGGACAATAGGCCTATTGCATAAGCTGATGCAACATGACTAAGCACTATCATTCTGCTATCGTTTTCCGTTACAGATAATTGTTTAGAATGCTTGCAATTACCGATTGTATTAACATTCAACTGGTAGGCCTAGATCGCATTAAAATTAAGTCAGTGCTCACCATTGCTTAAACAGGCGCATCAGAAATTTGACACAGCAGCATTTTGTCAATTTTCTTATGCCACTATTTAAGTAATGGCGTGAACTGACTGTGTCCATGGCGATAGTGCTTAAATAGTCATATTGTATTTGCAATATTGAATATGGTCCATCGACTTCCTATAGTTTAAATACACAAATATTCTCCTGTAGTATTTCCTATTCTGACTGAATAGTAATCCTGACTTTTTTTATCCCAACCCCAGGCACGTCTGTCTAATGACAAGTCACAAAGTCAATCAATCAATCAATCCACCCAATGGAGTCTCCACCACATCCATCCATCCATCACCTACTACCAGGCCAATAATTCCCGATGCCCTCTAATGCCCTATCTCCACTGTCACTCCACTAAATCCTGCTCCACAATAATTGCTACTATGGCAGGAAGTCCTATATTCCACGAAGGGTTATTGCAGTCATCCATATTGATGCGTGTGTGCACGAATGAAGTGGAAGGGGATTTGGTTGTGTACTAGCGGTTAGTATGCTGAACTGTCAATTGAAATGGCTACACTACTACTACTCCAGTAAACTATAACTCTACAAGCCCTAATCTCATAAAGTGACTTGTCAATCCATCCATTCAACAGCAATAATTATTTGCGACCATTCATCCAATAAATTATTATTCATTCACTTATTCATTCACACAACAATCAATAATTGATTTATCTGTCAATGCATATAGACCTACGTCCATCCGTCAATTCATCTATTCGCGCGTTTGTCCATCGAAGTTAAGTGAGATAGAAACACTACATGAACATCTTTACCCTACATCCCATACACCCATGCAGAGAGGGATAGTGAACGGAAGTAAATCACATCCAACCGTGCACACATCATACATGATTGATACTTCCATCGATCCATCCATCTATCCATCCATCCATCCATCTATCCATCCATCTATCCATCCATCCATCTATCCATCCATCTATCCATCCATCCATCCATCAATCCATCATCCATCCATCCATCGATCCATTCATCCATCCATCCATCCATCGATCCATCCATCTATCCATCCATCCATCCATCCATCCATCCATCGATCCATCGATCCATCCATCCATCAAGCAGCAACAGCCACACATCAGCTCATACAGTCATTCATCAACATTCATCCACTCATCCATCAAACAGCCATCCATCCATCCATCCATCCATCCATCCATCATCCATCCATCATCCATCGATCCATCCATCCATCCATCTATCCATCCATCCATCCATCAAACAGCAACAGCCACACATCAGGTCATACAGTCATTAATCAACATTCATCCACTCATCCATCAAACAGCCATCCACCCATCAGGTCATTTATTCATTCATTCATCCATCCATCCTTACACCCATTCACACGTCAAGTCATTCATTCATCATCCACTCGGCATGAAGACTGAAGTCCTATCAAGAGATCGCGTTCTCATTAAAAGATTGGGCTATAATAATAATAATAATAATAATAATAATAATAATAATAATAATAATAATAATAATAATAATAATAATAATAAAATAATAATAATAATAATAATAATAATAGTAATAATAATAATAATAATAATAATAATAATAATAATAATTTTAATTATAATAATAGTAATAATAATAATAACAACAACAACAACAACAACAACAATAATAATAATAATAATTATAATAATAATAATAATAATAAAAACGACAATTTATATGGCGCCGAACGCGGCCATACCGCTACAAGGGCGCCTATCCTATTTGACAAAATTTAGCAAATCTGGAGATGACTAATTTTTTAAGGTTTTGGTCTTGGTGTTTGTTCTTGAGGTTTAAAGTCTTGGTTTTGGTCTTGAGATTAAAAGTCTTGGTCTTGCAATGGTCTTTGGGTTTCATGTCTGTACAACAACATTGATTTGTGTTCGTTGTCAGCTTTCTCTTTCGAACGCAGAAATTTTCAGAAGAGTCTGATTTGAATGAACCACTCCATATTGTGTTTCTTCGAATCGTCTTCCATGAGATCTATGAGTAAAGGATCTGCAAATAGCATATATATATATATATATATATATATATATACATAGTCCTACAGCCACCTATTTAAACTAGAAATATTAGAACAATAAACCGATTTAAACAATTATTGATCTGGCCATTTAAAAAAGATTTTCATTAAATTTCGTTTTTTCTGTCCTTGGAATGACCTTGAATAACCCTGAATTATAGTGTCGATTTATTAATTGCAAAAACGTGGGTTTCATAGGTTTCTGATAAGTATCAGTTATCTGGACACCTTATATTAATAAAAGCATAAATACACGTACATGTACATGTGCACACATATGCATGCATGCATACATACATACATACATGCATACATACATACATACATACATACATACGTACGTACATACATACATACGTACGTACGTACATACATACATACATACATACATACATACATACATACATGCATACATACATACATACATACATACATACATACATGGCCTACACACATATATACATACATACATACATACATACATACACATACATACATACATACATACATACATACATACATACATACATACATACATACATACATACATACATACATACATACACACACACACACACACATACATACATACATACATACATACATACATACATACATACATACATACATACATACATACATACATACATACATACATACATGCATACATACATACATACATACATACATACATACATACATACATACATACATACATACATACATCACTTGGCAATATTCTCCCCAACCAAGTGCAATTTTCCGTCGTGCAGCTCTGCCGTCTACCGTCGTAGTTGCCTGAGTGTCATCATCGTACTGTGTCGATTGGCTGCAGTACGTTTCTCTCTGTCGTTCGTCTCGTCGTGAAATTTGCCAAATGGGGATTTCCATTTTGCCATCTCATTTGGATCCATTCAATGCGTCCGAAGCAATAAAACTGCGATTCCAATCCAAACACTCATAGATCCATCTCTGCCGAAAGCAGACACTTAAAGCAGACACTTAGTGCTGAGAAGAGAAGTCAAATCTCTGGTTGTGAAGCTCTCTCTCAAGGTTACCTACCAACTTCAAAGTAATATCCGCTGCGGCAGACATTTAGTTATGTCGTATAAATTAGCTGTATAATAATGCTAAAGTAGAATCTGTGCAATCCATCGTCCGACATCATTGCGGCATTTGAAGTGCATGCATGAACAACTCAGCCTCACAGAATGTCTACAGACAACGGTTGTTAAGTAAGTAAGTTAATAAGTAAGCAAGTTAGTAATTAAGTAAGTATATGTATATTCTTTTATATAACCAACTGCCAAACAGCACGATCACAATCTAAAACTCGCATACATGTAGGACATCAAAAACTAACAAGACAACGAACTATCAAGACTGAGCAAACTATTTCGTTTATAAATGGAATAGGCTTACCCGGCTGTCCATGTTAAAGAGTACAGTTACTTGTAAAGGTACCATAAAATAGTATTACCATATACAAAATTGCACATGATGCATGGACATAGCAGACACAGTGTGATCGCTCAAAGACATGCATCAGCAACTTGTTGAGTGAACACAATAATATTGTGGCCTTTATAACTAGACATGGTCGTACACACATTGTGGTCAGTTTTCGGACCGACACCCAGTCATACAAGTGCTTGTGTGAGCAGCAGAACCGGCAACGACGACGACGACAACGATGATGATGACGATGATGATGATGCACACTGATATCATCATTCACTCATCATCATCATCAGCAGCAGCAGCATCATCATCATCATCATCCTATATTATTATGATCGCGTGAGTCGACATGAAATTCTTTTCCAGATGTACCGCACTTCATCCTAACTCCGCGTCCAATTTACCAGAGACAGCAGATGCAAACTGTCTTCCTGCCGTGCATAAGCCACGCCAGCCCGAAACCAGCCATCACCTGGAGAAAGGTCAGCCAATCAGTAAACCAGTCGTAAAATAACCCGTAAGATAATAATAGTATGGCACTGAGTAAGCCACTATGCAAAGATAAACAGTAAAACGATAATGGCATAACAATTGGCTATCCGCAACTACGATATCTATAGTAAAAGAACTGGTGTGATAATTAGGCCTACATAGGCCTAAGGCCCTAAGTCATTACTAAGATACCTGGTAACACAGCAGCTGGCATGGCAATTATTAAGCCAAATAAAAGGTCAATTAATTATCTAGGCTACATGCAGACTATGTACATATATGTCTACATCGTTTGGTATTACATGTCGTTTTGTTTTATTGATGTAATACATTTAGCGTTGCATATGTGACTATAATCTCTCTTAGTTTTTTTCACATATATTTTGTAGTAGATCTATACTTATTATATTTATTTGTTTCTCGCATTTGCTATAGCGCCCCATCATGCTCTCTACTCAACTAGGCCACAGCGCGGACACTAAATGGGAGTTTCACGCCGAAGCGCATGAGCCATTGCGAGTGAGCGACTTGCTCATCCATACGCGGCGGCTCGAGCTGGATTCGACCATGAAACCTGCATTGTAAATCCATACACGCTTGTCAGATTCAAATAGAGGCCATTTGCTAACTGAGCACTTAGTTTTGTGTCAGGAATTGCGAGTGAAGGACTTGCTCAAGATCCCTACGCGTTTTGTGTCAGGAATTAAAAAACAGCGTATTTTAAGTAACTCACTAAAGCTCACATAGACAGACAAAAAGAATAAGCCAATTAGTTAGGCAGCTCGTGAGGTAAATAATGAGCGATTGTTAAGCCAATAATTGTTAAGCTAATTAGTCAGCCAAGCAGTGAACCATCAACAAACCTTGAGCAAGTCCTTCACTCCGATGCAGTGTCCGCTCTGTAGTCGGGAGCACCTCTGAGTACGGGGCTTGAAGAGGCGCTATATAAATGGACAAATAAAAAATATACACTATGGCCGATTGAACACATCACTTTAACAGTTTAACTTGTACTTTTTCTCTGACCTTAGTCACCTTGCTCTGCCTTTTCCCGTTTCCTACCATGTCTGCTACTCTGCTCCAACGTGTTTTAACCTCATTTCACCCGACCTGACTCTTCAGGTCACATAACACACGTTCATCGACGGTTTCGTCTTTAGGTCAGCGGTTCGTTTCCTTCAACCACGCGCACCTTGCAAGATGGCGGGAACCTAACGATCGCCCGTCTTGTGAGGGAGGACGAGGGGGTCTACGAATGCGTAGCAACCAATCCCGTTGCTGCGATTTCGACCTCTGCGTTGCTTCTCATCGAAGGTACGTTCGTAATGCATGTACCATCATATAAAGATACCATTATACCTTCATCCATACAACATATTATCATGCCACATGGCACACACTACCCTCAATGACATACTTTTGTATACATTACAGAACACAGTACAATACCGCATGATGCACGATATAAATTATAATTTTATTGTATTTAGGTGGTCTGTAAATTCTTTGTGGCTTACTTTACCATTTGTTTCTTTTTTTATGTATTATCCGGCCGACTTACTTACTGACTGACCGATTTACTTATCGACGATGTGGCGGAAGGATATGCATGTACAGCTAGGTGGACGGCGGCACAATATAGGAAGCCGCAAGGGAAGAGAGGGTATATACTGGCAAAGATACATGTATTTTATCCACTAATTAAGCGTCTGCTTTCTGTAAACACGTGATCCCTGTAGCGATTCGCGATCTTTTTTTTATCTACTTTCGTTTCGCCTGTTTTGTCTCTTCGCCTGTCTGTCGTAGGCCTATTGTCTCTGTCTACTGTCTCTTGTCTATTGTCTCTGCCTAGTGTCTCTGTCTATTGTTGTCTGTCTATTGTCTCTCTTTCCTCTGTCTGTTGTCTCTGCCTACTGCATTTGTCAGTTTACTCTGTCTATTGTCTCTGTCTATTGTCTCTGTCTACTGTCTCTTGTCTATATTGTCTCTGCCTAGTGTCTCTGTGTATTGTTGTCTGTCTATTGTCTCTATTTCCTCTGCCTGTTGTCTCTGCCTATACTGTCAATTTTCTCTGTCTACTGTCTCTGTCTAGTGCAGTGATTCCCAACCGGTGTGCCGCGGCACACTAGTGTGCCGCGAGACTTTTGCAGGTGTGCCGCGGGAAAAAATCAAATATGTTATTAATTAATAATGATTCCAAACAAAACATCCTAAAACATCATCACTGCAATATCAAAACTTAAGTCAGCTGGTCTAAATCTCTTACAATGTAGCAGGTTAAGATTTCCAAATAAGTCTTGATTGTTTTCCCATGGTCAATGAATCTCAGTCCAAGAAGAAAATTGCGCTTGAAATACTAAATTCATTGATAAACCTACAACCAGCAGTACGGCATTACTTCCCTTCGCTTGCAATTTATACTGTTTAATCAATCAGTCCATTTGTTATTGGCGAAACAAAAAATCTTACAACCGAGGATGAAGAACAGCTCATTGATTTACGAAATGACAAATTTTATCAGTCCTAAAAGAGTTTGGATGAGGTTTGGCTTTCCATCCAGAAATCATATCCTTCTGTCAGTTCAAGAGCAGTGAAATTCTTTTGCCATTTGCATCTTCGTGGTTTTGTGAATTTAGATTTTCAGCTTTAACTGAAATCAAGTGTGAAAAGAGGGAGAGACTTCTTAGAATCAACGATGAAATGCGAGTAGCAGTGGCGTAGCCAGGAATGTTTCATGGGGGGGTCGGGGCTTTTTTGCCTGGCCGGATACCCTTTCTGAAAACAACCCAACAGTATTACAGTAAATAAAAAGGGAATAAATTAGCAAAGGGAATAAAGTAAGAAAAGCAATTGTTACAACAAACAATTGTTTTGTTTTTCTTATTTAAGTGTATAAATAACCTTTAAAAAAACTTTTTCCCTAGGCCAATGGGAGGGGTTTAACCCCCGAAACCCCCTTGGCTATGCCACTGGCGAGTAGCCTATGATTGTCGTCTCTGAAGCCTCGTTCCCATTTGATCTGCTGACTGAATATATAGACTCACTAGAGTATTATTGGACAAAAAGAACATTAAAATTAGACTATTATTAAATAATAGTGACAAATAGATAAAAATGGTAATTAGGCCTAATATTAAGTGTGCCGCGAAATTTTTCTTTCTTTCTTAGTGCGCCGCAAGCCAAAAAAGGTTGGGAATCACTGGTCTAGTGTCTCTGTCTATTGTCCATTGTTGTCTGCCTATTGTCTCTGTCGATTGTTTCTGTCTATTGTTTCTGTCTATTGTCTCTGTCTATTGTCTCAGCCTATTGTCTCTCTCTTCGTCCATCGTTGTCGCTCTCTCTGCCTCACTCTCTGTATATGTCTCTGTATCTGTCTCTGTCTGTCTGTCTGTCTGTCTCTCACTCTCTCTCTCTCTGCATCTGCCACTTTGTCCCTGTCGTTGCCTGTGTTTTATTCTATCCGGTTCCTTTTAAGCAAGGTCCGTCGACCAAACTTATAGATCACTTCTGCTGCTATCAGACTAATGCATTGTCTCGTTGTCCGTACTGCTGTCTGTATCTGTCTCTCCGTCTCTCTGTCTCCTTTCGTCTGTGTTGACTTTCCGGTCTCTGGATTCGTAGTTTTATGGACACCTAGACCTGCTTACTTACTTTGTCTGTATATGTGGACCTGGTATATCGTCCTGGTTGTGTCTATCATAATGTCTCTGTCTGTGTCTCTGTCTGTGTCTGTGTCTGCGTATGTCTGTGTTCTTAATGATATAATAAGCATTTATTCCATTGTGAAGTATGCAGTATTTATGTATATTATGTGCATATGTGTTGTCTGTGTGTGTATACTGTATGTATGTGCGTATGCCTGCTGCCTGTCACTCCCTCTGTGTCTTTTCTTACATAGTCCGTCCGCCTGTCCGTTTGAATGTTCGTCCGTCCGTCCGTCCGCCTGCCTGTCTGCCCGGCTGGCAGCTCCAGTAATGAGATCGATCCTGTTAAACGCTTCAAAGAACACGTTCAGTCATTAAGTAACTTCATAGGCACACAGCAATATCCATCCATCGATCCATCCATCCATCCGTACATCCATCCATCCATCCATCTATACATCCATCCATCCATACATCCATTTGCCGATCCATTCACCCACCATCCATCCATCCATTCATCCATCCATCCATTCATCCATCGCTATGACCAAGGAACTTTGATTAACAATCCATTGGCGAGCATAGTTATCGAAACGTCGATCTGCGACTCCAATATACATCAGATATATTCAGCATATATATAACATTATATATATAACATTATATATATAACATTATGTATATAACATTATATATAACGTTATATATATATATATATATATATATAGCTTACGTTTGGTCAAAGCGTGAATCTGCACACCTACAAAACCTAGTATGAGCATTATTATATATACCTAACAGATCTTTACGAAAACATGCGATAGAAAGATGACGGTGCTGCGAATTGATCATGATCAAAGATTATGCATGAGTGATAAAGATAAAGATAATCGTAAATTTCAACATTCTAAAGCGCGCTGTGAAGGCGAGGTATACCAGCTCATGCGCAAGAGCTATATCAAGTAAGTATGTAAATAGTCTTCACTTGCATATGATGAGCGCATATTAATTATGCGTTGCATTGTGTAGAACGATTAACAAGAATATTTCAGATTCTGTGCGAGCAGTTGATAGTGAAGGACTATAATTATTGCTATCTGCATGCGAACCTCCTTTGCGCGTTTGACGGGTTTCTAGAATGAGCCTCATACAAGTTTAGATACATACATAGTTACATAGATAAATATTAAATACCCACATAGTATTATATACATACATATTTTACATACATAATACATACATACACAATACATACAAGCATACAGACATCATACAAACATGCATACATACATATATACATACATACATATATACATATACGCCTCCAAGCTATCCAGAATGCCCTCGCCCGTGCAGTGACGAAAACCCCCAAACGTCACCACATCACTCCTGTCCTGAAATCACTTCACTGGCTCAAAATACCTGAACGCATCGAATACAAAGTCCTCTCACTCACTTACAATACACTTCAATCATCCCAGCCGTTCTACCTTCGTCAGTTGTTCACCATCCAGCCACCTCGTTCAACACGCTCCTCATCCTCCATTACACTGCTTCGCCCTCCCATCACTTCATCACTGAAATTCGCAAACCGCTCCATAGCCATTGCCGTTCCACCTCTCTGGAACAAACTTCCGCCAGCACTTCGGCAAACTTCCGACCCATCATACGAACTCACCAAAACTCCACCTCTCGCTATCTCCCCACAGGTCTTTCACTCAAAACTGAAAACATTGCTCTTTCAAAAATCCTATCCTGATTCTTCTTCTCCTTACATCCCCCGCCACTTCAACTCTAAACATCACCCACCTTAGCCGTCCATCTATCTGCCTGCCTGACTCTCCGGACTTGACCCGCTGCCTATCGATTTTGTTTTGATTGAGCGCCTGTGAATAAGCTGGTTCCCGCGACTTGGCTTTTGTGGGCGCTGTAGAAGTTTCGAGATTACGATTACGATTACACACATACATACAAACATACATACATATGTACATATACACACATACATACAAACATACATACATATATACATACATACATACATACATACATACATACATACATACATACATACATACATACATACATACATACATACATACATACATACATACATACATACATACATACATACATACATACATACATACATACATACATTATACATACATGCATACATGCATACATACATATGTATTTGCATACATACATATGTACACACAATGTCACACATGCATTGCATATATGCATACGCATGTACACACGCATGCTCAAGCATACATAGGAACTGCGCCATCATGTGAAGTCAAAAATCTTGCTCATTCCTATACTTGCAAGTTGCAGGTAAACAGTATCCTTATCAACAGTATATTCAAAACCTTATTACATGTGTCTCTTTAGTTTTGCTGATATTTACATTGAGTTTAATTTCGGTAGTATAACCTACAGGGCTCAATGTTTCATATTTTTATATAATAAAAACTGATTGGGGAGACTGGAATTGTCGGCAAATTTACTCCGATTGTTGCAAACAATTGAATAAAATTGGTCCCAAGACAATCTCGCTGCACTATTCTTTAAGTATTATTGACGATCGACCAGTTTAGATTCATCGAATTTAGCCAAATTCTTAGCTAGAAAGTTGTGCTGAAATGCACGACTATGAAGAGCATCATCGAATATCTTTCTAAGACAGAATTTCTGTTTTGAAATCACAGCATGCTGTTTAACAACTGTACTGTGTCATGATAAAATAATATGCATGATTATAGAGCCAACATAAGACATCGAGTCATACATACTTGATGGTCATCAGAGAAATGAAGCTATAGGCCTAGGAGGACCTAGGTGAAGGACCTAGGTGACGTCACGACGAGAGTGGTGGATGAACAGAGGAGAGTGGCTGTGGTGAACTGACTACCGTATATAATTATACGCACATTGCACACGGAAACTAGATGACACTACAGTAGGCTAAGCGTTGACTTACGCCTAAAATTCTGTTTAATACTCAAGGCTATAATTACTCGTTCTTCAATTACCATATGCAAATTTGAACAAATGATATAAGCTCATCTTACAAAAAAAGGTACCGCGTACTGAATGCACCGCTCCATTCAGTCACTTCCGCCTCAGCCTGCGCCGCCGCCGCCGCCGGCTAGGCACCGCCGCTACAGGGTGGTGGCGGCGGTGGCGTCGAGCGGTGTTATAAAAACATGGGTGAATCGATGGAGGAAATCAGTTCGTGACAGGTTATTTGATGTACGACACAACTGAGGATAAGCTGTTAAGACCAAATGCCGTCTAACAATGCATTACGATCATCCAATCACACACGCTCATAAACAGAGGGAGAGACAGACAGACAGAGACAGATTGACAGAGAATGGCAGATATATATGGATCCACAGAGAGGGAGGGAGAAAGAGGTAGAGAGAGAGAGAGAGAGAGAGAGAGAGAGAGAGAGAGAGAGAGAGAGAGAGAGAAGGGGGGAGAGGAGACAGAGGGACAGAGACAGACAGATATATAGACCCAAAGAGAGGAAGAGAGAGGAAGAGAGGAGGGGGAGGCAGAGACAGACAGAGACTGACAAAGACAAATTGACAGAGAATGACAGAGATATAAACCAACAGAGAGGAAGAGGGACAGACAGACAGACAGACAGAGGCGGATAAAAGCTGAGAATGAGGCAATAACTGACAGATGGACTGAGAGTGAAACCGAGAACCATAATCGTATTTTCAAAACTTCTAACGCGCCACTCGAGGGTCACGCGCGGGGCACCAGCTTATTCACGAGCGCTGCGTTGAGCCAGAAGGGTTGTCCGTAAGAGAAGTTCAAAGGAGATCCGAGTCCTGTTGCCAGAGGATCAGAGCGAGAATAATTAGGAAATTTGTGATAGACTGACATAACTAGACTCAATAGAATTATGCCGTTGTTTTCCTTTCTTCTCTGTATAGGCCTGTTAGTCTACTTATAAGAACCTGCAATAGAGTATTCTGCTGACTAGCTGATTCGATGTCTATGTGCCTTGCGTCTCTTGCCTTGTACATTGTTATATCTCATTGTCTTTAATTCCAGTGACCAGTCGCCACGGTCCACAGAACGTTACCGTGGAGACGACATATCACAGCGCCACGATCTCATGGCATCCGGCATTTGATGAAGGTCATCCAGTGCACCACCTTCTCTGGTCAGTCAGTCAGTCCCCTCCCTCATACATTCCTCTCTCTTCTCTTCCCCTCTTCTCTCTCTCTGCTTCCTTCTGATGCTTTTCTTATTTCATATGCATCCTCTTTCTCCCTCCTGCTTCTCATAGCTCCTCCTTTCTCCTCTTTTCTCCTCTTTTCTCCTCTTTTCCTCCTCTTCCAACCATTCTTCCAATGCTAATCTTCCTCATCTAACATAATTATGTCCTCTTCATTTGCCTCTTCCCTCTTCTCTTCATCCTCTTCTTCCTTCGAACTCCTCTCTCTTCTCTTTCTCTCCTCTTCTTCCAACTCCTCTTCCTCCTCGTAATGTTCATTCTCATCTTCCTCCTCTTCCTCATTCCTCTCCTCTCTCCCATTCTCCTCTTGCTCCTCACTTGTCCTCGTGTATTTCTAAAGTGCAGACATCACTAAAGAATACTCGAAGATGGATTTTTGGCACAGAATCGCCAACGAGGTGTGTCTGCTTCTGAAATGCAACTTTCCCAGGGGACGGATTTTTCTTCGCTCTGAGTCTTTGGCACCGACCGGTTCCAAAGTCTGCGGCTGACGGCGCCGTTCAGTGCCAATGTCTGCGACTGACTGCTGCTGCTGACGACTACAATTAATTCGCTTCCATTGATGTAGCGCCAAGGAATTCACGAGTCATTCTTCAACGCGAACAATAACTCAGCACTCAACGCAGCGCAGAGGACGGCGGACAGACAGACAGACAAACAGACAGACAGACAGACAAACAGACAGACAGACAAACAAACAGACAGACAGATAGACTGACACGGGCAGTCAGACGCATAAACATTTAGACAGAATGATGTAACGCTGATCAATGCCAGTCATAGTCAATAGAATGAAGCGAAACCGACAGAGAGGCACACACAGTCACACACAGACAAAGAGATAGACAGAGACAAAATGGACCCCACGGCCGGCTGTAGTTAATAAATGAAGCCAGATAGATTGCCATGTAGGCACTAGGCACACGTGTGGGCAAACTGGCAGAAAGACCGACAGACAGAAGACAGACAGACAGACAGACAGACAGACAGACAGACAGACAGACAGACAGAGGCCAAGGACTAAAGCTTGTTTCGCTTTCTGACCAAATGCACGGCGCCTGTCTTATGACTGTGCTGTAAAACAGGTATACCATTGGTCCACTGATGACAGGGTAAGAATTGTCGAGGGAGGCTGGGGGTTGAAACCCCCAGTCTTTCCTGGAGTCCCTTAGTCTGTTTTTCACAACCAAATTCCAAGTGGATCATAGTCCAACCCCCAGTTATTTTTCCACAATTCTCACACTGACGGATGAGCAAGTCTACTGGTATAACAGGATGCTTCATTATAGACCAGCGTTTTTCAAATTGTGTTCCACGAAACCAGAGAGTTGAGGGTTGAGATTGAGGGGTTCCATGAGAGGAGAACGTTTGTTCTGCATGTGAGAAAATTGGATTAAAGTGTTTTTCAATGTGTTCTTACTTGAGGAATTAGACATCGAGACGAAAGCAAAATGGTTCAGTGGGAAAATTTCACTTTAAATGATTTCTAGTCTAATTGTTCTGAATTAGAATAATTATCTTGAACTCTGTTATCAATTATTAAACCTATAGTTTATTGGTCTATTTCACATGCATGTGTCGTACCTGCGTGATACTAAGCATTTCAAAGAATTTTTGGCTGGTCATAAGGCGGGTCAAATGACCTGCCGCGACCTATTTTACGTCGCCACTGATATATAGATGGTCGAGTTTGGTCGGGGTTCCGTAAAGAAATATAGGTCAAAGGAGTTCCGTGTAGTCAAAGAAAGGTTGGGAAGCATTGACAATACACAACTGAAATGTTGTCAGCTGCATGGGAGAAACTGAACGGGGTCTTTGAGATGTGACTAAATCAGCGAAACTCGTTATAGGTTACGACTTTTATTTCTGCTGAATTTAAAGCTTTATTGCGTCTGGTGGTCCTTGACAGTTTTACCTCTGTCTACATTCTTGTATCATCGGAGAGAGAGATACAAAGAGAGACAGACAGACAGAGACAGAGACAGATAAACAGACAGAGACAGAGAGACAAACAGAGAAAGAGGGGAAGAGAGGTGCCCCTGCAGTATTCTTCGTAATAGTTCTGCTTAGAGTTGAGTCAATCATAGTTGAGTCAATCTCTTTCGCGCTTTTTAAGCTCTGATGCTCTGGATTCGTTTCGTGTTGTGTTGAGTCGTCTGCTTAACTCTGAACTGCGAACTCAACTCCAGCGCTGCTCCTTTCATAGCAACCAGCGAGGAGGCTGGTTGCTAAGACGAGAGGCTGGTTGCTAAGACGATATACAGTCCTGTTCTCGCCAAAAGATACTCCATAGAGCTTAGTTCGAGCATGTCCCAAGCCCAAATATGCCTCTAATCCTTCAAGATTGAAGCTTGGTTAGAGCTAGGTTGATGATAATTAAGGCGATAATTAGCGGTGAAGACTCCGCCTACAGATCATTAGTTCAATCGTTAACGACGCTGTCGGCTATGGGGTCCACAGCTCTCTCAGATAATTTTAATTAATGGAACGTAGTGTGAACCAGATGACCTCTGCTGCTGTAGCCTGCTTCTGTATATACATAGTTTGCTCCTACAACTGTCTTAACAAGTATAAAGTATTTTAGTATTTTCAAATCGACTCCTCTGGGAAGCGCTCACTGCCCGAAATACTCCACAAAGTATTTGTTGATAGAACGAAGGACGGAAAGAGACAGTCCAACGGAAGAGGGAATTCAAAATATATGCCACACATCATACACAGTACACCAAATAGCACACATACATATATACATACATAGGTTACATACATACATACACACATACATATATACATTCATACATACATACATACATACATACATACATACATGCATAAATACATACATACATACATACATACATAAATACATACATACATACATATATACATACACACATACATAGGCTACATACATACATACATACATACATGCATACATACATACATACGTACATACATACATACATACATATATACATGCATACATACATACATACATACATACATACATACATACATACATACATACATACATACATACATACATACATACATACATACATACATACATACATACATACATATATACGTACATACATACATACATACATACATATATACATACATACATATACACATGCATACATGCATACATACATGTACATACATACATACATACATACATACATACATACATACATACATACATACATACATATATACATGCATACATACATACATACATACATACATACATACATACATACGTACATACATACATACATACATACATACATTCAATTCAATTCAATTCATTTTATTGCAACCATCAACATACACAATAGACATAATATGCTTCACATAATCGGATGGCAACAAGGAAGGCCCTAAGGGATGAATATCCCGCTAACAGGGACACCTAATTACATATGCAATTTTAATAGATGGCTAGACGGTTGACACAATGACTTTAACAATAGGCTAAAAGAACAGCATGACAATTAATGTAGTAAACTTAACTAAAGAACGCAAAACAAACACACACACAAAAATAATAAAATCAAATCAAATAAAATCAGTGCCTTCAAGTTAAATATCTTGGCAGTCATTAACCAAGTAGTTGCGCAGTAGTGTTTTTGCCCTTTGTAAACTGGAAGCTTGTTGAACATGATTAGGAAACGAGTTCCATATACCTGGTCCAGTATATTTAATATGGAATCTTCTTGAATTTAAACGAGCGGATATGGCTCGATAATGAGAGGAGTTCCTAGTGGAATAGTAGTGTATTTCAGATCCTTTTTGGAAGTACCCTGCAAAGTTAAGGGGAAGAAGATCATGGGTGAACCGATACATAAAGACTCCTATCTGGAAAGTCATTATTTGGTGAAACTTTAATAAGTTAAATGATTGAAATAAAGGACTTGAGTGAATAAAAGGCTTAACTCCAGCTATGATACGTATTGCACGTTTTTGGAGAAGTACTAATTTATTGAGCCTGGATTTATATGTAGATGCCCAAACTAAATTACAGTATGAGAGATAGATACATGGATAAGGATAGAGACAGATACATGGATAGGGACAGAGACAGAGACATGGATAAGGACAGAGACAGAGACATGGATAGGGACAGAGACAGATACATGGATAGGGACAGAGACAGAGACATGGATAGGGACATAGACAGATACATAGATAGGGACAGAGACAGAGACATGGATAGGGACAGAGACAGATACATAGATAGGTACAGATACAGAGACATGGATAGGGACAGAGACAGAGACATGGATAGGGACAGAGACAGAGACATGGATAGGGACAGAGACAGAGACATGGATAGGGACAGAGACAGAGACATGGATAAGGACAGAGACAGAGACATGGATAGGGACAGAGACAGAGACATGGATAGGGACATAAACAGAGACATGGATGGGGACCGTGTTATGGCCCGCGGCCTACTTGGCGTCTGGAACTCATTGGTGTCAGGTAATTAATGATGTTTTCCACGTATGGGTAATTAATGATGTTTCCACGTATTGGTCTTATCTCTGTGGGTCATTTTCACTTCTTCTGCTTATTGCCACATTACCCTTCCATTTCTTCAACTCTCGTAGGCCTACCTGCTCCCCATGCCTCTATTTTTAACTATACCAGGGTGAGAATTGTCACATCTGCGTACGACTCTCCGTCGTTTTAGCTCACAGTTGCTCTGTGCATTGCACCGTGTTAAATTTGAAAACAGATAGAATACAACAGATTTATTATAAATTCACGTATATGTGTGTATAATATATAAGATTTATTCAACCGACGCGTTACGGCCACATGGCTTCTTCTGACGGAATGTTTATGTTACAGACAGATATTCCTAGAGTTCATTAGGCGTGGGGCGTGAGCCCGATGGTCATGACTATCTAGCTAATTACATACCCACACTCGCCCATGCATACTTACTATGCGCTTGCTATATATCTGCTTGTCTATGTTATTCTGCCTTCCTTTGTAGCTAATATATTATATTGATATTTTACCCTAGGCTCGTATACATCGCAATCTCCAAATTTTCAAAGCGCCACTCTAAAGCCAAGTGCACGCAGCGCACCAGACCTTCGTATAATAAGACATGCTTACTTTTGTGTGTGTATATGTATATATATATTTGTTTGTATGCGTACTTGTCATAGCGCCCCTTCAAGCTCCTTCTACTCAGAGACGCTCCCGAATGCAGAGCGGACACTGCATCGGAGTTTCACGCCGAAGCGCTGAGCAATTGTGAGTGAAGGACTTGCCCAAGGTCCTTACGCGGCGAGGTGGATTCGAACCTCGAACCTTCCGGCTTCAAGGCAACGACGCCACCACTACACCACCGCGCCCCACCTTTCTTCCCCTGAAAATTTGTAGGCTATTCTTCATTCGACCCCTTGGTCCTGCTTTTTATGTGTCCATTTGTATGTCTGCTTCTTTGTCCTAATGCTTTTGGCTGCCCTTTCTTTCTGTGTCTTTCATATCAATCATCAACGTTTCCCCGTTTGTTGGGGTAATCATGTCAAACCAGACCAGACCTTGACCGACGCCTGGGGATCCTATGACCACATGCCCAAAAACATGACTTGCCCGAAATTTGCTATAAGACTTACTGCACATTGCATTGCATAGCTACATGTATAGTCTAGAGTGAGAGATTTGTTTAAAAAAGAACGGGGGTTGTACTATGAAGCACTTGGAATTGGGGTGTGAAAATCAGACTTAACAATGGAGCACTTAGAAAGACGGGTTGAAACCCCACCCCGGCAATTCTCACCCTGTGTATAGACCACACTACATTGCATATAATGCATGTACTACGCTAATTATAGCCCTCCCTTCCCTCACCCTTCGGTGTGGATTGAATGCAATCCCCGTTCCCTGTCTCTCTCCTTCCCTTAACTGCCGTCTCTCGCCAATGAATGGGTCAGTGGGGTTGTAATCGACTCCCCCTTCCATCCTCTCAACCTATTCTGTGCCAATGGCCGTGCCTATGTTTGATATTCCAGTATATTTATATGTGTATATATATAGTTTATACTAGCTGGGGTACCCGACGTTGCCCGGGAAATATAGGATTCGATCCGCTTCAGCCGCAACCCCACCACACAACACCCCACCACACTCCGACCTCCGCCGGTAGCCTACACCACCACCACCGGAGAAACTTGGGTTTGACGAAAATTTCCACTCCATCCCACCTCCACCCCACCCCTCCACCCCTCAACCCCTCCTACCCCACTCCACCTCCCACTCCATCCCTTCCACCCCACCCCACCCCACCCCTCTACCCCCGACCCCCACCCCCTCACCCCACCCCATCCCTCCACCCCCCCCCCCCCCGACCCCTCCACCCCACCCCTGAATGTTTGGAGTGAAAAGCTTAAAAACTGTGAGCGTGCATTCTGGACAAATATACATACATACATACAAACATACAAAGCCAAGTCCTTTCTTGCAGATATAGATATTTCCCATTACGCCTCTATTCGTAATTAACGCCTCCATTCAACCTGATGATGATGACGACGAGGGCGACGATGATGATGATGAGGACGACGAAGAAGACGACGACGACGACGATGATGATAGTAGAAGCGATGACGACGACGACTACGATAGTGATGATGACGATGACGATGATGATGACGATGATGATGATGATGATGATGATGACGACGACGATGACTATGATGATGCTGATGACCCTAGTGAGGATGATGATGATGGTATCTATGATGTTGATGCGAATGATGATGACAATAATGACAATGAAGATGACGACGACGAAGTAGTAGTAGTAGTAGCAGTAGTGGTAGTAGTAGTAGCAGCCTTGCAGCTTCGATGATGATGATGATGATGATGATGATGATGATGATGATGACGACGACGACAATGTAAATAATAACGACGACGACGATGACAACTGCATAGATGATGAGGAGGACGACGATGATGTTGTTGATGGCGACGACCATATAAATGATGACGATGATGATGATTAAATGATGAAAACGACGATTATGTTGACAACTA
Source organism: Lumbricus terrestris (assembly GCA_949752735.1). Taxonomy (NCBI): domain Eukaryota; kingdom Metazoa; phylum Annelida; class Clitellata; order Crassiclitellata; family Lumbricidae; genus Lumbricus; species Lumbricus terrestris. The sequence continues at coordinate 62,822,023 of OX457036.1, forward strand.
CCACCATATAATTGATGATGATGACGACGACGATGATGACGGTGGTGATGATGATAATGATGACGACTTTAACAACGACGACGAAGTTGTGAGTCAGTCAGGGTCGGATTAACAAATTTGGGGGCCCTGTTTAGTAAAACTGTGGGGCCCCAGCCTTACAGAAGCATGTAAAAATGACACACAAAACGTGATGTACTCAACGAATCAGCATTCGCTTATTATTAATTCATTACTTCTATTTTTACAATAGGCCTATCAATAGGTCTTTTAATATTCCAGTCTAGTGTTAACGTATCGATACATCATTTACGGCTTAAGAATATTAAAATTATTCATGGTCAGACATTTTCGTAACCAGGATATAGCACTCGTACAAGCAAACGATGTAGAAGAGATTTTCTCAGCATGGAAAATTTCTGACAGTCTTGCGGCAGAACAACGGCCAGGGCAAATGGTTTTTACCAGAGAATTTGCTCTGAAACACCCTGCTGTTGCGCCGCCACTGATTACAGACTATAACATATATTTCGCGGTTACGCCAGACCCTGACCCTGACAGGCTGGGTACCCTCTTATCTGTGTGAGCTTTGCCTCCCTCTTTCCATAGGCCGCCGCGCTCTGCGCTCTGCTGTCCATGGTGACTTAATGGTTCCTTTCACTCGCTCTGCAACAATGCAGAGGCGTTCATTCTCTGTGGTTGGTCCAACGACCTGGAATGGACTTCCCTTGACTATGCGACACCTCCCAAGCTCTTCTCAATTTCACAAACTGTCGAAGACTGTTTTTTCGCTTGATCTCGGCCGGGAGCGCCTCTGAGTAGGTACCTTGAAGGAGTGCTATATAAATTACAATTGATTGATTGATTGATTGATTGATTGACTCAAGCTCCATCCTGCCTATACAGCTTTTCACCTCGGTTTCTGTCACTCTGGACTTCCGTTTAATGCGCTCAGTTACCCGTGAGGACGTCCTTCTTCTCTTTTCATGTACTGTGACCATGCAACGAAGAGCATTCTCGGTGTAGACC